>BOPP01000122.1:3912580-3948292 GCA_017312745.1 Gryllus bimaculatus | reverse complement strand
TAATGCCATTTTTCTTGTGTGGTATGCTAACTTAACGTTAATAGCGTACCCACTTTAGTGTTGAATATTTAATGTGGGGATTAGCAGAAAATTTTAAATGGGTATAAATTAGTCTTTAATAGAAACAAAATTATGAATACAATTTTTCAATATTGTTTTATTAAATGGTACGCTAAACATACGACATCGAATTACAATATGGAATGTCAGGGGAGCATTTTCCGAGAAATAAAAATATCGGCCCGCCACCATATTAAACGTTTTAGTTGTGCCCTTGAGGTTGTGAAAGTGGATACCTTGCACTAAATATTCATTGAATTTTAATTTCAAAAAGAAATTCTCTAAAATACATACATTTTTGTGAGATAGTCTGAAGTAAAAACCTAAATTTTGCCAACCTCTATAGAGTATATTCAGTAAAACTCTTGAGTGTGCTTATGTGCGAATGCGTTGCCGATTCCTCCTCACGGCTAGACCACTCCCGTGCACCTCATGGGAAATGTTATTGGTTTCGGATCCGGCCAGAGTAATTCAAATTTATTTCCAAAAAAGGTTTTTTAGTTTTTGTTTTGGCGCTGCAATCTTACGTATAATAGAGGAATTAAACCACGCTTCCTAATCCACCAATTGGCACAAAAAAATCTCTCTGCAGTCTGATATCATTTAAATTCGAATATCGTATTTAAAATTAAATTTGCGAAAACCTACCAACAGTGTTGCTCAACTTGTGAAACTTAAAGAATTTAAGTGAATACGGAGAAAAACAAAATTTAAGATAATGCCGTATAGAATAAATAACGTTCTTATATTCGATTTCACATTTTCCGTTCTTACGTAAGTGTTGCAATTACCGATATTCAAAATAACTGTTCCCAAACTTATTCTTATTACTTAACAACCCTATTCAACACAAACATACGAATTACAGTCGCCTTTTTTAATATTCGATTCGCATTCAACGCAGATTCGCATACAAAACCATTATACACACTTTGCAAGAGTAGAGGTGATCAAAATATAACTGTTATAAAGTTTATCTCTTCAAAAATTGGGGGGAGGAAAAAATATGGAAGTGTCTAACGAAACCTGGGAAAAAAAATCAATTATTGTAAAAGACGTTGCGACAGAATTTTCGAATAAATTGAACATGTAAGATTTTGTTTTAATATTTGTGCTAATGCAAAATATGTTATGCTGCGTATTTTGTCGGCTATTCACAATTTTGAAATTGAAATTATACCAGTTTCATATCCCGTATGAGAAAAGATTCAAGGTCATTTTGAACGTGAGTATAACTTTTAGCACGACTACGATTAATTGGTAAGTGACAATCTTGAAAGAACTATTTGACAAAGCTAGTAAGAAAGAAATAAGATGATGAAATTTCAACACATGAAATTATTTTTAAAACAGTGTACTCTCGCGACGTAAACATTTACTTTTGCTTAATCCTTTCTTTCTTTTCTTTTTCTTTTCTTAATCCTTCGATTATTTTTAACAGGTTTTAAATTTACGCAACACTTAAACATCAAAAAACATCAAAGTCAAAGGCCAGCAATTGTTACGCATATAATGATCAATAATTGAATCTTTCCAAAATTTAATAAATGTAAGAATTGAAAAGTTCAAATTCGTGTAAGTTACTAAATAATTATCATACATTTTCATTAAATATTCTGGCTAGAAAAATTTCTTGTATGACTATAAGCAATCCCAATTCAATGTGATTCAAGTTTTCAAATTGAAGAAAAGTTTACCCCGAATAAGATGGTAAATAGCGACGAAACCACTAATGACATATCAGTAGTTTCCTCTATAACTAAAATCAAAAGTTACTTGCCCTGACAACCCTACACCAAGAACGTGTTGAAAAGTTGACGAAAAAAGTAAACAAAACCTTTTGCAGTAAAAAAGGGTGGGTGATGGAACGGACTAAGAAATCTTTCAAAAGATTAATTTTTATTATTAGAGCTATAGTTAACTACTCACGTCCATGTGTGTTTTGTCCTTTTATTTGTATGGGTACCCTTTATACGTCAAGCACTTTCAAATTCGTACAAAATTAGGAATACAGTTCCTTATTATTCATTATAAATTATTATACCCGTATTTATCTAATATTATAAAATATTATTATATTATTGGGCCAAAAGTTAATTTCTATCATAATAATTATGATTGAATTTTTTCAATTATGATGAAATTTAATGATTGAAATTTACTCCAATAACTAATTTCCACTTTAATTTTGTTTGATATTTGCTACTTTGTAATTGTTTAATGATTATTTTTTCCCGCAGACTTCACCTCAAGAACAAAAACTGTTGAGACAGGAAGATGAATACATGTTTGAACTCGAAGAGAAATAGATTCTATTTCGTAGAGTTAAAAGGGAAGAAGCTCTGAAAGGGAATATCATTTCCTTACAGCTTAAGCGGATTCAAAACCCTTAAGGTCTTGTACGTAATCTGCCGAAAGTAAGTTGAGTTGAAATGTACTTGTAAGTTCCGTAATTGATGGAGACCCGTAGTCCTAGTCTTGTATTACGAAGAGATGCTTTTTGACATTAATATTGTTGTCGAATTTCGTATTTAATAAATGAACATCTGAAAGCCACTGCTCTGAGCATCGATTAACTTTCATTTTTATCGATTAGTACCGATTACAAGTTTGCAACAGTTCCACGCACGAACGAATTATTTCTTAGCATGATCATTTTTCAAAACTCTAATCAAATCACTTTCGTAGGACGAGATGAGGGACGAAACCGACCAAACAAAGAACGACGACAGAAAAATACACTAACGGAAACATGACGGCAAAGTAGACGTACGAAAGGATGGCAAGAATACGGAAGACGATATGGCTGTTGACAATAGACACGTAAATAACACAATCCTCAGAAGACCAGTTTGCAGATTTCAAGTTCGAGCGAGAAAGCAGAAAGACTACATAGAAAGACCAGACTAACTCCACTGCTGAACCTTAGATTACTGATCTCGATGTGAGCGAATAAGTATATAATCTATAATAATATGACTGGATTAAGACTGGATGAAAGCTATGTAATTGAAAACTATTGCATTAAAGAAATTCGGATTGCAAATTTGGTTGCAGAACAGCCTTCTTGAGAAAGATTGTAAAAGGATGCTGAAGAAACCATTCTCCCAAAGAATTCCAGAATCAAACAGGAATTTGAAATGTTATATTAAATTTTTAATTAACAGTCTAAATTTTCAAAAGAATTGATAAGGAACTCTTCATCTGATATTCTTCACAGTGCTCTACCAAAATAATTTGCTGGTATTTATCAAAAATGCTAGAAACCGATACATAAGAACTTTATGATTAAATGAAACACTTAAATCCTACCAAGTGAATTTGCCAGCACCAAGAGCAATATTTACTTCAAATCATTTGTTGAACATTTTGCAAGCCAATTTGACATAGATTTTCTATTCCGTAAACCGTATACTATACATAACAAACTTACTTTAATTCCTTCAAAACCATTTAATCGCATAAAGAGAAAGGGAACAAGACAAAATGCATTTTTTGTTGGAAGTTGTTCATTTAGCAAAGCACATTGTACCTGAAGAAGTAATTAACATCACAACAGTGTTAGACTATCATAGTGAATTCACTCAGAAAAAGTGACGAAATAATACCCTCGTGAATAATATTTAATTTTCCGTCATCCTAAAAGGGGCAAGAAATGAGTGGTTCTTTCCCCTCAAGCCCTATTCAATTAGAACATTCACTATTCCTAATGGAAAGAATGGGCATTGCCTCCTGGCACAAACTGATTTGAACTGTGTTGTTGTCGAAATCCAATACAGTGGGGGGGGGGGGGGACTTAAATTATTTCCACCGACCTGGACTCCCCGGTGCAAAGACATGTACCTGCGCGTCACCGCTTCGTCCTAAGGCACGGGCTCAGTCTCGCATTGGGCATGTTGTTTTTCTCTTTTCGCCATGGACAATGTTTGTCACGGAGGGCCTCGCATACTGCCACCCTAGATCAGAGAGCCTGCGTTGATAGTTCTAGTTATTAAATATGCGTTTCAGGGATGTGAAGATAACGTCTGTTGCTGAAAATCCTAGCTAAAATATATTTTTATCGCAGACCTATTTTGATCTCCAAAGAGAATATTTCGAATACATACCGTAAAATGGAAAATATTACTGAAATTACACGAGATATGGTTTATTCATTTCGGAGCATACTAATGCTCTTAGCAAAGTTTGGACGTGGGTTTTGATTAATTTCACAAGGGGAAAAATGGAAAAACTTATACCAATACACTAAATTGTATTAAACACATGCCTAAATTTTTGATTTTCAGGTTCACGAGAACTCGCATTGCTTTGACAAAACTAACAATTCCGTGAAAATTGGATGGAATGAATATTTGCAATGACAAGAGTTGCTCTGATATTTTTATAATAGTTGACATGTTCGTAAAAGAATCGAAAAACATTTCCAAAATAAAATACATAACAAAACTGAAAACCTTCCGATATGTTTGATGAACTATTGCCAAGATCTAGGAACTAATTAATTGTGAGTAACATTGAGAATCTGTCATCAAAACAAAAAACAAAAAACACAAGAACAACACTGAACAACTGGAGATTTATATTTATAACGAAACTTTCTGGAGACATCCATGCAAGCCGAACATGCGCAAGCGAAACCTGCCATGGTGCACAGACAAAATTGACAGTGTTTAGAATTCGAGTAAATGCACTTAGTAACGACAAAAACGAGCATTGAATGATTAACATTTAAGAAGATGAGGAAATAAATACATGAAGTCAAATCCACAGTAAAAATAAAATTATTTAAAAAAAATATGTCACAGATGTAAGCAGTACATAGGAATGCTGTGTATCGAGTAGAATCAACAAAATAAGGACATAAGAACGACACTTGACTGCCAGAAAGATGATAAAACATTTACGACTGAATCTAGCAAATTACTATTGATACATAATGATATTTTGTCCCAGAAAGGATGATTCATTATGACTATGAACAACGCCAAGTAAAATTAAAAAACTTGTTAAAGAGGTATAACCGAATAAAAAAGTACCATTTTCCCAAACAGGATATTCCCTCAAATAAGAAATTTCAGTCGTAGGAAAGCACCTTGAGAAGACAGCATAGCGTTGTGAGATCCTGGAGAGCCTTCCGCCATGCGAGTTCCTGAGACCACATGAGGCGCGGCCTGCTCATTGCCTGAGAAGGAACGTTGCGCAGAAGCTCGTTCCTTACAAAATTCGTTCCTCTCGACACCGGTTGTCGAACGCGCGCGTGCGCTGCAGCCCTCGCGATCGCTCTCCCCGCCCATCAGCGCTTGGAAGCAACGGGCTTCGTCGTTCGAGAAGGGCCGGAATCCCGACTAATCTGCGCCCGGCTTCCAATGTAATGTATTTCGCTGCGAATAGAACTCGCACCTCGCAAACGGTCACTTACAATGGAAATAGGAGGAGCTTTCTGCCGCAGCAGCGTCATGTTTCAAAGAATAGGTATGGTGGTGATTTTTCTTTGCATTTCCAATTTCGTAGTTGTGTTTGTGGGTTCGAACAGCAGAAAACTGATATTGAGATGGCCAACCATCGCAACTGCTATTTTTTAATAAATAATATTGTTGGCCGAAGACGCGCATATAATTATTCATTTCAAAAGATAATACCTGATTAAAGTTACAGACTATAGAAAAGAAGTTCAATAATCAGGCCGGAAAAGTTAGAACTCTTCAAATGCCAATAAGCAAAACAAGGCACACCATGCCAAAAGCAATAACAAAAAATTGCAATAACTACACAAGTTGCATTTTCACTCTAACATACCCAATAATAGAAGCTATACTTAAATTAATTAAAATCCGGAAGAGGGTGAATAGAAAATAATTGTAATTAGTAAAAGCCTATGCGGCGAAATAAGGTAATGAACTGCAACATGTTGCAAATAAGGCTGCTGCTGATAACACAAACCAATATCATAAGACCCAAATTTTTCAAAAACTACATTAACAAAACAAAATTTAACGATGAATAAATTCAATTGGTAAAAATGGGAACGAACAACGAAAGGCTAAATTACCAAAATAATGTTATCCCAAATAATGATAAATTAAACAAAATTACCCATGACATTTAGAATTGTTCCAAAAAACAGAACACGAACAAATTTGTATCTGCACATATTTTTATTATAAGCACCCAGCATGTGTATGTAGGCAGGCAGGCCAACACAAACCACATTATTTATGATGTTACCTACTAGTAATGAAAAGAAGAACTAAGCGAAAAAATAAGAATGGTTAGAATCCTGGATCGCAAAACCTGAGAAATGCTGACACAATATTACGTTCAATTACACTTCATTTTCTGAACATTAAACAATTAGGTTTACATAAAATTGTCTTAAATTATGTTGACGTATTTCGATGTTAATTATTTTAAATTTTTAATCATTCTTTACTGCCGTAAATGAATCTACACATGCATTTTGAAATAATTTAGAGTTAATTAGCGGGAATTGCTTTCAATAAGTTTATTTTTAAAAAGATAACTCGCAGGACTGACCGACCAGACTGACCCGACAGACTTAACCTCATAGACTGACCTCACAGACTGACCTCACGACTACCTCACAGAGACCTCACAGACTGACCTCACAGATGACTCACAGACTACCTCACAGACTGACCCTCACAGACTGACCTACAGACTACCTCACAGGACTGACCTCAAGACTGGACCTCACAGACTGACCTCACAGACCTGGACCGTACAGGATGACCTCACGACTGACCTCACAGACTACCTCAACAGACTACCTCCACAGACTGATTCTCACGACTGACCTCACAGACTGACCTCACAGGAAAACTACCTCACAGACTGGAACCTCCACAGACTGACCCCTTCACAGACTGACCTCACAGACTGACCTCACAGACTGACCTCCACAGACTTGACCTCCAACAGACTTGACCTCACAGACTGACCTCCACAGACTGACCTCACAGACTGACCTCACAGACTGACCGTCACGACTGACCTCACAGACTGACCTCACAGACTGACCTCACAGACTGACCTCACAGACTGACCTCACAGACTGATCTCACAGACTGACCTTACAGACCGACCTCGCAGGCTGACCTCGCAGGCTGACCTCACATACCGACCTCACAGACTGACCTCATAGACTGACCTCACAGACTAAGAGATCAATTTGATGCTGCGATATCGTGCAAAAGAAACTCGGAGTTTTTTGCTCACTTTTTCAGACTTTTCTTGTTACTGCGTCTCTGAGGCCATGACGGATCTCCACTTACAGTTCTTTTGTTACTTCTGGAATAAACTCAAAGTGAACGAGACCCTGTGTGTCAAAGAAAACTTCCAGCATAACTTTGCCTCTGCTAGTGTTCTTAAGAATTGTTTTGTTTCCTAGGAGGTATTTTAGGTTTCCATTCGCGTGACTGTCGTTGAGGAGTTTCATCTCCAGCATTTAAGTTATTCAAAAAATTATTATTTTGAGCAACAATACTCGTACTTATTAGATCGCCTGCGAGAATCTTTCTTGTTCCTTTATTTTCAGGAGACAACATTATTTGGAACCAACTTTTGCGGCACGTAATGCATGTTCAAATGTTTGTGAAGAATTGGGTGAACATTTCCAACTACATATCGCACCTCTGCCGATATATCCTCAACCTGTTTTCTGGGTCACTCCTCACGACAATGCGTACTTGCTCAATGTTTTCTTCATTTGTTGCAGTTGTTTGTCGCTCGCGGGTCACCTTTCACGCTACCGCGACCTCACTAAAAAGTTTAGGCCAGAGATATACCTGTTTTTTCATTGCTACATCTCCATACGCATCTTCAAGGATCTTAATGCATCAAATAAAGATTTGTGTAATAAAATACAAAACTTTTTGTTAGAGTACTGCTGTTTAGACGACATCATCGAACACGACAAACGCGCACGAATAACACAAACTGGTTGTTGCAAACACTCAACAATCGCCGCGAATATGTAAATTCCACTAAAGTGACGTCATGAACTTAACCGCCATCTAATAAAGCAGAAATAGCTATCGAAAACATATTAAATAAATGATTAAATATTCCGGGAACTTTTTGAAGCTACTAGTATGTAACTTCTCACGACTTGTTCATTGGCAAAAATGTTCACATTCGATCCTTTTACACGCTCTGGCAGTTGTATTATTTATTTTGAAAAATGATGAATTATCATCAGGACGAAACAATCTTGTTCTATATGTTTTTGCAATTTCTTTGTTTCAGAATCCACAAAAGATCCGCCCATCGCCTGGGCTATAGTGGGTAGCTCTGGCCCGGGATGGATTGACTTGCGTTTCAAAAGCCAAGGTGTATGGAGTGACCATATGACTTACTGGGTGCATTATACAAAAGTTAGGTACAATACAATGGGCGACAGAATCGTAAATACGTTGGATATGAAACCTGCCATGAACAATTTCATCAATTACAAATACAGTCCTTTGACCGTACAGCCTGCATTTCCATGCCCCGAATGGGAAGACTATTCAATATTTTGCATAATATTGACTGATTATGTCGATCCAGAACCTGAATCGATTGAATTATATTCTGACTATAAAATCACTGTAAGTTACATTAACGTTTACATTTTAAGAGTATTTTAATGGGACCCGAAATGCGTTTTGGGTTCAAAATTTTTAATTTTTGTTTTTAAATCTTTAGTAGTTAATTATAAATTATTATGATATTTAAATCATGTCAATACGTTCACTATAAGCAAATGTGTTTAAAAACATTCCTTCACTTTGCGGCAGTTCCACAAGTACGCACGTAAGAATAAAATAGTATTTGGATATGGCAAATACAGTAAATTTGCCAAGGGCCTTAAGCATTTTGGACTTATTAATGTACTCATATCTATTTAATCTGGTATTTTGTGAGATAAAGTGTACAGCAAACATTTTGCAACATCTGGCTGGAATGGATATTGTGGAGTTTATTAGGCTAATAATACGCTATGGTTCGGGTCTCTTTTGTTGTCTGAAGTTTCAAGCCAGTTCACCATAATCGGTTTTTTACTTTCTTGTATACGTACGTATATATATATATATATATATATATATATATATATATATATATATATATATATATTAATCTAAGTAGTATATATGGAGTAATATACGTAGTATAGAGAAAGTTTTGTAATGCTGCGCGAAAAACGGCGGATTTTTGGCAGAAAAAAATTCATTGCCCGGCCCTGGTAACCAAAAAGTGGATTAATCCAGTTGTAAAATTAAGAAAAAGAAATATTCTAACACGTAGTGTAGCTGGAGTACCTGTTTTGTGGGTGCTGGGTACCGAAAAAACCAATTGGCAGAACGTCCGTCCGTCTGTGAACACTACTAAACCATTCGTACAACTTTTTCCACATTGAAGAAACGCCCGTCGATCTGGCTCGAGTCGAAGCTTTGAAATTTTCAAAAACATTTTTTTAAATTTGTGGGTACTTTACACGAAGCCTTGGGAATATTTTCAATTTTTTTTCAAAAACGACTCCAAATTTTTCCTTTAATTTTCTTGTAAAAATAGAGTAAAGTATACTCATAAAGGTGGTATATGTCCGATTTCTCCGGGTATCTTTGATTGAATTTTTTTCAGCTTCTTCCTACAACTTCAAAATTAACGATAGAGAATTTTCCTTCAAATAAAATGTGTTGTTCATTGTTAGTCCTTTTAACAAGTTCATTATATTTTTAAACATAGTAGTTTTCTAGCAATATTGCGTTCAATATTTGAAATTTTAAAAAAAATGAATAACGGCAAAAAGGCCAATGACCAAGAATACCTAGGCGTAGGTGTAAAAGGCGGTCTATATCTGATGGAGGAAAGACAATTCAGGCGCCCAGGCAAAAAGAGCCGTCGCCTGGAGAGCTCCAGCGACCCGCTGGAGCCCTCGCTGCAGGTGACGGTGCGCGGACGCAGAGACGGTGACTAGTCGCGCTCCTGCCGGGCAACCCGACGACTGCAGCCAACAACCGAAGCACAACCAGCAATGAATACATCGTTTACTGCTATCTCAAAATAACTAAACTGGAATCATACCTAACAGCTTATAGAAAACCCTCGTAACAAATGGTTATTGGTAAATAACCTAACTTTCCTTAAAGACAGTCCAAAATATTGTTAATCAAAAACGTTCTATACTAGTCAACTACCGGCTCCGAGAATCCCAAATATATAAAGTTAAAGTAAATAAAACAGGAATTGAAATTGAATTGATTGGGAACGGAAGAAAATCAAACTTCAACAGATTTCACTTGTTTTTATTAATGATAACCTTAGAATCAGCCTCAGGGAAACCCCATTTGACAACATGAGACTAGAAAAGTTGGGCAAACTTCACTAGGAGGAATTCTATGCCCAATCTTATGAATCTGCCACTTACAAAGACCGGAAATGACAAAACTTTAACTAAAAGCGAAAAAAATCGAATATTGATTGATGTTGATAGAATACTCCAGTATGAAACTGAGAATATGCACGGTATAGAATTTCTACATAAGTTTGTGGTTGTTGGTGTTGCTACAGTACTTAAAGCTAATGGGCAGAAGCTAATTTTTACAAGTGATAAAAAGCAAGTTCAGCCCTGTGCAGCCTCCTTAGGACCGGCGACTTCAACACCAAATTGAAACTCTTCGGAAAAGCATTGGTAGAATTACTCAAGCAATCAAAGACAACTGCAGTGCCAAGATTAAAACAGAAGTAGAGAAAATTATGGTTAAATATAAAAATTACGAAAACCTCATTGCGGCGTTTGATGAACTCAAATTAATTCTTGCAGTAAAGAGTAACAGACTAAGAAGGTACCGTGAAAGTAATATCTGTACGAAACAAAACAAACTCATCCAAGCAAATGAAAAACAGTTCTACCGCTCTCTCCAGATGGACAATTCTCAAGGATCAAACCGATGAGAGGTGTCTGACGCTCAAGAAGTGAATGAGTTTTGGAACAACATATGAACAAAAAGTAAACAGCACAATTTAAACGCAGGATGAATCCAAACTGTGAAAGATGAGTGCATAAACGAATCCATGATGAATGAACATTGTATAGATATAGGAGATGTTTAAAGAACCATAAAGAAATTTCTGACGTGAACCGAGAGCAGAGAGCTAATATACATAATTTCTGGTACAATAACATTCCTAGCAATCACGAAACAATGGCAGTGGTTATTCACGAAAGCCATGAATAATCCAGAAGCCTCACTATCATTTTCAACTTATCGATTAACTTATCTCCAAATCCAAAATATCCAGATCTGATCACGAGAAATGTAAGCCTTTTACATATTTACGAACATTATAGAAAATACAAACTTCAATAATAATAGATAAGATCAATCAGTACCTTCAAGACAATAGCATAGTGGCAGAAGAGCAAAAAGGCAGAAGGGGTCATAGGGCTACACGGAACAGCTCATTATAGATGCAGCAATCTGTGGGTATGTAAAACAACCTGAGGAACGTTATATAAAGTGTATGTTGATTATCAAAAACAGCTATTGCACACCCGGCGTATTGATGTGCTTGATAGGTACAAAACAGACCCATTGATTGTGTCGTTTTTGAAGGTCCAGATGCAATGGTGATCAACCAGATTAAGAATTTTTTAACACAAAATGCTTATGTAATTGCCGGAGACATTTTCAACGTATTCAGCAAAGAATGTTTCAAGGAGACAAAGTGCGATGAATCCCCTATATACTTCATTAAATAACGAACAAATGAACTACAAAATCAACGGCAATGTCGATCATGTACGCTTATATCACCTGCCGTACATGGTCGACATAAAATTATTAAGTTCCCCAAGATAAAAGCTTAATTCTTTGTTTGACACCCCTGCAAAATTTAGCAATGGATGAAAGACAAATCTTGAGAAGTAAATTGCAGACAAACGATTAAAAGTCAACAACTAGAAAGAGAAGCAACTTCGTGGTCGCTACCCATACCAGATAGAGGAACAACTGATGTGCCGACCGAATGTCCTCAAGTCCATGGTTGTGCTTGGGAGAGCTTTTTTCTGAAATACAGGGTTTCAGATAGCTATTCAGTAACAAGTAGTAACAAATCACCTTTACCGTAAATTTATCCTGAAAGACACCAACGTTCGTGATGACAAATGTCCCGTATTTGCAGAAAACAGGGAAAATATATCATATTATCCTTGGATGCAGCTCACTAATATCCTCAGTATATACAAAACGAAATGACGTTTGGAAAGTAGTTCATCAGCGCAATAATAACTTTCGGGAAAGGGATACCGGGGGATACCGGTAATGGGGTACCGGACACCGTATTACATGCACAACCAGTCATTGACACAAATGTTCACAAAATGTGATGGAACATGTCCATCACCACTGATAGGTCTGTCTCATCTATTAAATCGGACATTGTATAGTCTGGCAAGTAGTAATAAAAGCAAAGTGTACCTGATTGATGTCATTGTCTCTTTAGCTCAGAACATTCACAAGAAGCGGAGTGAAGAAGTTTCTAAAATATCAACCTCTGGAAAATGAGACGAAGGAAACGTGGAAAAGGTGACGACTGTGCCAATAACTCTGGTGAAATTATTAAGTTCCAGAATGAATCCCTGACTGAATAGCACTGAAGAAAGGGTTACACATCTAGCTGCAGACGATTGTTATTCAAGACTTATGAAACATAGCGAGGACATTTCTGGACATTGGTGGTTGATACAGTGCCGATTATAAAGTTGAACAAGTTATGATGTGATGTAAATAATAATAATAATAATAATAATAATAATAATAATAATATGCATAATGGTCCTCCAAATGATGTACCGAATCGTAGAAGCAAGTTTTATTTTCCAGATATTTTCGAAGAAAGTCGATACAGATTCGGGCCAAACGCGAGGAGAAGATGGGCCATACACGACCATCGTGCGCGTTTGGGAAACTTGCGACCCGACGTACAGCTGCTCTCGGTACATGCAGCCACTCGAGTCAGCCAGCGACAGTGGGCCTCACCTCGGCGTCTACGCGTACGACAACTTAACCCTCTCGAGCAGCACCGAGCCCGCATATGAGGTACAGATGTCGATTACTATACATTGGAATCGTTTAGTTGATAACACGCTTTTGTTTTAAAAATTGTACAGACTTTATGAAAAATAGATTTTCCGCCAAAGTAACCCACGGATAGATGGACGGACAATCGAATAGAAACACAAACGGATGGCCGGACGGAGTCACGCCGATGGAAAGCCTTAGAAACACCGGCGCACAGATGGACAGACCTCGACGAATACACTGACAAGCAGGCAGAGACAGGCACACAGCGACAGAGACAGTCATAAACAGACAGAGACACAGAGACAGACAGAGACAGAGACACAGAGACAGACAGAGACAAACAGAGACAGACAGAGACAGAGAGAGACAAAAAACAAAGACAGAAAATACAACAACTACAGAGTATAATTCCAGATGAGCTAAATTCCGAAAAAGACTCAGAGATGTGTTGCATCTTCCGGCCAGTGAGTGTAAGCGCGCCATTCGATTTAGAATTCCCTAAATAAAACAAAAAAATGAAGGCAAATTATTGGTGTTGGTTATTGTTCAAAAGATATGTTTATTAATGTTTAAGATTTCTTTCATATAATATCACTTTTTTCATCCCATATTTGAAGGTCTGACAAGTAACGGTTTAAATTTGAAGAAAGTCTTCGAAAAACAGTATACTTGTCATACATTCTTCTACTGTGATCTTAATTGAAAGGCAACCAAAATATATAAAACCTTACTAATACATTTCGTACTGTTTGCCATGTGCTCTAGGAGTACGAAGATACTGGCCTCTTACGACATAATCCAGCGAAGAAAGCGCCTAAAGTGGTTTTGGTTATGCGGAAGTTGTGGCCACTATTTCTCGCCATTTTTTTGATCGTTCTTCTCATAGTAGTTCCGTTATTTTTCTTCTTAATTAGAAGGTACGTATCTCTGAAACCGCATATTTCCTATATTTGACATAATTTCCTCCTCTAATCTTAATATAAATTGCATTTTTTAAATTATCTTATAAAATAAGTCACGATTCAAAGGGGTGGTACAACAGCAAGATGAGTCGTACCGACTCACCAGCTGGCGTTGCGCTACTCCTAAATGTTAACATGTCGATTTTAGGCCAGGAGTGATTCATCTTGTAATTGCTCCATGTCTTTATACACATTAACAAGATATAAGAAAAAAACGAACCTTCACTTTTACCGGAATCAAAACATTAACAATGCGGGAGTCTGTACCTGGTGTGGCTTACCTTGTTACTATCCTAAGCCCTTTAATTCCTTATAAGTAGGGTTATTTTCCATGCCTTACCGTACAGCAATCGACTACTATCTCCATTTTCTGCGGATGCGCAGATGAACAAGAGTGATGCGAAACTCAAAGTTCGCATATGCAGAAGACTATTAGTGCTGTTGCTTGCTGTAACGCTTCGCTGTGCACAAGCTTCCTAATACAATACCATAGTGGTAAATCATTTGTCACAAGTAAATTGTCTAGTTGTGTAATATTATACAGTATAGTATACATGTTAAAATGAAATCAATTTAGAAATTTTGATACTCTTTGTGAAATAAGAAAAATAATTTGTCAATGATAATACCACGAAAAGTTCTGAGTTTACCGAGTGAATGTATTTGGGAAACGCAGAACCTTCAGTAGTATATATATAGATTTAAAAGATTAAAAATATAATGCAGTTAATTGTACAGCTTAACCTCCCTCTCTCTCTCTCTCTCTCTCCTCTTCTCTCTCTCTCTCTCTATATATATATATATATATATTATATATATATATATTATATATATTGTAACGAATACTGCATCATCTGCCGGAATTAGCTGCGCGGATTGCGTCATCTGCCGGCGCCCCCCCGAACTGACGCTTCCGAGTTAGTCGCGAGTCGCGTAGAAGTGTGGCGCAAGTTCCGGATGGGTCGAGACGTGCACGAGCCAGGTATAAATACGCCGCTTTCGGCGGACACGAGTCAGTCAGTGAGTAGGAGGTCAGTCAGCCCGTCAGTGTGAGCATGCAGTCAGTGGGTATGTAGTGTATGTCAGTCTGAACTGGAAGCTGAACTGTTAAGTGTACATTGCGGTGAACAGTGGTGCAGTAGGTGAAAAGCAGTCTGAAGTGGAAGCTGAGCTGTGGAGTGTGCATCGCGGTGATCAGTGCAGTGGATCCTTATCAGCGCCGTGAATTGTGGTCTGCGCAGCGAATTGTGGTCAGCACAGTGGACAGTGAACAGTGCATCGGACTGTGCGATAGTCTAGAAGAAGAGAATAGTGTAAATAAATAATCACAAGAAGTGAACAGTGTAAATAAATAATCAAGAGAACAAGGTCGTGTGTAAGGAAATAACCAAGTGAAGAACTCAAAGACTGTGCAACCCATCTGTACATAAATCAAATATTTTGGTGTATCATTAAGAAACAAAATAAATGTCTTTGTTAATATATTACCTGTGTTCAACACCAGGAAACATTTCTTTATACATACTAGAACTCTCGCATTTTAATCCCCTCTTTCCCCTTCCTTTCTGTAAAGAAGGAAAGTTGGTGATGAATCGTGCTTATTTGTTAAAAAATGTATAAATGTTATTTCATACGTATACAATTTCAAACAAAAATTAAAAAATGCAATTAATGTTGGAACCAATTTTTCAATAAATGTTTATTCAGTAATATAGAGATATGTTCTTCGAAGAATTCACACTTACTCAAAAACATTTAAAGTTGCTTGGCAGATAGCTTTTCGCTTTTTTTCATAGTCAGAAAAATATTAGAAAAGGTTTTTATTTTTGAGAAAGTTAAGCAACGTTTTCCATGCGAAAATACAAGATCCGACAAGTGAAATCCTACTCTTTGCAATATTTTTTAACTTTCCGCTATTTCTTATGAAGAACACAGGGGCATTTCGAGAGGCAAGGTGCCAGATTGCTAGGATGCGAAAATTGAAAAAAAAAACCTATTTTTATGCTAAAAATTATGGGATAATTTTTTGATTTCTTACTCAAGAAAATAAATTACGAGCAAAAAATAATAAAACACATATTTTCACCTTTGAGTAATAAATACCATTTGTTATCATTAGAAACAATTTAATTGGACTTAGATTTCTCTTTGGTTTAAGTTTAATATCAAATGGTGTATTACTTACAATACGAGTTTACAGCTGGGCACTGATGTACAGACTTTCAGATACCGCCAACATTTAAATCGTGCGTCTGGAATGTGATCGTTCGCAGTTGTAGAGTGACTTGGGGTTCTATTCTATCTATAATTTTAAATTTGGTGCATTTTTAAATTAACTCACGTAGTATTACAGGCTAGAACGTTTTGATTTTTTGTTAATATATTTGAAGCTATTTTACTTCCATTATTTTTAAATGTTTGTTCTTTATGTTTTGCCACTGCACAAGTTTTCCCTTATTACCTCTGCACATACCCACGCCAGAACTCTCGCATGCTAAATCCTACACTCTACCCTATCCTCCTCCTCCATTATAAGACAGATAATAAATAAAAATAATTCAATTGATGTTGAAAATAAATGTTCAATATCAATTTCTTTCGTAGATTTTCGTAACTACAAATTTGTCTGGATGGTCCTGTCAATCCACAAAACCAAAATTCTCAAGACTGATAGACTTCGATATATAAACAGGGTAACGGTTAAAGTAAATAGATGGATAAAATGTCGAAGAATGAAAAGTTTTTGATGGTAAATAATTACCCTGGTAGTACGAAGAAAATCTACCAGAATTAGCTGGTAAAGTTTCATTTTATTCTAGAGGCTTAACTCGTGATTCCTGAATTTCGTATTTTATTAAGGAATTAACGACTGGTGCTCGTCATTAATGTCAGATACGGTTGTAAGGAGGAGGCATTCGCATGAACCATTATTTTTAATAGCTTGTTGTTCTTGTATTGCCCCGTGAACATATTTGTTATTATTGTCAGGTGACTTGAATGGATATATTTTTTTTAATGTTGTGGTATCGTCAGTATCAACAGCTCACTATCAGAAATCCACATACAATACATGCACATTAATTTACAATGCACTGCCAGATGACATTAAACATTGAAGTCGGTTTGCAAATTTAAGTTAGAAGTAAAATCTTTTCAGCTGCATAACTGTTTCTATACAATTAGAGACTATACTGATTATCACAACAAAAAAATATGTTTATTTTAACAAAATAGTGAATATATAATAAATTAGTTTACATTTGTATTGTATATTTTTTTAAAGACTTAATATGTTTGTAATAAATAATTTACTTCAGCTTCCGGGTCAATGACCCCATCTCGATCCGGTTTTTGTCCAGTTTCCCTGATCCATTGAGCCAATGCTGAGATGCCCCCAGTTTTGCTTCTGGACGTAAATGTAGCTTCACTATGCGCAGGTTTTGTTGAACTCTCGTTTTGCTTGTAATGGTAAGATTAGAGGTAAGGCGTGTTGCTATTTTGTTAGCAATGCAGAAAAATCATAATTGCAATTCGTGTACCGATGCAAATAAGTTTTCTATACCTCGAAGCGAAAATTACTATTTTTCAAATATTGCTAATTTGGAATTTTTAAAATTTATTTTTATTTATTTATGTAAAACTTTTACTCATCTTCATACTTATAATTAAAATGGACAGGAAGAGATTCTGGAACTTAAGAAAACGTGTGGAGATAATCTTCTCCCCCCTAAGTCATACACAGTTTTTACTATTTTTGGACTGAATAATTCTGAATAACAAAATCGGAATATCCAAATCAACTTTTTGGGCAGAAATAAGAGTCATCTTAGAAACTTCATTCTGGCCGACAGGACAATTCTTGTACGATAACATAGACTTTAAGTCGGATGACAATTGAAAAAGAAACGATCCTTTTTTCTTGCTTATCTCGTTTCTCAATCAACATTGTAAAGACGTTAGAGCACCTAAATAGGGAAGTGTTCATTTGGTATTTTTTGGCCATGTGCTGGAAACAAGAGCACGACTCGTTGATACAACCTATGCAATGAAACAAAAAACGATAGAATTGCACGGGTAATATGCCTCTGATTGGACTAGACAGAAGTCGTTCTACATCAAACTGTATTTTGGCCTTCTTTATAGACAGAAAATTTGAAGGAAGTAAGGTCTCAGAAAACGCACGTAGCGTAATCTCGTTTGAATATACTAATTAAATATCTGCTCAGGTTCAGTGTTTGTAGCTTCCGTGTTGAAGGTGCGCAGAAGTTGCAACGCCATCCAAGTCAGGCAGAATATGAGGCGAAGGGAGCTTAGGGAGTGGGAAGAATGTGCAGTGGCTGGAAAGCGGTGTGGGGGGACACTGCAAAATCGATCTACACTTCATTGGTAGACATATCATGAGTGAAATATCCTTCTAATTTCCTTACATCCACAAACAAATATAATGTTGCAGTCCATTTTAGATCCATGGAATTTTCTAGCAGGCGTAAAGCAGAACTGATTGACCAATCAGAAGTCAGCAGTTTTGCGTAAGAGTTGCGTTACAGTTAGTATTGGCAGTTGGCTTACAGGTAATATGATTTGTTGTTGCAAATAAGTGGTGATCTTCGTTAAAAAACTATTGTTTCTTGCCCACATTCAAGTTTAATCGCGCCTGTTTAATTGAAAATCTCTTCAAATATTTCATAGATTGTTGCATTTTTTAAATGTACTTCCTTACGATATATAGTATATGAGGTCTAAAAAGGACTATTCAGATGTCACTTCTAATGACTGCCAGTGCACAAGTAAGGTACCGAAAAAATAGAGGAAAACCTAGGAGGGGATGTCACACTAAATTTTATATATTATGCAGCTTTGCGTTATTAATAAAAATGTATGGAATTTGTGTTGCTTAAAATGCGCGGCTAGAATGGAAACGGTAAGATGCGCAACGTGCCAAGATCGTCGGAAAAACATGAACAGATGTTCTTTCTTAAAGAAGTCATATTTTATGTGTCGTTATGTCATGTCGTATGTTGTTAAAACGTTTTTTTGTGACTCTCAGTTCTAAGTATTCAATGAACTTTCTTGTATATAATTCTTGTGATATATATGGAAAACGTCAAAGAGGTGGTGGAGTTGTGTGTCTGACACATGCCCCTTTACATTTCAGTGGTAACATTAAAACGTAAGGTAAGGTTATTAGGAGGATTTGATGCTACAGGCCAAAAGCGTAGCCATGAACATTGCTAGAATGCGGAATTAAGTGTGCATGCCGCGGTGGTCAAAAACCCTCGATCTGGTATCCGCTGAGGACAACAGCACGAATAGTTTCCAGAGGCAGGTAGGCATGCCGGAATATTCCTAGGCGGGTCATGACGTCACCTCTCCCCGAACGCGAAAAGGCTGCCACGTAAATACTGCGAACAACAGATCAGGGGCCCTCCTCGTTCACGCCACCGTATGAATATAAGGTTTTCTAGTTCAAGTCGCCCTGCGAGTAGTTGCTCTTACGAGTCAGCATACAGTCTTACCAGACATCGTCATTTGCATTTGCTATGAGAATGGAAAAGTGAAAACAGCCATTTTGTAGAAAACTGTGATTTAGTGGAAATTATGAAGAGAGCAATTGAATCAGTGTAAATTCGAACAGTATTTCAGCATATTAAACGCAAAAATGAGCGTATTTGAAACATGGAGAGAACTTTGAGATCGTGAGAGCGGATGTAAAACGGACGAGTGCCACAGACAACGCCATTTAAACGCAACAAATTATTTGCAAAGTGCAAGGAACTTCACGCACACAGGGCGTTGAACGTAGCGAGCGGACGAGAAAAAGATGGACGGCGCGAGTGGACGGGCGTCCCCGAAGACGGAAGACAAATGAAGAAAGAAGAAGACGGGGGTAGTGCGGCGATCGGAGATTTGGGGGCGACGCGGCGGCGCGAGAGCAGCGAAGGTCGAATGCGCTGTGCCGCGGCCTGCGATATCCAACGCAGCAAAGAGCACTGCGGCGCAGAAGGTCGTCCACCGCTGGCGTTTAGCATTCAAGACGCGGTTGCGCCCGTCCGAATTAATTAAACGCGATGGAAACTGAGGAAAAATAGTAGAGATTATTACGATCGTCTTAGAATAGCTATTAACACATCTAGAAATGGTTTGAGTGTTATTACTGCCGATGCCTAAACTTAAAAATCGAGGCGGAGCGCAGCTGAGCCGAGATTTTTAATTTGGATGACGCAATAATAACATTGTAACATTTCGTGGTATGTTCAGTGTTTTATCGGTCACCATAAAATCTCAATTTTTTTGAGAAAATTTATGACATTACTGCGATATGAAACACATACATTCTGCTGTTGCGGCACGATAATCGATATTGTTGGGTATTGCTTGCGATATATTTATTTCAACAATACACTTGTATACCGTGGCTCGAGGAAGACGGACGCTGAAAATTCATCTGTACCTCAAAAATTACCAAATATTTATTTTTCAAATTGTATAATTAACATTATAATTAATAATAAACGTACCCAAAAATTAATGCGTTTCTTTGATTACAATTTGTCTTGTAAATTACCATGTGCATTTTTCATAATAATATTGACTTCCGATTAATGGGTGGTTGTTTATTTAGGTTAATAAGGATATTAAAATCCGTTGCTAAGGATTTTAAATTTCTTAACCTCTAGGTAGGTACAAGTGCATTTATCAAACTTGTAGGGTTGCATGTTAACAAGGATTAAAGACGCATGTGACTGATAAGGAACTGAATAGGAAAAATAGGAAATAAAACTGTGCTCATAAATGGAATTGATGAATGCCGTTATAACTTTATTACATTTGTTTTGCACACTTTTGTTTAAATTATCGCATAATGTTTCATACTTAAAATCTCAGCTATTCTGGCGAGACAATTCGTCATTCCATTGCATGGATGAAATTAATCAAATTCTTTTCATATAATTGCACATAATTGTATTATTTCTGTGCTAATTGTGACCTCAGATAATTAGAAGTAAATTTGAAGCTAGTGTTAGAAAGGTATTTACCGTCACAGCATACTTGAGTAATTCGTACAAGCGAACTTGTGTAAATACACACACACATTATATTATTCAGTATTCCCTGCAATAATAATTTCTATACAGCTCTTCTGTGCGATGTATTCCCACGGGTTCAGCTTTTCTTCACTTTTAAGCACATTGTGTGTTACGAGGAATGTAAGATTTGGCTTAGTATCGATTATGTGAAGAAGAAGAAGAAGAAGAAGAAGAAGAAGAAGATGAAGAAGAAGATGCGCAGAAAGAAAAATAAATATAATATGAGTAAAAAATATATTCATTTAAATAAAATAATATAGCCTGCAAATGCAACACGCAACACGTTGTCATACAATATTATTGTACATCGTACGTAAACAACACGTTTAAATCGTTAAAACCTATTTTTTCGCTAGATTGCGTACGGTTTTAGTATTACTGTAGTTAAGCGTGTCGTGCCTTGACAAGTCCTAAGTTCGCGGTAAACGTGATTATTCCATTTACGATATTTGAATTCATATTATTTTGTGGAATATATATGTTGATACTGTACGCAATCATTTTTAAAATATTGTAATCGATCTCTAATAAATTAACTATGGATTATTAGTTTTCGCACCCCAGGTATCTCGGATCCAAATCCTTCCTTAGTCAAAACAAGATTCGATAAGGTACAAATACATATTGTTGATAAAAGTGGAACGAAAATAAAATTACTTTCATGCAATCAAAATATATAATTGTTTACTCTCTCGCCCCTAAGAAACAACTTATTAAGAAGAGAAAGTCTTGTAATCGTGCGCCAGAAAATGAGAAATTTTCGCCAGAAAAACTATTCATACCGGGCTCTGATAACAAAAAATTGGATAAATCCTGTTGCTAATTTTACACAAAAAATCCTCAACATATGGTGTAGAAAAAATCCATTTTTTGTTGCTTCTTGGTACCGAAAAATCGATTGATAGCAAAACGTCCGTCTATTTGCGTCTGACTGTGTCTATCTGTGTACACCTGTCGTCTGTCTGTGCCTGTCTGTGTCTGCCTGGTTCAGCCTGAGTCTGCCTGTAACTCTCCGGGTCTGTGTGTGTGTACCTAATTATTCGCCGGCTAGGAACAACGCTAGCGGCTATACCGTTGAGCTGATTTGCGTCAAAATTGATATTCCCCAATCGATGTGGTTGATGTCGAGGAGCTTTGAATTCGAAACCGACATTCTTATTTTGAGAGATACTTAACATGGAGCCTCTGAAACATTTCCAAAAAAATGGCTCCCTTGTATTTGATTGAATTTTGTTGTTGGATAGTGTGAAAGAAGTTTAAAATAACGGTCCATGTCTCATTTTACTTGAAAACTCTGATTTTTCGAAAATCGCAAAAATAAAATGTCTTCGGCGTTTTTCTACGCCTGAAATTATGAAAATAAAGATTTTTCCATTAAGAAAATCTGTTCCTTAAAGATAGATTTTGAATTTGTTTCGAAAATCTAGTGATTACCTGGGAGCTATCAATTTGAAAAAGTATACACATATTGTTGCTCATATTGTTGCTCACAGATTGCATTTTTATGCGCTCTGAATGGTGAAAATCAATGAAGGTTTTAACCAGGTACTTTTCGCATGTTTTTCAGGAGATCAATGCAGGAAAGAATAAGTAATTGGTACACCGGCACAACGCCCACCGGATTAGTAGACTACGCAATGGCACGTGAGTAATAAAATTATATCGGTGCAGTGAATGTTACCGATCACTAGAGACAGGGTTTCCATGCTAATGCATGTTTTTATTTCAGTTTCGTAGAGATTTCAAACTTTGTAAATACACGTTTCATGGAAAACGCGTCTAAAAATGCATAGTTTTTCCCTGCATGTTTGCATGTTTTGATATTTTTTGGAGAAATTTATGCATAACGCATATTTGAACGTTCTTCAAGTTACTATGAGTAAAAAATACATTAATTTAAATTAAATGGATGGATGGATATTTAGACTTCTATCCATCATATTAAGCACTTTAGTATTATTTCTTTGCCTAATTTTTAATTTTAAAATTGACGCATATTTTGTATGAATAGTGTATTGATCTTAGATTCTGATGCTCACGCAGTTGTCCTTGATGTTTATTGTTATACTGAGGTGCGGATCCACGGGAAGGGAAATGAGGGAAATTTCCCCTCCCCTAAAGTTTTCAGTCATTATTAGTTTTAATTTATCACAAAACTTTTAGTCAAAAATAATGTCGGATAATCATTAAAACGAATACAATCGCAACATGAGCTGTGTGTATCCTGCGACATTTTATCAAATCTGTAATATGATACACTTGACGAAAACAGTTTCGATTTTCTCTTCCAAAATTTGTCTCTGGATCTGGCCCTACGCATTCGGGTATACAACAAACTTGGATTAGCGACGCGAGTGTACGTGGGTTGAGCAACGATCGCACAATGAATTATCAACGCCATACTATTCGCTGCAAAGGATAAGAAAGAAACACAAAACCGAAACTCAATATTCTAACGCTTTAAAATTTTATTTACTACAAATTATGCCTTGCTTGCTCCACTAGTTCAATTCATGCGGGTTCGATTCGTAATTTTACTTACCCCTCGCCACTTCAATTGGATCGTCCGTCCGTCCGTGCCAGAGCCCGATTATTTTCGCACAGCGATTTTCGTAAAAAAAAAATTAATCTGCAATGTGGATCTAGCTGATGACACGGGCTTGGAATCTCAAACCGGTATTTTTATTTTAGGGGGTGCTTTACATGAAGACCCACGGACATTTTCAAATTGTTCGAAAAAATTGCACGAAATGTTTTGATTAAATTTTGTTGTCAGATAGCATAAGTCTCGTTGTCGTTGAAATCTCTGATCTTTATAGAATTGCTAAAATTCATTTTCTTCGGCGTTTTCCTAGAATTAAAAAATTCACGATATTTTTTCCTGAAATAAAATTTGTTCAGCATAATTAGTAATTTCATTAATGCCATGCACATTTTTTTGAAATTTTAATAGTTTACCAATATTGTCCGAAATCAGTGAACTATTAAAAATATCAAAAACAATAATTTCTCTAAAATGACAATAATTATTTTTCTTTAAATTTTGATAGTGATAGTGCTAAATGTATTCCAAGATGACATAAACACTATTTTACTGTACTTCTGAAAAATTACAAAAATGTTAAAAAAAATTGTTTCTCGCATTGTTAATATTTACATTTGCGGCGATTTGTTTACATTGTATTGATGAATACAATTACTTTAAATAACTTTTTTACTAAATTTTTCGAAATCTCAAATGTTTAGAGTAAAAGTAGTCTTTAAAATGTGCCGTTTTAAAAACGCTCAAACTATACTTTTCAAAAACTGCTCCAAATTATCCAACGAAATTTATCACATGGGATTTCTGTACTATTCTTAAATTCATAATTCAGTTTTACCATTAGAGAACTGTAACATAAAAAAGTAGGAGAGGCGAGAGATGGCAGCAGGAAAGAGAGTGAGGCAAATCAGAAACAAAACTAGTCCACGCCAAAGAAATTTAGAAAGCTAACTCATACGAAAACGTCTGTGCCATTTTGTAGAACAACTAGGTCCAGGCTCTCTGCAGATATCTTTTAGTGTATGCTTTAGGCGGCGCCCCTTTGGCCCGACCTGAATTTTAAACCTAGGTTCGTGGCTTGAAGTACGGTGGTAGACAGATGTCAGTCTAGTCCCTGACCCAATTGACATTGTTTCCCTGGCTATGCTACTTTGTCCACACGTCCATCCGTCCGGGCAACAGCCATAAAAATGAAAGAATACACGTGGTTTTGAAAAATCCCCAACCGTGCAAAAGCACACACTCATGCATGTGGCGGGTTTCGAACCCGCCACCCTTCGAGCCGAGACTGCTAGTGTGTTTGCTTTAGTGATCTTACATACTCAGGTCGAGTTGTTTCTGCACGTAAAATCCATTTTAAAACAATAACCGATCCATCATTAGCATCAGTCGCAATTCGAAAGTTATTAGACTCAATTTGGCATTGTGTGGAAACAGCTTGATTGGTAACTTCTCAACCTCTCAAACAAGTTTAAAATCTATAGTGGTTGTAAATAAGAAATGGAGTGGCACGTGCAAGAAGCGCGTGTTTTGAAGGGGTGCGTCTGCTTGCAGTGCCGGTGCACGTGCAGATCCCGCCCACCAATCGGAGCAACCAGGGCCGGGGCCGGGGCGGCGGGGGCCAGGGGCGGAGCCGCTCCGCCGCGCGTTGACGCCTCTCGCCCCCCACCCCACACGCGGAACGCGCCGTCTCCACGAGGTAACGTCGGGCCAAGCAGGACGCGTGGCCCGTCCCTCCACTCCCCGACACACGACACGACACGTCGCAGTTCGCTGGCGAATTTCCGGACGCAGAGAAGCAGGACATCTCTGTTTGCTCTTCGAGCAACTAGACTTGAGCAGGCATGAGCTAGAGCAACTGCGATCGATCGATCGATTGATCGATCGAGTCAAGTCAATGTCACAATCCTGCTGCGCAGAGGGTGGTCCAAAACGTTACGCAAGTCCCGTCTTACAAGAATAGTAAATTATATGATAAATATTGCGCCATTTTGTAGCAACGCTAGTCTTCAATGCTGCTTTTGTTCCCCAGATCGGGCGCAGCCCGGAGCAGCGATATGCATGCAACGCCGCTCAGCGCAGCCAGGCAGAGGGACTCCTCGATATTCTCGTTCGCTTTTTGGTTTGGTTTGTATGTAGAAAATGTATCTGCCTTGAAGTTTAAGAAATGTTGTTGATTGTATTTTGCAACCGTTCACATTCATTAAATTCCATTTATTACAAAATTTATTGCATTTATTAAAACGTCCATTATTAAATTTATCTTTAATTCCAGTGATCAATTATTTCATTTAAATCCATTACTCCTTTTATTACAATATCTGTGATATTATCTGTACCATTTTACTTCTAATTTTTCTATCTCTTACGTTATAAGATTGAGAATAATAATTTTTTAGTTGTTGCATCTTCAATTCACGTTGAGTGCTCAAAAACTACAATTCTTAAAAAACCTATTTAACGTTTTCTCTTAAAATATTTTTTTTCGAAATATCCGTCCGTTCGTGTGTTCGTCTGTCCAGATTCCAAGATGGCTGCCGCGCGGTGAGTCGTCCATCTTTCGCGTTAATTATTTGTATTTGGAAGTGCGTCACAACGAAAGTGTGTGCCGGATGGTAGGCGAATATGAACTTTAGGTTGTATTTTAAAAATTTCGCAGAAGCTTCATGCAAACTACCCCCCAAAATTAAAATATTGGTTTAAAAATCAAGGGGGCCGTGGCATCAGTCAGATGAATTGAAGAATGTCACTTTTGGAGAAAATTGCTCAATTTAGCTGCTAGGGTTATTCAAAGACTGACAAGCAGATGTTTCTCTGTCAATCGATTTTCCGGTATCACAGTCCCACAAAACATAAATTCTGACTACACCACGTGATAGAGAATTTCTTCTACATTTAGCAACTGGATTTATCCAACCATTTTTTATTACTATGGCCCGCCAATAAGAGTTTTAGTGCCGAAAATTCGCCGCTTTTCCCCGTAGCATTTTATAACTTTCTCTCTATTGCGTAGGCAGTAGCGAGACAGTAAAATTGTTATGGTTAATAAAATATTCAGGATATGTTTTCTGTAAACCACAATTAAATATGTGTATATTTGAAAGTATTTGGAGACATTTAGCCCTTGAAGATCTTTATTGAAAAGAACTTTTACATATAATTTTCGTGCGTTCGGAAAAAAAATTAGTAGTACAAAAGTTTTTAAGTGGTGGGTTTCCTCCACCCCTCGGCTATCCCATTTTTAACCAGATCTGCGTCATTCGTTTATTGATGGGTGAATCCGGCCGAATCTATTGTTATGTTCATTATTCCTGGACGTGTAGTGCATTTCTAACCAGCAGGGGCGCTGATCTTCCCTCACTGGATGGGCCATCGACCTACGTCGTCTTGCGAGTAGCAGCCAATACCCCACCAGCGGCGCATCGGCTCTAAGCTCCCGACCGGTCTCCCGGCGTGTGTGGGAGAGCAGTGCATTGCAGTGTAAGCGTCAGGATAGGACAAGGAAGATGAAGGAAGGATCGCTCACGTTCAGTGGCCCGTTTGTTAGGGTACTGCTCCGACATTCGCTTGGTTTCCATCGAAAAAACGACGGTAAACTACCGATCAGAGCAGCCAGCCCCTAGAATTAATTCTCCTCCAGACAACGGCTGAATTCGGTTCAGCAGTCTAGCTAGTGTCGAAAATCCTGTCACAGTCGGGATTTAAACCTTTGGACCTCACGGTCAGAGGCAGTGCATCAATGTTGCGGTGTCAAGAATTCAACAACATTTCATCAGTGTTCCGCCAAAATAACCGTCTGCGCGAAATGAGAGATAATATACTTTAAACATACAAGACTTGAAACTACTCGTGTCTCTCGTACGTACAAAGCTAATTGCTTGAGGTATTATTTCAAAATAATTACATTAATAGTAATTATTAAAGAAATATTGCAATAAAAAGAGTTTGGTAATAAATCATTTGCATTGAAGAAAGTACTTACAACCTGCCTACGAATTACAGACAAAATTCTTCGTGCGAGAGGCATTCAGCCAAGCAGTCTATTGTATGTCTCAACTCGTATTGTATGTATCTGATACCAAAAAAAGGATTTTACTTCTGTATGTAGTAAATTCATTTTTGTAATACGTTGCGCAGTCGAGACTTTTGAGGTTCTTTGATAATGAAAAAATTCTTTTCGGTACAACCGTTCTCCGATGAACGTTCTTGGGCAGAAACAGCAAACAAGTCTTTCGCAGAATGCAATATTCCCTGTACAGGCTCATACAGTGGACCCAGCAATATGTAGCCACTATTATTACGATGGTGGCTCCTTTATATGAAGCCTCAAAGATCTTGTCAAAGATCTCAAAAATGGCTTCAATTTTTTTTTCTCGGCGAAATCAATTTACGCTTATAAAAATGATGTTCGTAAGATCACCACAATATATGAATCTATGTGTAAATATAGAAATGCTAACAAATATCTTCACTACCCCTCACCATTTACAGTAATAATTGTTTTGATGTTTTGCAAGTTTAAATCTTCCAATAATGTTACGTACATTTTTTTTAAATTGACATTTTCGCACTATTTTGAGTGAAATAAAACAAATTTACATAAAGATTTTAAGATTTGAAAATGTAAGCAAAGAAGATTTTCTTAGAATTAACTCCATTTTTTTCTTTAAATAGCTTGATAAAATGAAATATGCTTAATAGAATTATGAATAAAGAAAATGGCAGAAGTTCAATTTTTTAGATTATTGTTTTTCTTCTTTAATATTCAAAATTGAAATGTTAAATCATGCAAATAATTCTTAAATATTAGATATTCAAATTAAATAAGGTGTACTTTTTTGAAACTGTACGCGAAACTTCTGGCCCTCCCGTTCGGTTACCTTGTAAAATTATCACTGAAGTGTCGGTGCGTTAGACGTTGCAATGACATATCACACAGAAATTACCAATATTAGGAAAAACTACGATGAATTTAAGTTTTTTAAAATTTCTTTTGAAGTAAAACAAAAAAGTTCCTTTTGAATTGAGAAAAATTTTAATGTGAAATTTTAATGCGAGAGTTTGGCGTACCCAACAAAAAAGTTGTATGAGAGTTTGCGAAATTTGGATAATTTCAACATTTGTGTTGAAGTTGAAAGGAGAGGCAGTTTAGGACTAAGAACAAAATCAATACATTAGTTGTAGCAAGAAAAGTATAATTTGTCGCACAATTCAGGTTAAAGATGACCATTTAAATTGTCAAAAATATACAAAGTATTTAACATCGAAACTGCAAACTCTACACGAAAGATTCCCAGCCAGTTCTCGGGCAAAGAAGTTTCTGTCGAAGCAAATTATCTGTGAACAAAACAATTAGAATATTAATGGAATAAAGTACGCAAAATGAGAAAAGCTAACAGAAAGTTGATGCACTTATAAATTTGATAATATTGTTAAAGTTTCAATTATGTGAAGTTCTAAAGAATTTTAAGAAATTCTAGAAGTGAAGAAACCATTACAATCAATTGGTTTACTTTCCAGAATACGTATAATTTCCTTTTAGTCCTCAAAGAAGAAATTGAATCTTCTCAAAAAAATTGTTTCAATGTTCGAGGAATATCACAAGCCTTAAAGAGACCATGTTTTTTGGCAGTTTAGAAACGATCAAATATCTTTTCTGAAATAAAATACCACAAATGCAAAAACTTCCCTCTTGATTTTTTCTGGTAGGTTTGTCCCATATTAGAAATAATGTTACGTTATTTCTGTCTTTGAAAGTAGCAAAACGTTTTATTTGCCAGCGGATTCAAGGCCAACTATTACTTTCTGCCCCAGAGAGAGCTGCTTTCAAGCGAGTTTGACCGAATTAAAGACAAATCCCGATTAGTACTTAAGACTATTTTCTCACCCGATATTTTACGGATACCTGAAAAAAATCGTGAACACTTCCAAAGTCGTCATTTCCTTCTCATCTCCTCGTAATTTTCGATGCGAGCGCGCAGTCGCTGCCGAGGGAATCCACGTTGACACTACTTTTGCGAAGTGAAGATGGTTCAATCCGCTTCCAACAGATTCATAAAAGTAGCCAACCAGCAGATAAGGTGGTTTGATTCTGCGGTGATGGCCAACCTGGAAGTAAATGCTTTATATTACACGTCTCAGATTTGAAAGTGTTTTAAATTGCAAAACATTTTAATACACGTACTTTGTTTCGCGAACATTCTTGAAGTGTTCTGGCTACATGCATTCGACGTTTGGGAATGAAAGAACATTTTATGACCTTCCCTGCCTCCTCTGTCATGTCTACCTACAACTAGGCACTTCCCTGGGCGCAATTCCCTCGCTGCGAGAGCATGGCCTCGAAACATGTCCAAGGACTCCCCCGGTGGGGGGCGTTCCAGAACGCTTCTCTCCGTCAACACAATTTAATGATTCAAAGTGAAACTTTATATTTCAGAGAAAAGCACTCCAGAACGCCCCCAATACCCGTGAAGGGTATTCACAACGAAGAGCCCTGAGCTAGCCAGACTACAGGGGCGTGTTTGTAAGGGGGCCCTAAATTGCCCCTGCAGTCTAGCGAAGAACTACACTAGGCAAAAATTTCGCGCCTTCCACAGGCTCAGTTAAAATGTGTACCTAGGAGCCTGCGATACATTTACGAGCTAAGCAACGAAGTTAAATCGCAGAATATTCTGTAAATTAAACCATTTGACTAATATGACACAGAAGGCCCCGTTACATCTAACTGAGCAGGGCCATGGCTGTACATTCCACCCAAATACCAAAGTCTTCTGCAAGGAAATAGCTGTTCGACAGTTAATGTAATGGTTTTACAAGGAAACAAATCTGAACTGAAACTAATAAACAAGTTACGTTATGTACATAAGCAAGTTTAGTTGGTGCATTGAGAAAAGTAAAAAAAAATATACTTCACTGAAAATTACATCTTGTGGATATTAAAGTTAAAATGAGCAACAGTGAAAATGCTTTGAAAACTAATATGCATCGAATGTGTCTGAACCAGCTTTTCCCTCGGCATCTACGCGCGCCTACGCACAGCCAGGGGGGAGAACGTGGAGTTCAACGTACCTACAGCGCATCCCACAAGGGCACGCGCCTCGGCTACGAGAAACCACAAGATGGCGACGGCCCTGCTCAGATTTTCCCCAATGTACACACCGTTCCGCACGCCGCTGCAGACTCCGCACAGGACCCAAGCGATGCCAAGAATCCACACAGCACGCCTCCCTGGACCACACAACTGCACGAAAGCCGGCACTTAACACTAAACACTGCACGAATTCCTTCAGCGCACAACGCCCACCACAACAGGTCTTTCCCGACTTCACGAAACTGTGCGAAAGCAAAGTGAAAAAAAATCAAAGCACTGTTCACATTCTTTCACCACCATAGCAAGTCTTCATGAACCGAGCAAATCCACCAAGAACAGGACACCATTTCACAAAGTAAAGCACGTGCTTCACGGCCTAAATTGAAAGCACTTTCAGAGTAACTGAATTTACACGAAACGCACTGGATACGGCTTCAGGCCGACCCCTGAGGCAGCAGCGCCTCCACTGAGCGGAGCAGCACAAGGGGCCGCGTCGTCTGCGGCANNNNAGCGGGGCCACCCCTTCGCCTCTCGCCACTGGCTGCTTCTTACTTCGTGCGGAAGAAAGCACTTTTCCGAATTTCGTTTTAGTCTTACTCATTTTTTGGTCACTTACGATTGTAAACAACTTCGTTTTTACGGATAAAATATTAAGGCCTATTGTAGTTGTAGACGTAACAGGGTGCACATACACTTTCTTCTTATAAAATCACTGACTGCGTCACCGGTGGGGACAAGTTGCATCTAGCTGCTGAAACGTCGCGGGTGCGTTGTCAAAGCGTTTTCCTTCGACCGTCCCAAATTCGCCTCATACTCACGGCTTAGAAAGGATTACAGGGTCGGCAAAAGCTTCTGGAAATGTGAAACGTAAATGTACTTGTGTTTGAGAAACTATTTACAGACACGACTTAGCAATCAATTCATTAGATTGATTTGTTTCGCAGTAAAGATAAATAATTATGAGAGTGGTTGCTGAGCTATGTCATGTGAGAAGGGTTTGCTGGAACGGTATCTCAATGTATTAAAGAATATCGATATCAGAGAAAAATTTTAAAAAGTTATTTATCGTGTGCAGCGCTTGTTTCACAATCACCACACCCCCTCAGATTAAAACTACCTAATTCTGTCGGAACTAACAGGCTGTTACCTCGGGCGAGGGTGATGTTCCTTCATATACACCTTTCGTGTATTTTCTCTCTGAATCTCCACTATTACTAGAACCTGCAATGACCTTGCAGTCCATTTTTGCTATCTTCGATAATACCTAAGATCATCATTATTATTATTATTATTATTATTATTATTATTATTATTATTATTATTGCCAGCTCACACCCCTTAGTAGCGCAAAGACCTCTTACTTTGTAAGGGATTTTCAATAAAATACATAGCTTGTAAGTTTGTATTTTTAGTCTTATTTTCGTGTTCATTTTTCACTGGTCTCTTCATGTCTATTTCTGATCTATGTATGTTCATGTCTCTTTCTGCTTCTGAGCCACTTCATGTCTATTTAGCTCTTCACTATCACTTTTCATAACTTCACTTACAGCTCTCTTTTGATTGTCCTCTTTATTTTTGACTCTCTTCCTGTTTATTCGAGCTATATATTTGTTCTGTCAACTTCGTTGAATGTGTGAATGACTTCTCTCCATTATCCGTCTTCCCAATCTTTTTACCATATCGTTTCACCACCGTGTTCTCTATCATCCAATATTTCTCTTCCCAATATTTGGATCTCATATTGTAGTTTTATAGGTCTATCTGTTTGTGTTCATTTTCATTACGTGTCCTACCCATTTCCGTTTTAGAAGACGCGTGAATTGACCAACTTTGCTTTGACCTGTTCTTCGTCTTAAGTCAATATTTCTTACATTGTCTTTTAGACTACCCAATATTTTCCTTTCCATCTTCCTTTGACATATGTTTATCACATATTTCTCCCTTCCCGTCTCCTTTTCCCTCCTCTTATATATTCGCCCTCAACTATTTGTACAGCTAGTATAATAGTTCTGAGATCACTTTTGAATCAAAAATCATAAAGAGAATATGATGGAAATACTACTGAATATAAAATGCCCTAAGAAGCTTGTGTAGTTCTCTTGTAATTCCAACATGCGACCCGCGCTGCCATTTATTGTGTGGCGCGAAAGACTATTAGTCAAAAAAGAAAGTCCTTGCATTCATGTCGGGCGAGGACATCGTGCACCTAGCGCACGCCCCCTGCCGGGGTCAACACTCCACTTAATCTAAAAATAGGTTACGTTTCGATTTCAGTATTTTTCTGGTAAATTCGGAAATTCAAAGTCATCCCAATGCGTTTCACCCCGTTGTGCATGACACGGCCCGATATCACGCATAGTTCCACCCCCCTTCCCCGCCCCGGTTCAGAGCAGCAGGGCAAAGTGCCCCAATCTACAATACGGAAAGGTCAGGTGTCGATTGCCCGAGTAATGAAAATATGGCCCGCAACCATATTAAAGGTTTTAATTGTGGCCCTTGAGGCCTTGCAAGTTGGACACCGCTGATCTAGAAGCATCCATTCAACTTACCTGCCTTTGACTCGTCGAAAGGCAGATTCCTCAGGCTTATCTGAACTTACATTGATTGATATATTCAGTTTCAAAAGCGAATGGCAATAGCATTAGGCAATGGCATTACAATTTAAACGTTTTATACTTAACTTACTTAAAACGATTAACTTACAAACTTAAGTAGTTGCAAATAATATAATCGTTACAAATTATCCTCATGACTATACATAACTATACTATCTGAATTCAAAAAAGCCAATTCACAATACCAGTTTTTCTACGTTTATAATTTCAGAATTCAAATGGCCTACACATTGATAAAAAGCATTGGAGTTGATTAATTTTTGAGTATTTGTCCTCGAATATGTCCAATTTTGTCATCGAACACATTTTGTAGTACAAACTTTTTGGCAAAGATTTGAAATATTTGCACTATTATAATGACGGTAAATTCCAATGAGCAATTTCTTACATGATAACCAGTACGAGTAATAAATGGTGTTCATTACAATCTGAGTATAATGAATTGCTTGCGAAATGGCGGTAGTGATACGTAGGTTTGACAGTATCGCTGACATATGTGCACTTCTGTATTCCGTTGAAAGTATTACATTATTAATGTGTATGGTTATTAAATTTGTAATGTGTTTTATACTTACTTGGCTCTATTCGATTAGTAGTTACAACAAGTGAAATGCAATGTTAAATATAATAACTAATGGTGCTAAAACAAAGAACTTTCTTGCTCGAATTTTCATGCTACATTACGCGAAAAGTACTCAAATGAAAAAGTACTCTTTGAAAAATTATACATTACCTTATTTCAAATCTATCTTTAAGGAACCCATTTCATCAAAAGAAAAACTTTTAATATATTGTACTAGGAAGATAACGAAAAATATTTGAACTTTTACAATTTTCGAAAAATCAGGGTTTTAACGAAAATAAGATCTGTACCATCCTCTTAAAAGTTCTTCATACAATCTAAAAAAATAATCAAAGCTCGTCGTTGGAGCCATTTCTTTGAACTTTGGGTAAATGTCTCAGGACCTTCATGTAAAGTCCCCCCTAAAATTAAAATATCGGTTTCAAATTCAAGGAGCCGTGGCACCAGCCAGTTCTATTGGGGAATATCAATTTGGAGAACGCTTTACCAGCTAGCGGGGATCACAGACGCACAGACAGACAGACTGACAGACGTATTGCCGTCATTCTATTTTGTGGTATCAAGGGATTATCATATGGATTCTGGAAATACCACGTGCTAGAAGATTTTTTCTAAATTTAGCAACTGGATTAATCCACTTTTGCGTTACAAAGTCCCTGTAATAAGAGTTTTTTGTGCAGCATCTTGTGCAAGTACTCTGTAGCGAGACTGTAACAAAGCTTTTGTCATCACTCAGGATACTGCTGAAGCGGTGCGAGGGCGTTTGGGTTCGACTGGTGCACTACCCTTGACACCCCGCACGCTGAGGAGTTCGATTTCCGCTTAGAAGATAAATGCTTTCAGGAATGTCTGAAGTACTGGAGGCATGTCGCCCCATAACTTCTTCTCCTGTGCCAGAAAGTTCTCAGCACTTATATACTTGTAACGCTGAAGCTAGAATTGCGACAGTTGAATAATATGTAGAAGGAGAAGGTGGAAAAGGAGGAGTAAGAAGAGGAGGAGAAGAAGCAGAACAATAAGAAGAAGGAAGAGGAGGAGGAGAAGGAGGAGGGCTGTCAGCAGTCGATGACACTTCAATAAACGTATCTAGAAGTTGTGTAGGTGTTAGGCAATCAATATAAATAACGCATGGGTTGGTTTAAACATATTTGACTTGAGCGGGATTGTAAATTCAAACAACTCATTTGGCGAATATTAGTTGACGTCAGCAAGGGATACAACTTGCAATTATGTGTGCTTCAGATGCATTGCAACCACCCAAATACATTTTTATAGGTTTCGTATATTTTCGAAATTTGTGTTTCCATTCCTCAGTGCAAAAAAAGTAATTGAATCATCCATCGTCCCACTGGCACAATGTCAAATATAGACAAAAAATGCCTTTTGCCTTTTGTTTTCATTTAAAATTATTTCTGTTGAGCGTAGGCAAAACAATAATAGATAGTGGCTAAAAACATCGATAGCCTTTTACTTTCACTTTCCTTTCCGAGCTCTGCACCTGGTCATGAAATGGAACGCAATTTCCGTGTCTGAGGCCGGCGTGATCGGGGAGGTGTTGGGGTGTCAGAATGGTTCCAATGGAAGGAGCGAAACGACCATCAGGATTTGCGTGCGTACTGCCGACGTGCATTAGCCGACATGCTGCCGCAGCACGTGCTCCGTCCCCACCCCACCCCTTCCCCCA
>BOPP01000122.1:3895070-3912553 GCA_017312745.1 Gryllus bimaculatus | reverse complement strand
GTTCTCTGCGCCGCCACCGCTGCAGCCACAGCCGCACCGCCGCCCGCCTTGGAAGGGTGTGGGTGCTGCAGGGGTAGGTTTCGCCGACCCTCCGGCGACGACGAAAAAAGGGATCGCAGCAGGTAAAACGCAGCGAGCGGCGGTACAGTGGGAAGCCTACCATTTACAGCTGTGTTCTTCTAGCGATGGCGCGTACGCCCTCCTGCGCTTTGCGTAGCGAGAGTCTGGTGTCGCTTGCCTCAGCGGCGCAAACCCGCTGCACGTGGGAAGGTCTCCATTCAAACCAATGCTCTGCTACGAGCCGCGGTGCTCGGAAGCGCGCTACGGTGCGGACATGTGCCTATAAGAAGCGCGCAGCAGTAGCGACGTCGGAAGGGGCCCCAAAGCATCGACGTAAACCAGGGATTCCCAACTATTCCCTTGCATCGACATCTTTAATAGTTACTTACGTATCTAGGGAGTGAAGTAGATGATTTTGCCTCGAGGGTGTCTTCCAAGCCCGAGGGCCTCCGGCCCGAGGAGTTTGAAGTCGCCTGAGGTGCAAAAACGTTCAGTGACGCCCGTGGTGCATAAAAAACTTTATGGTTTACTAGTTCGTCGCTGAACCAAACGAAAATTCAAAACATTTTATACTTTTTTGTGCCTAAAATAAAAAGACAAATTGTAATATTCATTTGTCAATACGATGTTAGATAAACAAAACAGAATGTGTGTCTAATTACTATTGCTTAATTGTTGTTGGAATTAATTGTTCGTACAAAAATGAAAGAATTTTGTGACGTTTTTGTGGAAATTCACGCAAAAGCTAACAAACCTTTCGACATTGGTTTCCAGTAAAATATTGAGAAATATACGAGAATGTTTATAGTGTATTTGAGAGTAAAGTAACAGTGTGAATAAAGTAAATAACAGTATGAATTGGGCTGATGAAACAGTACTTTTAGGTTATTTGATTCCATTGCCAAAAGTTACTTAGAAATTTTTGTCACAACAAAAAATAACATTTCGGGGATGTGAGTCGATGTACCCGATATATTTTATTACTGAATTACACAAGAAGCATATATTCTAAAAGAGGTGATAGAGAATAGTGAAATATGAGTGATTGATGGCAATTATAAATTCACGGAAACATTCCAAAATTGCTGTTTCATTTCAACTAAGCAACATAAAGTTCATAAGGAATTATTTTACTCCTTTGAGTATTATATCATTTATTTATTTATTTATTTGCTTGTATCTTAACTTATTTAAGTCGAATTCATAAAAGGTTTTATTGTTGTATTGATATTAAGTACTGTGTTGGCGGGTTATAAGTATTCAAAAGGCCCGCGCGGGAATAAAGAACCAGAAAAGCCCGGTTTTTAACAATACCGTTATATGTTTCATTTCAAGTTCGTACGCATAGAACGCACGAACATGAACGGATTATTAGTTTTAACATTCATGCATTTATTCTGTGAAACATGATGAATTCAAATTGTAACTATCACTAACAAATTTTATTGCAAAGTTTAACGAATAAGAACACATGTATGTTATTAACACGTTTCTATATTCAAGTATTTTGCTTATTTAACACATATTAACAAATATGTATATTTCTTCTTATTATATCTTCAAGTTAACGAAATTGATTGCATTTAGATTGTAACGGTGATATATACGGTAACGGTAATTTTTTTTTAAAAAAGGCATTTATTTTGATCTTTTTCAGTTTCCATTTATCAGCAAAACATACATTTTGAGAGTTCCATATTCACTTTTGAATATAAAATATCATTTTCAGTGATGTAGAATATGCAGAGTAGCAACAATATAAAAAAGCCTCAATTTAAGCAATATCGAAAGAGAGGTAGAAAATGGGAATTGTAATAAATATAGCAATGCCGTACTTTACAGTGCAAATACAACCACAATAACAAACTGGCATTTTTTATTCTCTCTTATATTTGTCTTAAATTTTGGGGAGAAAATTATTCTGCCCACGTACTTATAAATAACATTTAATGACCTTTTAAGTAAAATAAGAGTAAAAGTACATTCGAGGAGATAATTATCAATCTGTATACGTTTTTTAAACCTTGATAGAACGAAAAGCCCGGATCCATTTTTTAAGATGCCCCACTGAAAGTGAGAAAGTAAGCGTGCGTCTGTGTTTCAGGGGGCCATGCGCCGCTTCGCCTACGGAGCCGCGTGCTTCCTGATGGCCGTCGCGTCCTCGCTGGCGCAAGACGAGGCGCGCGAAGAGGCCGCTTGCGTGAGACGGCCGCCCTTGCTGGGAGGCCGCGACGGAGGCGCTGCCGGCGCAGCGAATGCGAGCGCTGCAGCTGGTGAGGAGCCGCCTCTTCGACCGAGGGCCAAATTAAAAAGAAACACTTCAAGTAGTATAAAGATGTATAGATCTCCAACAAATTTATGTTGCGAATCGATAGATAGCCATTAGCACTTATTGCAATAGAAACGTCCTTAGCTGCGTTGTGGAAATTGCTGTACATGTATGTACAAGTATATTTGTACTTGATCGATTCTGCCTATTTCATAAATCCAATTAGTTTGCGAGTTTGGGCACCCTCGAACGAAAAGGCAGTATCGATCTTCTACGCATGCGCAGTTCACATTTCGCATCACTTTAGTGCACGTGCGCAGAAGATCGATGGTGCTGTCCTCTGTGACGTGCACACACTACCTGTTAGGTTACTCTCGATCTAGTCATTTTCATCATCCAGCAGGAACATTTTTTAATTTTTATCCGGACCGTTTTAGCACCTCCTTTCTTCTCACACTCACACTCTCACACTTCTCACACTGCACTAGCAATTGTTCAAGTTAATGATTCTGTAGTGTTTCCGATTGCCTCATTCTAATTTTTTGCTTTCTCGCTAACGCTTACGCAGTTGAGGGGAATTTACGTAATCCTGCACGAAAAACGGGGAATTTTTCAAAGAAAAACTCTTCTTACACGGCCCTGGAAACAAAACAGTGGATAAATTCAGTTGCTGAATTTAGAAAAAACCTCTAACATGCAGTATAGCCGGAATCCATGTTGTGTGGGTCCTTGCTACCGGAAAATTGAATGACGAATGTCTTCCGTCCGTCCGTCCGTCCGTCGTCCGACCGTCCATCTGCTCGTCTGTAAACAACGCTAGGGGCTAAACCGTTCAGCCTATTCATATTTTCCAATCGCTCTGGCTGATATCATGACCCCTTGAATATATTAATTTTCGGAGATTACATACAATTTTTGTGAATCTCATGGGACGTTTTAAAAATTAAGAAAAACGTTTTTGAGTAAATTTTGTCGTTGCATAGCGTGCAGGACGTTTATGAGAATGGTGCAGGTCTCATTTTCGTTAAATACCCTGATTTTTCGAAAATTGCAAAAAATCAATCTTTTGGTGCCTTTTTACAACTACAATTAACAGAATAGATATTTTTCTTTTAATGATATCTATTCCTTAGAGATAGGTTTTGAAATCAGGTCATGTATCATTTTTAGAAAACTTCAGTATTCCTTGCGTAATTTTACGTAAAATAACAGGCGAGAAACGTGTTTGTTAGCACCACTAGCTCGAGTCTAAATAGAAATCTTAACTGACAGCGCCGCGACCGTACCTCCAAGTGACGGAGACCGAAGCCGTTTTGACAGAGTCATGAAACCAGACTTCATAGCGACGCGACCTGACCAGGCGCAGACCTGGGATACCGAACTCTAACCAGTAAGGAGGCACACTGCTTCGGACACGTGCCGTACCGAACTCACACCGGATGATGCGCGAACTGGACGGGGCGGCCAACGGTACGGACAGTCATCGATCCGGGCAGACGCCATTGGGGACGGACACCAGTACACACCGGTCCGGGCAGTCACGTGGCCGTCAGACATCGGACCGTATAGCCACATCCAGGTGCACACACCGGTGCGGTCAGACACTAAGATGGACAGCCTACGACAAAATAGGGTCGATCTTTAATTACATTACCAATATCTGAGAATATATGAAATAAATATGGAAATCTAACATTTATCATGTTTTGAAATACGTTGTAAAAAAAGCATTAATTTGTTTTCATAATAGGTGTCAGCCGTGCCCCGCGTGTCCTGTGCATTTACTGTGTGAACAAGAAGATGGACAACGTCCAAGAACTGAAGCACGACGCCATCTTCCTGGACGTGTACCTGGCGCTGCTGCTGGTGCAACAAACTCCTCAGCTGCACCACGCCGAGTGCCTGCAAGACCACGAAAACAAGAGCGAGATCCTAGACAACGGCACGGCCACGGGCTACTTGGGCGGGCTGATCCGAGGAGAGATCGACCTGTGGACGTTCGGCTTCAATTTGGACGTGGGGCTGGCGTCCGCGGTGCAATACCTGTATCCGCACGTGCAGGACAATTTCTGCCTACTGGTGCGAAGCCCGCCCATGCGACCGTTTCTGGAATCCTTCACGCGAACGATATCGCCGCAGACCTGGTTAGCGATTGGATGCAGTATGGCAGCATTTATGATGGTTTGTATGAGTGATAACTCTGATGTATAATTTTCGTCAACAACTGCTCATTGTCTACAAAAGCCAGCCGCTATCTTTTTTCACGAAACATTTTTAAATGTAATGTATCTTACTTGAAAAATTTGAAGGCTTGAAAGTTCTTTTGAAATATTAGATACTGATTCCGATATAAATTTAATTACGCATATTTGATTGATTCAGACTAGTACGGTCATTAGTCTCGATAGTGAGGTCAATGGCTTATCGCCCCGCTAGATGGTAAGATTCCACCTACCTGCTTGCGGGGGATTGCCCTGAATGAAGCGCCTGAGTCGTCTTCCGAAGTGCGTGGTTGTGTGGGACTTTTAAAGGAGTGAGAGTAACGGGAGATGGCAGGAAAAAGAAAGGAAAGCCATTCGTCTTGGCGTTGACGGATAAGAGCACGGAAAACTGCACATCAGAGAGAACTGTAGTTCTAACATGAATTAATTTTATAAACAGTAAAACATATTATTGCAAATGTTTTTAAAGCAAAGTAGCACTTCACAAGGTTCAGAGAGAACGGAAGACAATAATCTAATAACAAGGAAAATTAAATAAAAATAATTAGTAGAAACGAAAACAAATGAAAAACACACTACTAATAATAAAAATAAATAAAATAGTCTTGTTTTTCTTTAAGTAGTTTTATTGCTACATTTTGATCGCTTGGATGTGTGACATGAATGAGTAATTAATTTATTCGCCTCAAAGCAGCCCCTTTCTAAGGGAATTATACTTCAAGTGGGCGTTACTCGATACCATGCATACCATTGGGTATCTATTACCAAAACTCTTCAGAAATTTATCTCACGAGATACTATCCGCAACCCATCACCTTTCTCTTTTCAACCCATCTCCTTCATCAGACGTTAAGGGGAAATGCTACGCCCTTGTTTATTTTAGTAAAGCTAAATTAGTCATTATAGAAACAATATAGAATTGTTCATGGCGTCAGTTTACAGCGCAAAATGGAGGTATATAGTATGCTGAATATTTCATGAGTGGTAATAAAAGTCATTTTTCAGGCGAACTCCGTAATTATTCTGAGGTCTCGGCGTGGGCGGGCAAGCGAAGTGGTGGTGCGCTCCGTGCTGGAGACGTACCGCACCGCGCTCACCGGGGCCTTCGCCTCCGGCTGGGTGACGCGCGCCTGGCTGTGGCTCACCCTGTCGGGGGTGAGTGTCGTGCTGACCAACGCCCTCGCGAGCGCGCTCACCAGCGTCATCACGGTGCCTGCCTTCGGCGCCGACAGGGACACCATCGACGACGTCCTCGCCTCCGTGGACCGCGTCTTCATCTTCGAGTGAGTTCGCAATGGGGGGCACATTGGTGCAGCGCTCTATGTATTGTGCATGCAGTATAAGTGCATATGCTGTGTACTCCTCAAAATATACCTTAAAAAAGTGGTGATACTACAAATATACTTTTTTGAAATAAGTGTAACTTTTGCAATTTTCGAAGAAGATTCAATGAAAATTGTACTGTTTTCTGTTACCTGTCAAATACATATTGGCGGATTTCGCGCTATTTCATTTTTTAATATTTTGAAGCAGTAAAAATCATGTTTTAGAAATTTCCTTTAATTAGAGCAAAGTCATGCAAAAGCTACTCATTTAAAAAAAAAATACATGTTTACGTTTAATGATCTTCTTTTCAAAATCAGATTTCATTGAGAAGAAAAATATTTATCTTTCATATTTTAGTTGTAAAAAGACGCGGTAAATTTCTAACGTTTGCTGTGAATTCAAGAAAAATTGAACCTTTGCAATGTTTACTAGCTTATTTCGCTCTGTCCGTTAAAAAAAATCAGTTCAAAAAGTTGGAACAAGAAAAAGCACCTGATGCACAGTTTCTAGAAACTCTTTAGTTCTGTGCATCAAGGACATTTGTCATGCGCAAGGATGCAACCCCGACTAACCCCTTGCTTTACCGCACATACATAAACAAAAGCGTAATCAAAACCCAATGAGATGATCTAGTATGAGGTCAAGAAGGGAGAGGGATCAAATGTCCAATAATCCCACGAGATTCGCCGAATATTTTCGAATAATGTTTAAGTAGACGACTGGGAATGCCGTTGTCGCTAAGGTTGTAGGGCCGTAGCTGCTTTGCTCGAAGGGTCGCGGTTTCAAATACCACCTCGGGCATGTATTATCGTGTAGTCTATGAGTGTCGTGTTCTACCTACAATTACCCCCAATGTTACCAAAACACAACAATCCTCAGGGGATTTGATGGGAGGAACAAATTACGACCAAACTAATTCAGAAGATATTCCCAAAGCCCCGAGGAAGAAAAAAGAAGAATTAACAATAGCCACGTGCAACATTAGGACGTTAAGAACGGAAGAAAGAGAGGTAGAATTAGAACAGGGCCTGGCAAGCAGGAAGTGTGATGTATTAAGACTTAGCGAAGTAAGTAAATACGGAGAAACAATCGTTGAAAAAGAGAACGGATACATCCTCAACTGTATAGTTCAAAGGGACAAAGAGGAGTAGGATTTCTAATTAACAACACTTAAAAGACTACATTGAAGAAATTCTAGGGATATCGGAGATTAGGCCAGTTTTAAAGCTATCGAAAAGAGAAGAACATATTACGATAATTCAAGTGAACGCGCCAACAGAATGTATTTCCAAAGAAGAAATAGAAGACTTCTACCGACATCTAGATGATACTGTGAATGATCACTGATCTAAGATTACATTTGTCATGGGTGATTAGTGAGCATTAGACAAGACACCTGCGAAGAAATTGTAAGATCATTCGGCTACGGACAAAGAAATGAAAGAAATACGAGACTTATTCAGTTCGCAGAAGGGCAGAACTTCAAAATATAAAATAAATATTTCAGTAAAAAAAGCGAGGAATAAGTAGATTTGGGAATCCCCTGACGGGAAGACATAAAATGAAAGTGATTTTATATTAACGAGTAGAAGAGATCTGATAACGAACCTGCAAGTAGTCGGAAAGAAACATTTTTGACTCAGTTCACGCGATGGTGACACCCAAAATAAGATTAGAAAAGAGAAGAATATTTTCAAAATGCTAGCACATGAAAATAGAAAATATACAGATCCTCACATTCCAATCAGAACTGAAACAACTGCTAACAACGAAATGGACAGAACAGATAACGAACCTTTAGAAGTACTCTGCATTAGGTAAATTCAATATAGAAACAAAAAAGGAAACAATATCCAAGTTCAGGAAAAGCAGGGATAAGAGTAAAAATCAGTGAAGGTACCCAAAAGCTCCTGGACAAGAGAGAAAACGCACGACTTTTAAAAAGCCAGTAAGATGGAGGCAATCAAAGAAATTATACAATCTTCTTAATCCATAAAAACGATACGAAAAGAGCTAAGAGAAGGAAAGAAATGGATGTTAAAAAAAGCAATAAGAGAGCAGCCAAAACTGAAGTACTCAGAAGAACAAATACGTTTTACCAAGAGCTATATTCTAGTAAAGAACTACACAGAGAGGCAATGATACAATAACTTTTGCAGAAAACCAAAAGAGAAGATTCAGTTCCTTACATCCTTACAAGTGAGGTACGAACAGCCATTGGAGACTTCACGAAGAGAAAAACCCCAAGGAATATGAAGTTTATGACGAAATGTCCTAGAATTTAAAAAGCGGTACTTTATAAAAGTGTTAAAATAGCAAAAGATCCTTTCCAGCGATAACTTGGAAGGAGTAGAACCGCGTAAAATAAAAGCCGCGGGTAAAAATTGCTAAAGAATTGCAGTGTAGTATCAATGACTTTATATGAAATTAGGCATTACTCCGATGAATAGGCGTTCATTCTGTATCTGGCAGTATCTCTCTCGTCTATCCACTGCAAGGTTCGTATTCGTGTGTAATGGCTTGAACATGTTTAAAATAACATTTCTTTCAGCACACTCTTGCGGTGTTTCCAGTGAATGTTTTACAAAAATGGCGTTGACAGTAATGGAGGTGATGTTTTAGTCATGGCAAGTTAAATGTGGTCAACAAATAATCACTTAATCGGCACATCACATATAGAGTCACGTACATACATTTTAACAACCGATTTCGATATTAATATAGAAGTTTCTTTTACTTTCATTCATTCGTCACAACTCAGTTTCATTACATATAGTCATTTCCATTACAAATTTTATACATTCATTCTATTTTAAGCAATCGAACCTATCTTATCATTAACACAAACGTTTCTTTGACTTAATTCATTTTGCACAATTCGAAGGATTTTATTACGTGGTAATAAAACGTGTTGCACGGCACCGAAAATAATTCCCAACTTGGTTTGTACCTTCGTTTATCGCTCTCTTTTGAAATAAAGCGTATCGTCTAAAGTAGTAATCAACAATAGTAGTAATCGGCAAAGTAGTAATCAGCAGTAATTAACTTGAAACATTTACCTCTGATTTTTTACTGGTTACTACCGGCATTTACTTGAATTGCACGGAACTATTTTATTGCACGAGTAAATAAAAATGTCCTAGTAGGAATGTATATCTCAGACATGCAAGCAATCAACAACTACACATCCACGTGCCAATATTTTCTTCCATTTTATTTTCCAGTTGAAAATCCGCCACCGGCGGAAATGGAACCCTAGGACCTCCAAGTCAGAATTCCTGCAGAGGTATCGACAGCAGTATCTCTTTTCTAAAATATTTTGATTTGTTGAAAACAATGTCGCTATGATTTTCCACAGATGGAGCTTTATGATGTGATAACCTCCTCCGCGTCTGGAGGTACGCTATCTTTGATTCCCTTGAAAAGTCATAACAGTCTTCTATTTCGGTAGCCTTGGAAGCAATGCTCTGTAAATGCGCGGTTTTCATTAACCCTTAACTCCATAGATATTGAGAGTACCTGAGTTACAAAATTCAGAAACTGAATGCATTTTAAACGCTCGGATAAGAATTGAGAATCCACGATAAATTCATTCACACTGCCAAACGATATTTACAGAGAATTGCTCTTGATTAGGTACACTAAGTGTAACATGCGGATTTTCTCGGCCCTCACATGCAAATTGTGCAGATTAATTATTTCAATTCTGGTAAAACACGCTTCACCTGACAAAAGAACGAAATTCCAAGTTTTCTTTGCATTTGCGCAGGAAATGTCTAGATAATTGAAAACGATATTATAAGTCTCTCCTGCGCAAATGCTTCACCCGCTGGAAATGGAAAAGTAATTTCTCCGCATGAATTCTTCGTCAGACAACAGACTCTGATGCTTTAACTTGGCGCGCTTTTTGCCTTTAGTTCGCTTCCAAGGCTTCTCGGATAGTATTAGCAATTGAATTTTCCAGAGAGGTGGCGAGGTGGAGCCGCTCGCTCCCTTGCCGTAGCCCTTGTTACACGAGCGGAATCGCATAATCCGAAGTTAAACGTTGATTATTTACAAAACTAAACGACGAAGTGCATCCAATTTTAGAAAATTCAGTCTATATATTACATATGGGATAAGGTCCCGGCGTATTAGCAACGAACACTGAGTCATCCTGTACAGTGTTACGTATCTACGAACTTTGTCCCAGGACAGTGCTTGCTCCCGTGGGCACCCGCGATCATGGGTATTTCCAATAAAATTTTATCTGCCGCTGCTTTCCAGTTACCCAACGTCACTGTCCGTTCGCCCCACTCTTGAGGGTTGTCAAATACACTTATAGTTCAAACTAAACAAAATATATTTTTCGAAAGTTCTGGATGGTTTTTATCAATCGGCAAACTTACATGATCTGCATTATTGAACAAACAATTATAACTAATACCTTCTCCAAGGTTTAGCCAATCTTTTAATCACTAGAAGACTATTATTTGGTAACTGAACAAGTATGTCTTGTTAAATCTTACGATATAATTGCCATGCGGCCACCTCTTTCGAACTCTATCCAGCGTCTCTCTGAACAAACTTACCTCCATAGCAACCCACTACATTACTCAAGTGTTTGTTCCCTTACGAGTCGATTCACTCGCACCAAGTTCTATTTTCGTTTTTCGTCATTTATAAAGAAACAGTTTCATTGTTACAAAACATTCTAAAGAGAGAACCTTAAGACTTGAAATTCTGTATACAATGTACATTTTGTTTGTAAATAGCTGCAAGAGATTACTCCTTTGAGTTTGCATGGAATCGTTTCAAAAAACGAAGACTTTTTTCTTACGTTTGATATCATTATCTGAGTACTTTATAATCTATATAAATAACTTGGGAAGGATTTAGGTGTGAAATAAAAGGGAAATAAATGTTTACTATTGGTTTTCTAATATTGAATTTTTTCACATAAGAAGGATAAAAGAGACATTATCACCTCTCACTGAGTCAACCACGTCTCTCGTTTGGTTCACAGGAGTCATAAAAAATAAATTTTCTGAGCTCATGATGAAATTACCCTTAATTTTGCTTCTAAACTTTCAATGTGTGCAAGTTTTGTCCAGCTCCTTTTTGACTATCTAATATTCTCATTACATTTAATAAATCACATGCTAGCTCTAAATATTATTATACAACCGAATAGCCGGAGTTATGGGTTAATATCTTGTTAGCAATACTATAAAATGAAGTTTATGGTTCATTTATTGATATAAGAACGTTTCCTCTTATTTTGGCCAAGAATAAGTTTGTATTTTTCAAATCTTGCATTCACGGTTCATTGATATCTTTAATTCACTACTTACAATCAAAGGTTGGGGAAAGGATTTTGGATCTTAACAAAACGTAGGCAGATTATACTTTTCTTACGTATGTCACATACATATTCTACTCTTTTGACGAACAATTTATTTTCCAGCTTGGCCATTAAATATTTTTCTGATATGAAGGATGACGATCTTATTCAGCGTCTCCAACGCAAGTTAGAAGGTGTCTTTAATTATTCGCGATGGGACACCATATACGACGGCATATACAGAGGAAATCCGTGGGCAAGCCTGATTTCCGAGTCACTCATTTCCTCGCTTGTCGAATTGCCACAGATGTTTCAATTTGGTCGATCGCAGTATTACAAGGTACGTGAACAAGAACAGTCTTATTGATAATAATCATCTTATTGTTCAGGATACACTAACACCTTTAGCCACATTTATCAGACTTCAGAAAATGAGGGTTGCCTATTAAATAGTATATTCTATTTCATGAAATTTTCTTAAAGATTTATCATAATGTGCAGAACCTTAAGTGAAACATGTTTTCGGAACCTGTGCTAATAGTTACGTACATTTTTGGTATTCGAATGATCGTATTTTGCAATAAAATTATGCACATATTCCAAATTTTCAGCAAATATCAGCAGTCGCGCCTTTTAACAATATAACTTCTAAAGTCTTCTTCTAGTAGTATTAATAAACACGATGTTAGCTGCTAAGCGATCCATGCCCGTATAGGAATTTTACTTTCTCTACTAAACGGCGTTTACGTATACCACATGTGCTTATAATGCAATTTTGAATTTTGATACACATTATAACATGTTTAATGGTCTCATGATTTGTACATTGTTCCATGAATTTTGCGATAATTGTCTTTCACTGAACTTCAGCTTGCTTAATGTGATTTGAACTTTTTACTCGATTACTAGAAAATGTTGCTCCATTTACAATCAATCTACTACAAATATATCTGCAATCTTTTTTTCATAAAATAATTTAATTCTGGCAGCACTGAAGTTACAGACACGTGATTGTACAAACCCAGGAAGACACCATATGCCTGAAAATGAGATCGTGTATCTTCGTTTTAGAATAGAATCAGATGTGTTTCAGAGTTATAGGAACAAAGTGCCTTAGCAGTTATTTAAATTTTAAAAAGTCGAGAATGGAGAACAGCCATTGAATTGAATATAGGGTACACAGAAACTAATTATAAGTCATAACCATACGAGCTACCATACAGTTCTATTCTCATCAGCAAGCATGAACTAAAAAAAACAACCACACATGCGCCATTTTGTTGTCGCAGGTCCCGCAGTGCGTGCTGTCGCCCTCGTACAGAAGCTTCATCGTCCCGCGGGACTCTCCGCACGAGGCCAGGCTGAACAGCGTTCTGCAGCACTCGCTCGACGCGGGCATCGTCAAGCACTTGGACGACCGGGCGAGGAAGAACTACCAAGCGTACAAATCCTTCGGGGGCAGCACTCAGGAGGGGCCGTACCCCCTGGCCCTAAAGCACATGGGGGGCTTCTTTGTTACTCTGGCGGGGGCGCTAAGTGTAGCCACCGGGGTGTTCTGTGTGGAAGTGATCTGCGGGATGGCATCTCGCAAAAGAGCCAAACAAAAGGCGGGGGCGGCAAGGAAGCCGTTTCTTCAGCGCATGAAATGGAGAGAGGAATTGTTTAGAGGATGTTCTGAGAAATGTAGCACTCGTCAAGACTTTACTACAATATCTTAATGATACTATATAATTTCGAAAAAGAAATTATGATGTATCATCTTCAAGGGTACCATCTAGGTATTTAGAAATTTTTGTTGGGAAATAAATTGGAGCTTTCTATTCAACCAAATTTTGTGAGTTTTGTTGAATGAAAGGCCATCTACAGCGCTATAAAAAGCCCCACAATCATGTGGACGAAACAAGGTGCAATTCTGCTGAAAAAATTATTAACGTCTTTTAGATGAACAAATGTTTCCAATGTAATTTCGTTTCATGTTGTTTTTGAACAACTGTTCTATTCAAAGCCTGGAATTATGATCAGAAAATATTTTGACTGTTCACGGTTTGATTAATTGTTTCATTCATTGATTGATTCACGTCAACTCCTCTATGGGTCCTATGGTCAATTGTGTTTTATCGCGGACGATGGAGTGATTCCTTTCCCGCTGGAGGGTGTGATTTGGCGCCGACGTACGTGCCTCTTGCAGAGGGCTCCTTCCTAAAAGGTACTTCCTCTCAGGGGGGAACGCAAACCCGGAATCGTCTCCCAGTATATGTAGTAGCTTAGTGGATGTGGTGCATCCTCGTGTAGTGTGTGTTTGGGGGTTAAGACTAGAATGAAGATGAGGAAGGAAATCGATTGATTAGCGACTCCGGGCGTGTTAACATCTTTAATCCCGTAAGTGGCATGCATATTTTTTCCTCGTAAGGTGGCCATTAACTTTCCCCGCCGGATAGTGAGATTCGGTGCCATCGTACCGTCGACATGCAGGGTTTTCCCTAGCCAGGTGTCTCCCACCAGCGGAGCACCACCCCAGCCAGGAGGCATGTTTTCATTTTCCACTCGAGTTGTGAATGGGACTCATTTAGAGCTCTGATTGGTCACTGATGGCAGACGTAAAACTCCAGTGTTAGCTGCTGGCTCGTCTCTAAAGGATACGAGGTATAGCCCTGTGATAATATGTATCTGTGATGTTTCTCGAGGTTTGCTGATGTATAAATATGAATTTAAGAGTTGCATTTTTAACTGGGAGGTCTGAAATAAATAAGAGATTCGTTGGTATTCGTTTTGTAAACATGAAAGTCGAAAGTGTAGTAAAGTGTAGATATCAAATTAATTTTATGCATTAACGTGTCAATTAAATTACAAAATTTTAGCAGATTTTTCTCTAAATTTTAAATTTTAAATTTTATATTCAAAATTTTAGATTTTTCTATAAATTTTCTTTACATTAATCATTGTTATGACCTAAATCAACTTAGAGAACATTATCATTAATATTCACTTAGAACACCTAAAGTATTCTCCCTAACATTACAATTAATATTGACCCAATGAAAACGAGAAGTTATAGAATTGACTGCGAATGATTGTCAAAGTACAGCAGCTGTGGAAATAAAACATATCTAAAACAAGTAAATGCTATCAAATCAGGTTCAATGTTAAGAGCAATGAATTGCAAGATGAAATTATTACCAATCGATTGTAGATTAACAGACAGTAAGCAAACATGATCGTGATTTAAAAACGTTTATGAAGAAAATACACTTTGTGTGATAGTATATGCCATTTTTCTATCCCAACAAGTTGAGATTGCTATAATCACACATTAATAATAATAATAATAACAAATATTTAAGGTTCGTCCAATTAGAGCATAAATGTATAACAAAAAAACATATGTACAGATTATTGTTGGTTGAATAAAAGTTTTTTTCTGTTCAAATTTATTTCCTACTGATCAACATTTGTCTTACAGGGATTTTCAGAATTACAAATAATTGACATCAAGAGTTGGTCATTCTCGTTTATTAATTGTTCCTGAAGGTAAGGAATTAAGATTCATCATCACATCAATTAAGATTCTAAACGTTTATTTGCAATTCAACGATTGTTAACAATAAGGTTTTTGAACAACAACGACAAGGTTATTGAAAAAGAACAAAAGAGGCTATTTTAGATAATACAATTATTTTATCTAGCCGGTATCCACTGAGATCTCGGATTTTTGTGATATTATAATAATTTGAGTGGTTAATGGCACCTTGCAAACAGCCACTGTTATCAAGGACCCCATATCCCGTTCTCAAATTCAATAAAAACACGTTAATTACATTTAAATATCAAATACCTTGACGAGACGTTAAAAATCAATTTTAAACTTCCCCTTACAAATACGTGAGAAGAAAAAATAAAAACTTTAAGTTTTAAAATGTGGCAATTGTTTGAAAGTACTTACATCACATATAAACATCGACAAATGGAGTATACGTGAGTACATTTATATTAGATTTTTAGTTTAGATTTGTTTATTATTTTTAATTATAAAGTGAGTGAAGACTCCAATTGAAACAAATATAAATATATTTTAGTGAGACTTTGAGTGACTAAAAACCGTGTACCTCCAGATGGGACGGGGCAGGACAGGGCAGGGACAGGGCAGAGCCGAGAGAACAGATGGAATCAGAAGAATTACTAGAGAATAGATAGAATTCGACTCCGCTGCATGGCGGGGATACGGAAGTCGTCGTTGGAATACTGTAGATGTAATTTCTCTACGTCTTCAATTCATTATTATGATTATTCCACTCGTGAAATTAAAACAAATAGTGTTGAATCCGAGTGGTGTATCTAAAAATATTATCGGTTTTTCTGTCCGACTTTTTTACCACACCTTCCTATTGGCCAACATTGTAATAAGCTGCGACTCTTAGGAGACGGTATGTTTCAATTACAGTCGATGTGCAATTCACCGCATGCGCATTAGAACATAACCTCTTTTATTTTTTCATAGCAATTAGTTATTTTCAATATTTGGCGCATTTTGGAACTCTAATAGACGTGATTTCATTCGTGGAATCGTCCTATTAAACACCACTCGTGCTTTGAAAATTCTCAAATAAATCCCTTCCTAGATTCGGGAATTAATCTTCAATTTCCAAACCAATCGTGGTAATACCTATGATAAATATTCCCACAATACGAGGTACTCCAGCTAGATTGTAAATAAACGAACTTGCCAACGTAATCTATTGTTCGTATAATATGCCCGCCTTTGAGCGAGCGCAAAGTATTGTTAAATGTGCTTTAGACGGTAGCTTTCTCGAGAGCAATTGGAAACGGATCACGATATTCCATAAAGAAAAATTTCATTTCTTCAAAGCACTTCCTTTTGAAAAGCTTTTGAAAGTCCCTTTCCGCAAGCCTCTCATCTAGCGAAAAGGAATCATCAGTTTTTGTTGCTAAATAGTTCTTAAAGTAATTAATACCAACAACTTGATTCGAGTTAGAAAATAAATATTTATTACCAAATAAAAATTTACAGAATTAATTTTACAAAAGACCTGGCAGCGATTTTTGTGGTTTCCCTTGATCCTACAGATCATCATCCTATCACCTCATCACTCAAGACTTAACAACCTTTTCTTACCAAAAATACAGCCAAAACGTTGATCACCATAATGAAACACGTTAACCTCTCTTCGGGATAGAAAATGACTGGGCCCGGAAGTTTGAAAGTGTAGCATAGTCAGAAATGCCCATTCCTCATATAACAACAACAACAATAACAACAATAACAATAACAACAACAACAATAGTAATAATAATAATAATAATAATAATAATAATACCGATCCGATGACCTATATCGCTTAGGCAGTAGTGCAGTAGTGGTCTCGGACCAGGATGTCGGGTTCCAATCCCACCTCAGACATGGTTGGGTTGTGTGTGTGCCTCTGTTTGTGTCTATTTCATCATTCATCATTATCAAATTTTCCCCCCATCCCCCTGTGCTAACTACCCTGGGGTATTCAGGCTAAATGCACCGAAAAATACTTGTAGGAAAATTCAAAAGATCGCAGCACTATCACAGTGGAATTTACTTTACTGATAACGTCTGAACCAATGGTCCGATTTTCGATTTGTAAACGGCATTTGACGCCTTTTTAAAATAGAATTTACGCTACGATGACCTTTTTTCCAAAAATCTAGCAAAAACGCGAATATGAAATTAGTTCTGAAACTTCCGAGAACAAATTTAAAAATGTGGCCTTATAGCGCGATGGCGACATGCTTCCTGAATCCAACGCCGTGACAATCATGCAAATCGGACGAATAGAAGCGTCGTAAAGTGAAATTTACGAAAACACCTCGCCCCCCCCCACTTCACCTTCTGCGCCGTTGCGTCACCCACCCGCCCGTTGTGGGCCCTCTGTCAGCGCGGTGGCACAGCCAGGCCCAGCGTCTTGCGGCCAGCCCCAATGGAGGAGGCGGTACTTGCGGGACACGCAAGCCACACACTCGGTTTATGCGTTCGTCACTTTACATCTCAATCTATTTTTCCAAGGATATCAAACTAGAGATTCTATACTACTATTACAGAGCGAGGTAAACGGTCTGTAATAGTAGTACATAACAATCTTTTTCACACATTTCCGTCTTCCTTCGAATACCATTTTAAAATTTTTTGATGCATTACTCAAAATATTGATTCCTATTTTTAACTATTTTTGTAAAAAAGGAACTAATTGTGTAAATATCAGCATTATTCCATCTCCTCACATCTTATTTTAGATATATT
>BOPP01000122.1:3855027-3892722 GCA_017312745.1 Gryllus bimaculatus | reverse complement strand
CTTTCTTAGAAATATTATTAATTGTAAAGGAAAGATAATATAAGAACTCCGTTTGTTAATCATTCTGCGTCTTGTCGATCATGTGAGGATCGACCCAAGCAAGTGGTTCCGATTCAAGTGGGGTGTATCGAACCAGCAAGTCGATCCATGGGCGGTATCGACCCAGCCAGTCGATCATGTGGGGGATCCGACCCAGCATAGTCGGATTCTATGGGGACGACCCAGGCAAAACGATCAAGTGCGGGATCGACCAGCAGTTTCTTGATTCATGTGGGGCATCGACCCAGCATGTCGATCATGTGAGTGTGGATCGACCCAGCATAGTCGATCAAGTGTGAAAACGACAGGCAAGTCGATCATGTTGGCGGGATCTACCCAGCAATGTCAATCAATGTTGGGATCGACTCTCAGCAAGTCCATCATAGTGAGGATCGACCCAGCAAGTCGAATCATTGTGGTCTGATCGACCCAGCATGTCGATTCATGGGTGGGGGAGCCGACCCAGCAAGTCAATCAAGTGCGGGAATCGACCCAGTCAAGTCATCATTGTGGGGTATCGCATCCCAGCAAGTACGATCAATGTGGGGGACCGAGTGCTGCGCAGCAAGTCGATCCAAGTGGTGTGGCATTCGATCTCCAGCAAGTCAATCAAGAGGTGTGGCATCCACTCAGCAAGTCGATCAAAGTGGCGTGATAACCACAGATGCAAGTCTGATTTATGTGTGGTGATCGTACCCCAGCATAGGTCGATTCAGTTCTAGGATCGACAGCAAGTCATCATGTGGGGATCGTACCAGTCAGGAGTCGATCATTGTGATTTGTATCACCCAGCAAGTCGATCAAGTGTTGGAAACGTGACAGTCTCTACTAGTCGATATTGTGGGGATCGCACCCAGCAAGTTCGATCAAGTGAAGATCGACCCGCCAAGTCGATCATGTGGGGATCGACCCAGCAGTTCGATCATGTGTCATATCTACCCAGCAAGTCGAGTCGAGAGTTGGGAAAACGACAGTGAGCAAGTTCGATTTATGTGGGGATCGACCCAGGTGCCAATCAATCAAGGGGGGACGACCCAGCAAGTCGATCAAGGTGCAGCGATCGACCCAGGGCAAGTTTCGATTCATAGTGGCAGGATCGACCTCAGCTAAGTCCATCAAGTGTGGGTATTCGACCCATCAAGTCGTATCAATTTTATTGTGGGGATTCTACCCAGCAAGCTCGTATCGATTGTGGGGATCAACCTCAGCAAGTCGATCAAGTGGGCATCGACCCTATTGCAAGGTTCGATTTCATGTGGGGGATCGACCTCTATGCAAGTTCGTTCTATTTGTGATGGGATCGACCACCAGCAAGATCGATCAATGGTGGAATACGACATGATGCATTTTAGTCGATTATGTGGTGGTGGATCTATTCCAGCCAAAATAGGTCAATCTACATAGGGGTTCTAAATGTTTGTATTTTTTATGTGGTTAATTTATTTATAATATTCTTTATTTTATTTTTATTTTTATATTTCTTATTTTTTAATTTAATTTTATATGTTTTAGTTTTATTTTTTTATCGACCCAGCAAGTTGATCAAGTTGAAGGCATCGATCCCATGTCTTATGTCGTATTCAATGTTTGAAGGATCGACCCAGCAAGTTCCATCAAGTGTCGGCATCGACCCAGCAAGTCGCATCAGTGGGTACATCGACTCTCAGCCAAAGTCGATAATGTTGAGGAGTCGACCCAGCAAGTCGATCAAGTTGGGGGATTTCGACCCAGGCAAGCGATCAATGTGGTGTGTATCGTACCCAGGCATGTCTGATCGATGTTGTGGGATCGACCCAGCTATAGGCGATGCAAGTGGTGGATCGACCTTCAGGCAAGTCCATCAAGTGGGGATGACCAGCAGTCGATCAAGTGTGGAGATCGACCTCAGCAAGTCGATTCATGTGGATCGACCCAGCAAGCGAGCATGTGCGGAATCGAACCCAGCAAGTCGATCAAAGTGGGGGTGATCGATGCAGCATAGTCGATCATGTGAGGGATGACCCAGCAAGTCGATTCAAGTGGGAAACGCTCACAGTATCATTTTTAATGCAAGTTCGATTATGTGGGGCGCTTGATTTTCGACCCAGCAAGGTCGATCAAGTGGGCGGATCGACCAGCTAAGTCGATCAAGTTGGGTGTTTATTTTTTCTTATTTTTTTTATTTTTTAATTTTTTATTTTTTTTCGACCCAGCAAGTCGATCATGTGGGTCATCGACCAGTCAAGTCGACAAGTGGGTGTCTTGGGTGATGGAATCGATCCAGCGAAGTCGATCATGTGAGGTGGATCGACCCAGCATAGTTCGTATCAAGTGGGAAATTACGACAGAGCAAGCCCGATTATTGGATCGACCCAGCTAAGTCGATCAAGTGGTGCGATTCGACCAGTCAAGTCTCTCAAGTGGGGGATCGACCCATGTCCAAGTCAATCATAGGGGGGATCGACCAGCATGTTATCAAGTTTGAGGATCGAACCCAGCAAGTCCTATCAAGTGGAGATCGATCTCTTTCCATGGCAAGTCGATTCAAGTGTGGGGATTCGACCCAGTCAAGTCGATCATGGTGCGGATCGACCCAGCAAGTCGATCAAGTGGGGATCGCAATCCATGCAAGTCGATCATGTGGATTGATCGACCCAGGTCATATGTCGATCTAAGTGGGAAACGACAGAGCAATCTTATGTGGCGGATCGATCCCAGCAAGTCGATCAAGTTCGGGGATCGACCCAGCAAGTCATCAAGTGGGTCTCGACCCAGCAAGTCGATTCATGTGGGGATCGTATCTCTCAGCAAAGTCGATCAAGTTGGGGGTATTTATATTAATAATAACCGCACCCAGCTCAAAGTGGCATCATGTGGGATCGTGAACCAGCAAGTCGATCAAGTGTGGGGTGATTTTTCTTTTTATATCTTTTCTTTCTCGATTCCCAGCAAGTTCGGATCATTTTTTGTGAGGGGATCGACCAAGCAAGTCGATCAAGTGGGAACGACAGGCAAGTCGATTATGTGGGGGATCGACCCAGCAATCGATCAAGTGGGGATCGACCCAGCAGAAGTCGATCAAGGTGGGGGATCGACCCAGCAAGTCAATCAAGGGGGGATCGACCCAGCAAGTCGATCTGACTATCCTGCAGTATTAAACTATAATTATTTAAACATTTCAAATACAAAGCTCAAAGTGATTGCATTTACGGAAAAACAAATACGCACCTCTTGCGAAAGTATGACATGGGCCCCAGGTAGTCAGTTTAAATATTTTTAAACTAAGATAACCTGTTTAACAGAGGTAATCTAGAAAAAATTCAAAGTTCCAGAAAAGATACTGCCTCTCTTAGCGCAAGGGAAGATGGGCATAATCACGGCTGGCATCAGGATTGCCTGCGCCATCGGTATATTGTAGCAGTTCCATGCGTTTATCTTTCCACAATTCTTTGAGATTTCTCTTTGTACGATTTCGTCACACGTAAAGTAATGATGAAAATTACGTTACATATTTCGTAAATATTTTATTACATTTTTCATTTTCGATCTATTACAGTCAATAAACAAAACACACACTCTTCTTCTCACAAACAAACACAACATTGCAGATTTCAAAGAGAAACAAAATATTCCATATAATTTTAGTTCAAGTTATTAATTGAATAGGCTTATATAATGACACGGTCTGTACACAGAACAACGGTTGAAACGCGGCCAAAGTGCAAGGTTGCGGGGTCAGTGCCCGAGTGCGGGCGATAGTCTGCGGTGCATTCTCGGAATGCACCTAGCCAGAGGAATTCGTTGTACACGGCCAAAACAAGTTAACGATGTGTTTGCGACCGCGCCATTCTCCAAGCGGGAAGAACTGTCACGTGAACTAGCGGTATTAAGTTAGCGGCCGCAAAATCGCTTGGCGGATTCGATAACGAATGAAATCTTCGTTGTTTGATGCTCATTTGTCCACCCATGCGCGTTGTGCTCGCAAGCCTCGACTATGCGAATTGTCTTTCTTGCCATAGGAACTACAGGCCAGAAGCGCGAACGCGAAATAAGATGAAAAATATAATTGTTCAAGCAATCAATGGCAAAATACTATCTTTCTGACTTCAGGGAGTGAAGGGAGGTATGACTTCGATACATGGGACAGACACGCAATTCTAAAAGCAAGCGTTTATGTGTAGAACGCGAGGTAGGAACACACACAGGCAGGTTGTTATAGAAATGAAATTTGGTAAAGTCGAACAGTCATGAAAACCCATCCTTGGCAGTAGAGGAGAAGATGATCATAAAGGTGCAACTCTGTTATTTGTTAATACGAGCATAACTAGCGTCATCTGCAGGCCAGCACCCATAAAGTCTAAAAAAGGATAGCTATTTTTTATGGGCGAATTGATTAGACGTAGCATTTTTTATTGTTTTTTTTTTTTTTTTTTTTTTTTTATTTGTTTTTTTTTTTTGGCGCTTTAACCGCCTGTGTATTGAATCTTTAGACGTAGCCACCGCTTTAATACCGCCGTGCCTTGGCCGTGCCCACCTGTGCTGACAGAGGGCCAAACGCGGCTTTGTGGGTCGACGCACGCGCAGAAGGGAATGGTGGGGGAGGTGAAGTGTTTTCGTAAATTTCACTTTTATGACGCTCCTATTTCGTCCGATTTTGCATGATGCTCACGGCGTTGGATTCAGGAAGCATGTCGCCATCTGCGCTATCAGGCCACATTTTTAAATTTGTCTCGGAAGATTCAGAACTAATTTTTTCAAATTCGCTGATTCAGTGCCACAGTTTTGTGACAAAAATAGTCATCGTCTTCTGTGTATAATTTTCTATTTTAATATAATGTGCGTCAATGCTGTTTACAGCATCGAAAATCGGGCCATTGCGTTCTAGACGCGCTTATCGGTATATCATTAAATTCTATCTTATTTTGGTGCTCTCTACTGGTGGCTATCAAATTGCTTAATAGTGTCGGGACATTTAGCCTTAATAAAATTGGGAATCGGTCGTTACAATGCTGATCCTCTAATGAAAGCTATCACGTACACCAACGTACAACCTTATTTAGACATTCTAAGCGCTCCAATGGATGCCACGTATTCAGTGACTCTCATTGTATGTACATTTATTTCCCAAATATCTCTAGCAAAAAAGTTTGAATAATAACAACAAATCATGCAACTCACAACAGCCATACAGCAACAGCACAGCAACAGCTAAAGCAACAGGCAACAGCAACAGCACAGCATCATCTAGCAACAGCATAACAGCCCAACAGCAACTAGCAACACAACAGCAACAGCAACAGCAACAGCAACAGCAATCTAGCAACATGCAACAAGCAACAGCTTAACTAGCAACAGCTATACATCTAGCCAACAGGCAACAGCATCATCTCTGGAAAACAGCCCAACAGCCCACTCAAGCAACATAGCAACTAGCCATAACAGCCAACAGCAACAGCAACAGCAACAGCCAACAGCAACAGAAAAAAAAAATAAAAAAATAATAAAAAAAAATTAAAATCTAATAAATAATAAAAAAAAAAATAAATAACATTATATAAAAAATATCTATAAATCAAATTAAACAACTAGCAACAGACCAACAGCAACAGCAACAGCAACTAGCAACAGCAACAGCAACAGCAACAGCAACTCAGCAACAGCAAACAGCAACAGCAACAGCAACAGCAAACAGCAAACAGCAACGCAACAGCATACTATCAAATCTTAGCAACCAGCTATATCTATGCAACAGCAACAGCAGAACAGCAACAGTCTCTACAACAGCAACAGCTACAGCAACAGCTAAACAGCCAACAGCATACAGCAACGCTATCTCAGCAACAGCAACAGCAACAGCCAACAGCAATCAGCAACAGCAACCAAAAACAGTCAGTTGCGGCCTTTCTGACAGTGTTTCTCTGGACATTACCGTGACTTATTCTCATCAGCGACCGCCACGACGGAGAATACAGATCGACGAAATGAATGAAAATGTCGTTCGGATATATATTCGCATCACCCGTTGCAAGACGTGCCGTGTGTGTCATATAGACAGGAACTACATAAGCCTTCTATTCATCTTTATCTACCCTTGTCACATTTACTGGAACAAAATGTTGCTGACCGTAGAGCACTGACATATGATTCCGAAAAATATGTGAAAACGACAGATTTTTTTGTTATTAGATTATTTACATTGTTTATGTTACATTATTTAGAAAACACGAAATAAATACTGTAATACAAGCAGAAATTCAAACTCAACCGCTGGATTGAAGTGTCATTGCAAGAAACAGTTCCTACTCCAGGCCCTTATTGTACTGTCTCGCTCTTCAGCGGGACCCTTAGGTATTCCGAAACAAATAGCGAAGAGAGTTTAAAATCAGAATATCAAGTGACAACGGTAGAATTAAGGGGCTTGGCCCACACTGCAGACCGAGGATTCTCAACCAACACATCTCGTAAAAGCTAGCATTGTTGGTGAATATAGCAAAGAAACTGATTCTGTCCAACAAGTATAAAGAAATTAAAGCATACGAAGATCATGATGTCATCTATTGTGTGGACATAGCAATCATCTGAATGAACGGCGAAAAGAAGATCGACCCAACATCCCACCCAAAAAACCCACCATCCATAGGCGTACCGCGGCAAGGCAACTACCATGGAAAATAAGACTGCAAAAGAAAATTGAAAATATTAGATTAGATATTGCTGTAATCGATGCGTTCCTGAGAGGAAGCCAAAGTATGCGTATTCGATATAAAGTAGCCAATGTACAGAGTAAACACCGAAAACATGATCACTACGATCTGGAAAATATATCTTTAACAGGTATTATTGACACTCTAAAACAACAACTGAGGATCTACAGTCAACGACTGCGCTATTACTCTAGAGTATCAGAAGAAATACAGACAATCGATATTTCCATTACCAGCATTTGATTTTCTACCAAAGAATAGCAAGAAACGAAATTCAAATTATTCAAATTACAACGCAATCAACTGTAGAAGAATGCTAGAAAAACATATGGTGTTTTAATACCAACGTATCATTGCTGTAACAATTAGAGATAAATTCAAGAAAATCGAAGACATGACAACTTCGTCCACTGAAGAAGGCAATTTAAAATCCGTTGTATGAAAGCTATACGACGGGAAGTGCCCTGAGTGGAATGGACTTCATAATTTCTGGTTCAGAGGATTCACGAGTTTACACGATAAAATAAATGAATTGATAAACTATTACCTCCAGAATCCGGAGAAAATTCCATCTTATCTATGTGTGGGTACCACGTTTATGAAGCGAAATACCGACACAATTGCTCAAAAATATCCCCGCCCAGTCACTTGTCTCAATGCGTTTGAAAAAAACATTACGAGTTGCGTGTCATCAGTAATAGAACAGCATTGCACACATATTAAAATCCTTGCAGAGGTTCAGTAAGGATGCTGTAAGGGTTCCATAGGTTGTAGAGAGCAACTCATTATTGACAGAGTTATTATGTCTCAGGAAGCCAAAAACATCCGCAATCTGTACACCTGCTTTGATTATAAAAATACTTTTGATATAGTTCCGTATAATTGACTAATCTATAATTTTCCTATGTACCGTATTACTATATATTGCCTTATACCTAGTAATCACCATAATTGTACATTTTTTAAAATCGGTTTTGAGCCGATAGTGCATTACTGTTGTTATTACCTCATGCACGGAGGATTACTACAAACTCGTAGGATATAAAACGTGGCATTTGCCTATGTGACAGTTTCAGTCCTTGCTGATTTTGCCCTGCAACAAATTAATTTTCAACTCTCCTGAACACAAATGGATCAGGGTTGCAATTAAAAAGCTTGGAAAATTGTAAAATAACAAATCTGACATAAATGGAGCATATCAAGTTGTAATCGTATTCAAAAGGTAGACTGGAAAAGCTACTAGAAATAGCCGAGAAATTTGTTATAGATATGAGAATGCAACTGGGAATTGACAAATGTAAAATCAAAAGCATAAAAAAGGGCAAACTCACTGGCAATGTTAAATATGATATCTAAAAACAATAAACATAAACGACTTCTTGGAATGAAACAAAGTATAAAAATAACCCACACAAAAATCAAAGAAGAACTGAAGATAGGATTTGAACGCCGACTAAAGGCAATTTTAAAATCCTCTCTTAGTTCATGAAACATCACAGTTGTTATTAATACCTTTGCAATACCAGCTCTTACATACTCGATGGGTATCATCAAATGGTCCAAGACCGAAATGGAGGCCACGGAAAGATCCGTTTAGTGTACAGATGACTCGTTTCATATATCACCATCCCAGAGGCTGTACACAGCGCCGACGTTACAGCGCTGCCGAGGAAGAAAGGGGGACGGGGTTTACTAGCCTCGTAAATTTGCATATTAAACAAATTAAGTCGTTCAGAGATTATTTCAGACATAAAACTACGACATCGCACCTTCGTGACGTAGTCCAACGTAGTCGGAATAGGAGATCTGTGCAGCCCTCGAAGTTCCAAACACGCGACCCAAGTGGTACTCACTGAAATCAGTGACGTCTGTTAGACACTATACAACATTGTACAATCAACAAATTTAAACGAATCACACGATAGTGGCAAACAAGCTGGGCGCTGTTATCCGGTATTTGAAAGAATGACCTCTCTAGTTGTAGATGTGGCTGTGTGTTGCGATCAAAACGTCGAAACGATGGAGGCAGAGAACGTCTTAAATTCAAGAGTTGCAGCATCGGCACAGGTTGTACCGATAATCATCGGAGCTCTGGGATTTGTTCCGCAAAATTTGTGTAAGCTTGGCTTAACTCCGAAGCCATTCAAAAGACTGGGAAGTACAAGAAATTGCTTTATTTGGAACTGCTCAAATTTTGCGCCAAGTATTGCAGAGGTAGCGGGAGTCCCTAAACGGCTGGTTGCATCCCGTAGTAGATTTTATATTCAGCCGACTCATAAGATTTTTATTCGTGAATTAGAGGAATAACAACAACAACAACAATAATAATAATAATAATAATAATAATAATAATAATAATAATAATAATAATAATAATAATATATGAAGGAGATTTTAACATGGGGAAAACCTTATGGTATGTTTTGGTTGAAAAATTATAATACTAAATGATTGGTATTGATCTGAATAAATAGAACGCATTGTCATTTTTGTTAGAAACTTTAACAGTTTGATTTGATTCTAGGTACCACAAATTCTCAATGGAAGACACATGCACTTTTTTTCAAAGCAATATTTAGCGTGTTGCGTTATGTCCATCAATGACAAAGGATTCAAGTATTCATTTCTTTATTATCCTCTCTCAGCAACGCTATTTCGTTCACAACACGGCTTTTCACCTCCACATAAAGTAGTCGACAATTGCCGGTGTCGTCTTCTTCAATGTTGGAGCATTCTATTACGCAGTATTGAATTTCAAGCAAATAAAAATAGTATATTATTACAACTCAGCAGCACATTCTAGCAGAAGACATAAGATGAAGTTTAATTGTCAATCGATACTTGAGGAAATCGCACAGAAGAACGGTAAGTGTCAGCACACTTGAGGCGAAGGAAAACGAAATACACAGATGTCATTTAAAGGAAGTACAGTCATCTAGAGAGAGTGTCAGTTTTGTGAGTCGGATTCGTAAACAGGATACGTAACAATAGTCTTCGTCCAAGATTTACAATATTGTCAATTGCTTTCGTTATTTTAGAATTATTTTTATTTGATGATATACAAATTGCTGATCATTTCATATTAGAATATTTCGTAATCATTAGATCTTTTCACTTACAAAAACAGAAACGCGTTCATTACACCTTCGATATTTCTTATTAGATCTGTAACAGCAAACTATTAATTTAATTTATAATGTAACAGTAGTTATCTATGCGAGGTATATTGCGAATCTCATTTCTATTGCATTTATTTCCCGTTTATCTACAGAGCAAATATAATTCTTGTGGTTCTTGTAAGCATCCGCGACTCGTTTATGACTTCTTGTCTGTCTGGGTGACTCCGTGTCGTTGGCTGAGAGGCCGACGTTTCACCTGTCATTTCACAGGCTTCCTCAGATCAGTGACCAGGCAGTAAAATTGATCACTGCCTTGAGAAAACCTGCGACATGACAGGCGAAACGTCGACCTTTTAGCCAACGACGCGGCGTCACCCGGACAGCCAAGAAGTCAATTTTATGTGAAGTTCTATACAATTTTATATAACACAAGGTTGTTACTGTTTTAAACACAAGAAAAGCATTTGTCGTATTAAACATGATTGCGGTCAGTTCATTTCAACATTTACCACACGTCTAATGCAAAACCATAATTATAGTAAATAACAATGACACTAACAAACATGTTCATCCAACCAAACATCCAAATAACACTAACAAACATGTTCATAATCTAATTAGGCTGGAAATTTGGGAAGATATAAATATAATTTGATTCGGTTTTTTAAATTTTCAAAGAATGATCAGACTGGATCTATTTTTTAAGATGCCCCACTGAAAGTGAGAGAGTAAGCGAGCGTCTGTGTTTCAGGGGGCCATGCGCCGCTTCGCCTACGGAGCCGCGTGCTTCCTGATGGCCGTCGCGTCCTCGCTGGCGCAAGACGAGGCGCGCGAAGAGGCCGCTTTCGGGCGACGGCCGCCCTTGCTGGGAGGCCGCGACGGAGGCGCTGCCGGCGCAGGGAATGCGAGCGATGCCGCTGGTGAGGAGCCGCCTCTTCGACCGAGGGCCAAATTAAAAAAAACACTCCAAATACTATAAAGATGTATAGATATTCGACGATATTGTTTAGTGTCAAATTTCATAATAAATAAAATGCGTAGTTCAAATTGTAGAAAGACGCATAAAATCGAAATTGTTATTTTTCTCTCAATTTCTACACAATAGACAGGTTCTTAGATTACACAAAAGCACCAGTAAAGCTGCTTTCTTAATACCTGGCGGGTCATTTATTTTGATTTATTTATTCTTAATAGTTTTCGTAACCGCACAGACGAACTGATTGATGAATTTGAGACTGTTGTACGAGATTAAAATGTGATAGCTTGAATGTCGAACTGAGTCACGTCTAATTTTAAAGCGACAAACTAAATAGCGGTGGTAACTTTTGCTGTCCCATCTCCAACGTCCACAGTCAATTTGTCTCATAACTCCAGCAAATATATCCAGCTATATTCCCAGCATCTCTATTAAATTAATAGTTAATCGCAAAATTACTTTTCTACTTTCCAATTGATCTTGTTGACAGTATATTCGAAATTGAGTAAAAATGCATTCACGTGAGAATAATATGAATGTTTAAGCAAAGCACTGCTTTTGTCTTCAGGAAGTACTCGTGTCCCACGAGTTCTATTCATTTACTGCTTGAACAAGAAGATGGGCAACATCCAAGAACTGGAGCACGACGCCATGTACCTCGACGTGTACCTGGCGCTGCTGTTGGTGCAGCAAACTCCTCAGCTGCACCAGGCCGAGTGCCTACAAGCCTTCGACAAGAAGAGCGAGCTGCTGGACAACGGGACCGCCACGGGCTACTTGGGAGAGCTGGTCCGAGGGGACGTCGACCTGTGGACGTTCGGCTTCAATTTGGACGTGGGGCTGGCGTCCGCGGTGGAGTACCTGTATCCGCACGTGCAGGACAACTTCTGCTTGCTGGTGCAGAGCCCGCACAGGCGACCGTTTCTGGAAGCCTTCACGCGGGCCTTGTCGCCCATGACCTGGCTGGGAATTGGTTGTAGTGTAGCCGCATTCTCACTGGTTGGTTTTATGATCAATTCTTTTTTTCATTTTTTCCATTCTTGCCTTTTTATTTTCCGTTTCTTCAGAGTCAGCGCTAATGGAGGCGAACTCATTTGTTCTTAGTTTCTCTCACACTATTTTTATCTAGTTGATTTGGCAATAACCTAACGACTGAGGCCCTTCCTGACGCCAACCACAGACGACACAAGCACATTACACACAGACACGATACGCGCACAACCACGCACAAGGCAGGTTTCGAAACCGCACTACTGCCTTAAAAATATTGGTCATTCGTCTTCAAATATAACTCTCATAATTGTTGCACCAATGCTCGGAATAATTCATTTACAGTGAAAATGTATTCTATCAGTATACTATAATTTCGAACACAGGCCATGTTGTTGTCGGCGAGGTCGTCGAATGTTGAGGCTCATACATAAAACCGTAAGAAAAAGCCTTGCGATTACTTCACGTTATATCGCTTTAACTCACCATCCTAATATTTTGTGCTGTGTCTCCTTCTTCCAATTTGAAATGCAAAAGAAAATTTATTAGGGAAAATGCCCTTCTTTCCTTGTTTATTTTGGCAACCCAAAAATTGACAATTGTAGAAACACTCTGGAATTGTTTATAGTGTCGTTAAATAGTACAAAAAGAATATATAGAGTAACACCATGATTTGACGAGTTGTAATAAGTGTCGTTTTTCAGGCGAACTCCGTAATTATTCTGAGGTCTCGGCGTGGGCGGGCAAGCGAAGTGGTGGATGCGCTGCAGTGCTTGGAGACGTACCGCACGGCTCCAACGCGGCCTTCGCCTCCGGCTGGGTGAACGCGCGCATGCTGTGGACTCACATGTCGGAGGGTGAGAGTGGTCGTGCTGACCAAACGCCCTCGCGAGCGCGCTCACCGCGTCATCACGGGTGCTGCCTTTCGGCGCACCGAAGGGACACACGCATCGACGACGTCCTCGCCTCCGTGGACCGCGTCTTCATCTTCGAGTGAGTTCGCAATGGGGGTGCACATTGGTGAGCGATCAGGCAAGGTCACTTAATTCATAACCACACTAAGCATATAGCTGTGGATATTTAGTGCTTTTTCAATCATAACTTTTGGTACCTAGTCAATAAGTATATATTTAATTTTCAAATTGTATAAAATGAAATGTATTTACAGATTTTCAGTATTCTAATATTATTTGGAGATTTAACTGTATGATCGTTTTGTGTCCTCTTTTAGGAATTGATCATATTCCTTGTTTAATTGTATATGGGTGTACGTTTAGTACTCGCCGTATGTAAAGTAGATAAAAACGTTTGAGTTATAGACTCAAGAGATGGTGATTTTCTCTAGTTGAATATATATTCAGGCATTTCATTGGTAATAACTGGCTGAGAGAAAAAAATAAACGATCGTCACAGCACTTGATTCTTCACTAGCCCCGACCCCCTCGTTGTTTTTCATCAACATCTCAAAACAGCGCAGAACATTTCAAACAGCTCAACATGCTGTCAGTATGAAGGCAATTCGCTTGCGGTAAAGATTTTTGTTCGGCGCTTCAGTACCTTATTAGCTATGAATGGGTGCACAAGGTAAATTTACTGTCTTGAGCAAATAATGAAATCAAATTAAAGAATCAATCGATCAACGTTCTCTTACTTTACATGGCGAGGATCACACCTGCATTTCTATCTAACCACGCAAACCTATGTTCCTTTCACCATCTAGCAGCGAAATAAGGTTTTACTTAGTCGTCGAAACAAGTGATTTGAATTTAGCTCAGTCTTTTCGTAGGACTAAGAATATTTTTCATGCAGTAACAACAATACCGAACAGCCGGCTTTACTTCGCATACAGTTCATTTGCTGCTAATAGACGCTATTTTTGCCCACCCCTGTCGTGGTACTAGCCTCAGGGATTTTAAACGTGAAATTTGGATTGATTTCACCAACATAACAGAACTGAACTGAATCCCTAAAAATAGTTGTGTTTATACTTCACATTCATCTGTGGATCCTCCAATGAAACTCTACATTCTCCTTTCGTTTCTCCATCACATACAAACTTGAAGATACGAGATCTACTTTATGTTAATTTGAATGTATTTTGTAAGAATGTTATGTGTTTTGCAAATATACACGTATTTCATTTTATGTGTACTCATTAGCAAACAAGGGCGAAACAATTAAATTTTGAACAATGCAGTAGGCGAAATAAATCAAATTAGTTATAAAAATATCCAGTTACATTACTGTAAAAATATTTTATCAAAAAATTACAATAGAAAAAAATACAGTGTCTTTACTCTTCTACTATAATATTATTCCATTATTAATGTCTATGTTAATGTCGGCAGTAATAAACACTAAGTGCTAAATATTTGTTTGCTCGTTGCTAAAAATATCTGTGTGAGTTGGCTATAAACATAAGCAACCAGAGCTTTACAAAAATCGACAACATTATTGACAGCTATATAAATGAATTTCTAGCAAAATTCCTCATAAGAACACAAGAGAAATACTAAATTTGGTGGCAGAGTTCTCGACACTAGCTGGTTAACTAGGTCGAATTCAGCCTCTGTCTGGAAGAGTATTATAAGGGCCGGCTGTTCTGAACAGTAGTTTTCCGTGGTTTCTCTGAACAACACCAACTGAATTCTGGAGCAGTTCCCTAACAATCGGGCCACGGACCACGCGCGATCTTACCTCCCTCTACCTTGTCCTATCCTCGCCCCATTACACACTTACGCTAACATGCACTACACCACATATGTCGGGAGACCAGTCGGTCGCGAGCTTATAGCTTGTCCCGGATGAAGCGGTGACCCGCAGATGGTTAGGGAAAACCCCACTACTCGACGGTAGGTCGACGCCTGATCTCGCCATACAGCTGGGAAAAATCACACCTACTTCCCGAGCCCAAAACATGCACTAAACGTACGGTACTAATGACCCTTGGACGTGCCTGGAATCATTAAACAAATAAACGAAAATCAAATTTCTTTGGAAATGAATATATACACATTTTTATTTTTAGACCATTTGCACGTAAGCTGATATTTAACACAATAACATGTGATTTCACAAAATAAAATATTTTCATTTTTCAGCTTGGCCATTAAATATTTCTCTGGTATGAAGGATGACAATCTTATTCAGCGCCTCCAACGCAAGTTAGTCGGAGTCTCTGACCACACGCAGTGGATCTCCATATACCAAGGCATATATACAGGAAAGCCCATGGCAGCCCTGATATCGGAGTCAATCATTTCCTCACTTCTCGATTTGCCGCAAATGATGCAATTCGGACGATCACTATATCAAAAGGTACGAGACAATTTCAAGTAATACTCGAATTTGAACAGAGTGTTCTTAAACCTTTCAACATTTTTAACGGACTTAAGAAAGGCGCTTCAACTCGACCTGTGGGCGTGATTTTTTTAAAATAGTTAAGAACATCGTTCAATACTTGTACATAAATTTGTAATGATGTTCATACCAAACAATGTTTATATGAAATTTTGGAGAGACTGATAAAAGCGAAGTCGTTAATAGAGCCATGCACAATATTTTACCTTAATTTAACTCTCATCGTCCGTCCTGAACTCTGCGATTTTCACCCTTCCAAAGTCACCTATGATACGATATACATAACGAAATCTTCTGAGTTTTCTATTACTTAAAGTTCGAAACCTGAGGGACACGCTATAGTGCATGTGTCACGAACAACCAAAAGTTAACTAAGAAAATTAACAAATGACTTTTGGGGAAAGTATGTGTAAACATGAAGATTATGGATCATAATATTTGTTAATTATACAGTCAATTCAAAATACTTTTTATTAAATGGCGTACCCTTGAATTGACTGTCTTTAAATAACATTTATTATAATCCAGAACATTTAACAGTCACACAAAAAATATTAATTAAAGATATAATGATAAATACTAATAATCTAGTCAACCCGCTCATGAGATTAACTCATAGAAGGTGGAGACTTCTAAACAATGAAGAAAAGAAAAAGGAAGAAGTCTTGTTAAAGGTAGAAAATACCATTTAATTATTTCCTTATTATGTAATTAGTGTGGCATTATTTCTATATTCTTTGTGATTATTTTATATTTTTTTCTTAACCTCTTTTTTATCATAAAAATGTAAAAGAAAAACTTGAGTTTGAAAACAGAAAAAAATTATTTCAAGACAGGACATTACAATTGAATATTAACTATAGTAATACTGTAGAAGCATTTCATACACAACAAAATAATGATTTTTTTATAACTTATAAAAGTCATTGTCACAAAACCCTGTAAGTGTACTGGATAGGTAATTTGTGCCAGTTCTGCAACGAAGATATATAAAACGAATATCATGGGAGTTTGCAGATTAAAGTATAGTCTATAAATCAGGCGCACTTGAATCCGCAAAATATTCAGTTTCAACACACATTACCTTACCATCGTTCATAACCCGGCAAAGATGGGAACTTCAACTTTTAAATTAACGTCTCGTGTTCTGGAAGGTTCACCATTTATATTTCCATGTCCTAAACTACTAAATGAAGTAACTTTTCACGTTACATTACGTTTTTGATCGGTTTCACTATTCCACGAGTTGCCCTAAATGTTAGATATATAGTTCCAACGTATATTACCAATATGACCAAAATAAATACAAAGTAAAGAATTTTTAAGGTCGGCTACACATTGAAATTCTAGTTTCACTATCCAAGATCTCGTGCTCTGCTGAAATACGTGAACGTCATTGGCACAAGTAAGTATATATTATCTATTCGTACCCGTTCGATCTAATTAAGCACAATTTTTATTTTCTCGTATACGTACAAGAAATACGTACGAAAAACTCGTAATAATACTCTGTGCGTATAAACGGAGTAATATACGTAATATAGAAAATTTTCGAGATTTCAATGGAAATACAGGTTTTGGAGTCACCTGATACCGAAAAAGTGTTTTTTTAAAAACCTCTATCCGTCGGTTTATTCGTCCGTCCGTTTGACCGACCGTCTGTAAAGACCACTAGCGCCTGAACCATTGACCAACCATAATTTTTTTTCAAAATGGATATTCCTTAAAGCGCTTCGATTTTGAAAAACATTTCTTAAAATTTGGGCACATTTCTCAAAAAGAGCTCCAATTTTTTTCTTTACATTCCTACACAAAAGTGGCGCTTTAAAGCGTTTTTCTTAAAATCTGCTCTAAATTTTTAAATGCAAATCGTCTCTCATGACTAGGATATAATGTTCTTTAATAGCATCAAAGTAATATTTCAGTTATAGTATTACGAAACAGAAAAAATCAGAAAATTTCAAAACAATTGTACTTTGGGATGAGATAGATTGCAGCTGGTAAGAGTATGTGGTAAATCCGAACAGCTAGCCAACACTAAAAAAATACGAGAACGTCTGTGACATTGTGTAGCATCACTAGTTTATTTTCTTCGTTAATTCCTCCTCTACTCACAGGCACGTATGAAATGAGAGGATCGAGAGGTGGGTCATCTAATCTACAAAATGCCAGTTCTGTGATGTGCCATCAGCAAGCATGAAGTGAACAAGTGACACGTGCGCCATTTTGTTGTGGCAGGTCCCGCAGTGCGTGCTGTCGCCCTCGTACAGAAGCTTCATCGTCCCGCGGGACTCTCCGCACGAGGCCAGGCTGAACAGCGTTCTGCAGCACTCGCTCGACGCGGGCATCGTCAAGCACTTGGACGACCGGGCGAGGAAGAACTTTCACAAGTTGTACCAGCTGCGCGGGGGCAGCCACCACGAGGGACCGTACCCCCTGGGCCTGCAACACGTGGGGGGCTTCTTTGTTGCCCTGAGCGTCTCGCTTCTGGCTGCCACCGGGGTGTTCTGTCTGGAGGTGATTTTCGAAATGGCATCTCGCAGAAGGGCCAAACAAAAGGCGGAGGCGACAAAAAAACTTTTTCTTTGGCATAGGATCAGAAGAGACAAAAATCACTTAGGAAACGTTATGGAAACCCGCTGCAGCACTCGTCAGATCTTAACTAAATCATTTTAATGATAACATGTCATTTTAGAAAAGAAATGATGATGTATCAAAAATATACTAAATTAAAACTACTAACCAGCTATGCTGCCGAAAGTGCTCCTTCCCCAGGGCATCTCCAATTAGTGACCACAATCGGGAGCCTAACTTGGGATCTCCTGGTAAGATGTTAACAATAGCATGGGGCAGTGCTAATCGCTCATTAATGTAGTAGTGACCGCAAGTAAACATCAATGTCGGACAGGAAATATCCAGCTCGTTGCGGATACGAACTTCAACTCCTTAAACTCGTTAGCTCGAGATCCTCGGAGACTGGATCACAACACTTAAATTCAACAAAAAAACAAAACTCATTTAAATAATGCATTGTATTGTATCAAGATTTCTTAGCATCCGTAGTATTTTTATGGGATATCATTTAATTCTATAAGCTTTGGTGTGTCAGTTGATCATTAATAGTTTGAATAAATATAATTTGGATCATTCTTATTAATGTATTGATTAACTCAAAGTAAAAGCTGAACAAATAGAAAAATAAGTCAATAGTTGTTTATTTATTTGTTTTAAACTATAAGTTCAGATATACAGTTCTTGATTTCAAGTAGTATTATCACACTTTCTTCTTACTCGCCGACCTCACTGCCCTGTGGAAACCTGCGACATGTCAGGCGAAACGTCGGCCTCCCAGCCAACGATGTGACGTCTCCCGGATTGCCGAGAATTTATGGATTCGAGCCGCGGAAGCTTACGTGTACATCTAAAAATTGATATTCCCCGATCGATCTTGTTGATGTCACAACCTCTAGAATTTGACACTGACATTCTAATTTTCGAGGGTACTAGCCATACACATTTTCACATTTACATGCAAGGATATTGTTTTGGTCTTAACCAGCAAAACCTGCTATTATGTAACAAAATGTAGGAAACAATTTCCTGCTTACATTAATGTAACAAAATGTAGGAAACAATTTCCAAATATCAGAACAATTTCACCTCCTTAATGTAAGAAAGGACATTGAATACTCACAATACATAGTCACACACAATCGTTTTAACGATCACACAACACGATCTCTAAGCAAGACCAACTGCCAAGAACTTGCCAAGTTGCGCATGAGGCCATCTTTCCGTTTCCGTTCTAGCCGCAGAATGAATGTGTGTGTGTGTTAAACATGCTAATGTAATGCGCAATCAATAAGTGAATTGAAAGAACTTTGGAACTAAAATTACTAAATTATGTTTTGAGCAATTATTATATTCAAACGTTAAGAGGTACATGAAATATGTTTTAAGACTTATTACTAGAAAAAATAAAGTGAATACATTGCAGCGATTCTATTGTTGTACAGACCATACAACTAAAAAAAACAAATGACAATTAACTGAAATATAAATTGTAATAAACAACTTCCAACTATCCTTTTCGGGATTAAAAACATCGTTGCAGAAATATTTAAGGGTGTCACAAATGTCATTTAAAATCAATTTACTACTTCAAAATTTGTTCACTTGTAATAGGTAAATGCTTTGTTCAGAGGATGAAAGCGACGTGTTCCGTCTCTTGAAATTACCCCATTTATCTGTACGTAGCATATAACATTAAAGCTGAGACGGACAGAAACACTTCACTAGCGATGAGTACGCACACACCTGTTACAATCGATAGCAGCCACAGGGAATGAAAGATAAAAGACGCCGCTTATTTCTCTTTACGGATCCTGCGTCCGAAACAATAGCGTTAGTAAGAGTTGATCAACGGCTACACAACGAGAATGCTTTTGTTCTCTCTTTTCCTTCCCTTTCTCACCATCGTTATTTTTCTTTCCGTTTCTCTCTATTTCTCATCACATTCCTACAAGCATTCATTATTTACCCAAATACGTCTTGTTGCTCTTGTGTTTTTTAGGTATTTTCTAATCAGGATGGGTGTAATAAATAAATATAATAATAAAATATTTTACTTCACGTCCACGAGAATATCTGCTGCATTTGTCTTAGTTCGTAGTGGACACGGTTGTTTACATTTTAATGTCCGCACATGGAAAATGTGATATCTTTGATTCGTAATAAACCATATGGCATTGTGCCAATTAGAACATAATCAACTTAATAAACATTTTTAACAAATTGTCTCTTCATGATCTTTTTTGCACTTTCAACCCTCAATTAGGTACTTTATGTACAATGCCTCACACGAAAAAAGTGTAAAAGCTCAGAAGGATCATAAAATTTAAAATCTCGACCATATTATTACGGATTATATAGATTATACGGATTATATAGATTGATAGTGATTGTTTCAGATGAAGAAATTACACCAATAAAAGAAAAGTACTGATTTGCAAAGCCGCATTCAACATATAAGATTAGACGCTCTGAAACAAAAACGCATTATGATCAATAGAAAGAAATAATATATTCGAAAAATGTACATTTTCTAAAATGTCTATTTTTTTAAATATTACATGTAGAAAGGGTTCATTTATTTTAAAACATTAAACTGTTTGTGTAATAAAACTTGTATGTGAAAATCTTCTTGTGATCCTATTGATTTATTTTACTCAATGAATATAATTACGTTTTCGAGTAAAGAATATGTTTGAGACCCTGGAAATAAAACCTGCTTGATTACGCTATTGCCTACTACTTAGGAAGTAATTATGATATTCAAATTTATAGAATGTAGAAACATTATAGTGCCGTGAAGTTCGTTTTCAAATCTTGCTTTTCATGTTATATTGCTTGATCATTTAAGTAGGCATGCTGCAAGTGTTTAAAATGTCATTAAATTAATTGCATTAAAGCACCAGAAATGGCAGAAAATGTAAAAGAAAATGATGCAAATATTTCATCGGAACACAAAAGAACAACTGGCGTTAATACAATGCTCAAAGATAAAAAAGTGCACCTACCTTCTGAATTTCATATCAAATGAGAATTACTACATTCCGAGGATAATGATACGCATTAGTGTAAGTTATGAAGAGAATTATTGAATAGACCCTAAAAGTTTTACGATGTTTAGAGATTGTATAAAGAAGGTGATACCACTGAACAAGGAATGTAAAAACAAGACAATCTGTACAGGAACTCTGTGTTACGTTCAGTTCATACATCTGTATGTTTGGAGAGATAAATCACTAACTTAAGGAAATGCATATGCTAACTCTTTCCCATGGCTTTGCCTTGTGGATGCTAAGTATAGCAGTTGTTTTACATGCATCTTGTGCAGAGAAACAAAATTCACAGAGTGCAAAGGCTCTGCTACGAGCCATTCAGGTCGACGGAAAGGACAAAGGCGAATATCCCGCTCCAACATTAACAACTAATACGAGCAGTGAGTACAATCAGACATATCAAACATCATCGAGATTTAATTCAATTGCAGTGTAATGGAGTTCAGTATATTTGCTTTCCTGCGTGATAAATTGTGATAAATTACTGCCACAGTGTAGATAGGTTATCATTTTGACGAAAAATGACTTTAAAGGAAAACAAGCCATCTTTACTGACATATAAAAGTTTTGTCATTAAAAATAATTACTTTAATTCCAAAATAGGCAGTACACTCAAATTGCGAAACTTGTTTTCCGGTAAAATAACTCGCCAGGTTTTTGACTATAGAATTATATTTAGACAGATATAAACAATTCTGTTTAAAATATTGAATACCTGTATGGAGCGGCATGCAAGAGATACACAAATATCATAAATGCACAGAAATATTTTCTCAATAGAAATGATTCAAACGGCATCCATTGAATCCAAATTGACCATCTTGCCCGTTGGTTAACTTGTTCGCTTTCTAAGGCGCAGCCCCTGGTTCGATTCTAGGCCGAGGCAAATTATAATTGTGCGCTTTCCTTACGACAGTCCAGTATCTATGGCTGTATGACGATGAGAAAGCCCACCCTAAGGATAAGAAGACCAGTATATACGATGACGAAACATCTTTGTGTTAACCACAAGAACCCCTTATCCCATGGCGGGAGGCTGATTCACAGGTGGACGGTCAGGGCAAAGAGCGGGCTGTCGAGCCAAGAACAGGACAGACCATTTCAACCTATATGAAACTAAACATAACAATGGGAGGACAACAACGAACTTCAGAAGATTCTTTCTCACCATCTTTGTTTAGGTATTGTTAAGAGTTACTCTTTCTTCGTTTAGGAGAGTGGCGGTTTATAGAGAAGTTTCAGGGTACCATGCAACCGGCCTCACGGCATGAGTGGTAGTGTAGAGCATGTTAGTGTGTGTGTGTATATAAGGGGTGAGGATATGATAACGAAGAGAAAGGAAAGACCGCGCGGTCCGTGGCCCGTTATTAGGGTACTCCTCCCTCATTCGAATGGCGTTGTTCGGAGAAACCACGGGAAAATACCAATCAGCGCAGTCGTCTGAGAGATTCATTTGCAGATAGTGACTGAATTCGACCTATCTGCCAAGCTAGTGTCGAATATCCTGTCACGGTCGGGACTCGAACCTAGGACCTCCTAGTCAGAGGAACTGCAATGACATCAGTTGATGCACTGAGCCACCTTTACCGGTCCATTGAATAATAGTTTCGCGGAAAATTCATTTTTCTCTCACGAACAGGCCTGCCTTTCAATTGTTGCAATATTATTTCAGTATTTGTCGTGGGAGAAAACAGTTGTGTATTCGGAGCTACACAGTAAATGTTGAACTATTTCTTCCAAAAATGATCATGGTCATTTGTGTTCCTGTGAAAACGGCCGATACTACAGAAAAAGTTTAAAATGTGTCATTGTCATACCTCAGAAAATGAATATATTTTATTTTCTCGCACCTCAAATTTTCTACACAACCTTGAAAGTTTCTACACTACCATGTGGAAAATAATTGTAATATGTTGCTAAATGCATAGTAATTATTCCCTCTTAAATATATAAAATGTTCCTTTTAAATCAAACTTTTTAATTTATTCTGGGGTCTGCTGTATACAATCTGAAAAGTTTTTGGGACGCCACTGTATCACTTCAACCTTAGCATTACGTAACGTGCTCAATTTACTTTCCAATAAAACCGTCTAAAACTATCACTTCAACACATGATGGGTTTAAATGAAGAGCAAACCTGCTTTCGGAAAATCGTCAAAATCATCTACGCTTAAAATTGTCATATAGTGAGATCCGTTGATATCAGATTTTGCCCCGTTACCCAATCAACAAAACGAAAAACAAGTAAGTAATGTTCCCGGTTCATATGCCGGAGCCATCAGACCTTCAAAAATTAGCCAGTGTTATGAAGAATTGGGAAACTCAAGCATGGTGGGCTGAAAGTGTCGGCGTTGCGCAGCACAATTTTTTGTGTGTGTCAAAAAATCTATGCCCTCAGCGGAATGTTAATATGGCGGAATGGCATAGTTAATTCTTCTCCATGAGGTAACACGGATCGCTCCATTGCAGTAAAATATGTTTAAGTCGAAATCGGTCGTGACAAAAAACCTGATTTAAGGTATTTTTCACTTTATACAAGGTTGTAAATTTAGTGATACTTGTGATATTGATATTTTGGTCTCAAAATGTGAAAATTATATGACTTTGTAATAAGTATTAAAATACATTAACATATAACGTATTTATGTCAGAAATCACTAATAAATGTATATGAAACTCGACTGCTTTTGAGAGCAAGTTTCCCTTCCTTTTGTAAGTTTGACCTTTTTATTTAAAATTAGGGTTTTTTTTCAACCATTCATAAACTGGTTATGAAAGAAATAAAAATGCACAACATCTCACTGCCTAGTGGCTGCAGCCGGATTACTTGGTGACGGTTTCAACGCACGATGTTTTACAGCTCAAGGTACTTCTTGTCTTTCGCACACCCTCGCATGACCTTGATCAATGCGTCTATGGCCGAGGGCTTATGATTCTCAACGCGAGGCAGGGAGATGCGTGAGTAGAAGCCTCGCCCGTACATCTTTCCACGCTCCAGGTGCTGTGGGGCCGTGTCGGGGAGGAGAGATTCTCCAACGGCCTTGTATGCCTTGAGAGACAAGCGACCACACGGTCGAATTCTGCGCTGACAGCTGAAGCCCTTCTTCACGGTGCGGCTGCCGCAAGTGAATCGCGTGTCTCACGGACAGAGACGTGTAGATGCATACATACCATTAAGCATATTTTGCGTCTGTCTGCCAATTGCATGAAATTCGCAGAAATTCCGTTTTATGAAGGTTTTCTCACCAGCAAAACACGAAAATCCGTCCCGTTTCCGCTTTGGACAGATTCCATTTTATGTTGGGTGAAATTCGGATGCGAACTTCACGTGCCGGAGAACTTACCAGTTATGGCAGGTTGAATGCTAACACTGGTTCCGGTTTACACAGATTTCACTGAACTAATATTGTCAAAATGAATCTGTACAAATATTTTTTTGCATACCAACATTGCGACATTTTCTGTTGCAAGAAATCGTTTTACGGCACGAGTGATTTCATCATACCATATTTAGCCAAATGCAGCGAGAGAATCTTGGGGAGGTAGCGGTAATCGGAACAGCCGACCACCGTTTTCTGTCACAGATGTCAAATACTCGTGTCGACATAAGAAAACTGTTTCGCAAAATTAGGTTTAATGCTCTTAAAAATGTATAATGCTGTTGTACAAAGAAATAGCGTGTACAACTCGTTTATAATGTTGCTTTATTGTATTCGTACAAATTTCAAAACTCGCTCACAACGTCGCTCGTTGTCAAATCATGTACGCATGCAATACACCTGAACGTTATAAGCAAAGTGCGTTGTTTGGCCAGGGCCGCGCCGCCCGCCCGCGGTGGCGCTGTCCACGTGCTTCGCCGCGCGGGTGGACGCGGGCCCGCAGTCGTCGTTCCGCGCGGAGAGCGCCGACTCGTACCTGGTGCGGCTGCTGGTGCAGCGCGTGCGCGCGTGGCGCGGCGCCCGCTGCGTGGGCGCGTACGCCAAGCCCTTCGGCGACGTGGCCAACGGCTCCGCCACGGGCTACCTGCGCGACCTGCAGCGAGGCCGGCTGGCGCTGTGGGGGCTGGGCCGCTTCCAAGACCCGGCGCTGCGCCGCGTCCTCCACTACCTCTACCCGCACGTCAAGGACAACTACTGCGTGGCGGTGCGGCGCGCGGACCCCGTCCCCTTCATGGCGGCCCTCACGCGCATCTTCTCCCGCGTCACGTGGATCAGCATCGGCGCCAGCGTCGCCGCGCTCGCCTCGGTGCGTATGGTTTCATTGGTAGTCGACTACTAGGCTTACTTCCATAAGGGTAGTACATGGGTTTTGCTCGGGAGGTGTCAGTGGACTTCTCTCGCTGATGGCGAGACCGACGGTCCGAAAACCTGTAACCAATATTAGCGTCTAAACTATTCGTAGGATTTTTGTTTTATGCGAATATTCTCCGATAGATCTGTCCCGACAGAGAGAATTGCAATATCGAAAAGAATTCTTGAAAATTTGGGGAAAATTTTTCACATGATGTCTCTGGTACATTTTAAAAATTTTCCTAAAAGTTTCTATATCCACGCACTCTGGCGATCGCGCTCGAACTTAAGCCGACAGATTCTTAGACTGTCAGCCGGTCGTCACAATTGCAGAGTACTCGCTGTTTGTAAATGATGCTAATGGAACTACCCAGTTATCTTTTAATGCTGATATGCTCTATTTTCTCTTCCCTCACGGTATTTAAAAAGAAAAAAAAATAATATGTTCAGGCTAAAACTACGTGTAGATAACACACAGTGCATAACATTGTACAGATAGCATATTAAAGACACCAAGAGTTTGTATGACGTTATGTAAAGTAACACAAAGTAAAGAAAACGAAGTAAGTAATCTGAGACCGTTGACATCTCCCGATGTGTTGTCGCCCTGCAATGCTCTTCTGAGATTAGTTGAGGTGCACAGTCTACAAAAATTACGCACGCACAATTGTGGCGCTTAAGAAACATATTTTGAAGTGAAATCTAACATACAGATTTTAATGAATGAACGTATAAGAGCCTGCATTGTAATGACAGGCCGAGAGCATTTTCAACATTTTCACACGCAGGGACTGTCGCGAGGGCGGTTCCCCCGGAATCAAGGGCCTATTCTCCGGGAGCACGAGGCATTTACATTGGCGCAGTTCTGGCGGAGACACACCATATTTTGTTATAAATGGATTGATTATATGAACAACACATTTTACTGTACCCAGACTACCATTTTTAATAACATAGAATATAATTCAATATTTCCAATTCGATTTTTAAAATTGATTCTACCAATCATGTAATGTACTTTCTTTCAAACATTGTAGATTTTAGTCAATCCAGGTACGTGTTCCTTCTTCTTCTATACTGCCATTTATGCAACTCTGTCCCTGGCAGGAGCCAGCTGTTGACAGTTTCATCCAATCGGGAGCTTAACGTCATCATAGTGACGTCACTATGATGGCGTTCAAGCTCCCGATAGTGACGCCACTATTGTGACGTTGAAACCCCCGATTAGTTGAAACTGTCAACACCTGATTTCTGCCAGGGGCAGAGTTACATGAATGGCAGTATATGTATTGAATTGAAATGAATTAATGCCTTATTTTACGTGGCGATAATCGGGCCATCAGGCCCGCTCTTTCGTCTGACCACGCAAATTTCGCTACGCTCCTTTCACCAACTAAGGGAGAAAGGAGTTATTTGGTGGGCGACGAAACAAGCGATTTGAATTTAGCCCAGAAGCGTCATTTAGGCTTGAGGATCTTTACATGGGACAGCCGGTTTTACTTCCCCTCCGAAGAAAAGCGTACGAAGGATTTTTTCGCCTTTAAAAATCCAAAGCGTCGGTCGGGTTTGAATTCACCAACATCGGTATAATAGTCTGATACGCCAACCATTACACCATCGCCGCCGCATATGTCAACTTGAAATTTCCAAATGTTTGTACAGAGTTTGAATCCCGCCGTTGCCCTTCTCTGTGCGCAGATGGAGTACCTGGCGTCTCGCGCACGCGCGCTGTGGCGCGCGGCGCCCGGGCGGGCGGGGCGGGCGGTGGGGTGGGCGTGGGCGTGGGGGGCCTGTGGGAGGCGGCGTTGGCGCGCTGCGCACGGCGCTCGTGGAAGCTTTCGACGAGCGGCGGCGCGCTGTTCCCGCTGCCTGCCGTGGCGGCTGTCGGCGGCGTGCCTGGTGCTGGGCCAGGCCTTCCGCGGCGCCCTCGCCAGCGTCCTCGCGTGCCCTCCTTCGCGGAGGACATCCGAACCTGGAGCAGCTGGACGCCGCATCACTGGCCTGCACATCTACCAGTGAGCGCCTGGTCCCCTCCATCCCTCCCCCGGACAGACAATAGCCCGTAGTGGCTAGTGAGGGCTCGTGGCCGGTTGGTCCGGGAGAGGTGGCTCAGGGCATCAGCTGATGTCACTGTAGTTCTTCTGAACGGGAGATTCTAGGTTCGAGTCCTGACAATGGCATCCTTTTCGACACCAGCTAGATAGCTAGGTCGAGTTCTGTCGAGTTCAATCAGGAGGAGACGTCTAGCCGTCGCCTGCTCCGATCGGTAGTTTCCCGTGGTTTCTCAGATCAACGACAGGCGAATACCGAAGCAGTACCGTAACAAACAGGCCCCAGACAACGCATGTTCTTTCCTTCCTCTTCCTTGTTCTATCCTCACCCTTTACATACACTTATACTAACAAGCACTACTCTATCGCACATGATGTGAGACCAGTCGGGCTCTTAGAGGTAGTCCCGGCTGGAGCGGTGGCCCGCTGGTGAAAGATATCTGGTTGGGGGAACCCCCGCTAGCCGACGGTTCATCAACGCCAGATCTCGCTATACTGCGTGGGGAAGATCACCTCTCAAGCAAAAATATGCATTACAGTAACGGCACTAATGGACTTAGTAGTTGACATGCCCGCAATCATTAACAATCAACCCATGAGTATTGGGCACTGTGGCGAAGGACACCACGTTTCCAACGGGGGCCATCCGGACTGAGGCTCGAGCGGGGAGAGGGCAGATTCATTTTTCTCTCTAGGACTTGTACATGACGGTTTCAGGACGAGGCCAAGTCCCAATCGGTCCCGATGTGAGCCCGAGGTTAGGACCACCTGATCGCTGCATCCGCCTTAGCACTAACGACGTGAGTAGCGCAAACAAATTGAGGATCCAGATGATCGTTTCCAATCACCCCTTTCTCAGAGAAAAAGTATGCTTACTGTCGTGTTGACAGCGTGAAAGTAATGGGCTACAAAAGTATCTACAAATTGAATACGACAAAACTATTCACCTTTCTTGTATAATTTTTCTTGATATACTTCATGTTATATGTTATAAGACGTTACTGTAATACCTATATGACAGACAGTAGACTAGATTTATTGGCAATAGCTCAACATTAAATTTTTTACCACAACAGAAATAACGAGCCATCGTGGGATTTAAAAATAAAACTTTAGTTGGGAACAGTAAACGTTTCTCAATGCAAAATCTCAAGGGGCAATTTTTTTCTCTCTAGACAAGATGTCACATTATACAATGTAAGAATTTACATTTGACGGAATGCGGTTTATGTCCATATTGATCGGATTTCCGCGTTATGGTCCAGGTGAGTAATTCCTCTTTTGTATATTTTACGCTCCACTAGCCCAGTTGGGGCATAATCATTAATAATTGCCCTACAGCACCGCATTCATTATTTTAGTTCAAACAGGCTATTGCACGAGCATTCGCGGAACGTGAACTCTTGATGAGTGGCTGGAATTTGAATAGTTCTAGATTAACATGAGTCACACCGAAACTCTGCGGTCTCAGTCACCGTGCGACGAAATGCGGTAGTGGCCTATGCTGTTCGGTTTCACATGGAGGCCCGTGACTTACGTTACTAGGAGCTGGAACCTAAGGCGCAGCGTGCGGCTATGGTGGAGAATATTACGTCCATCACATCGATAGCGTGATGACTGCTCGCGACGAGTAATAAATGTCAGTGGAGCTCACGAGGCGAGTGACTGATTCTAACTAAAAATTAGGATGATACATCCTTTCGTCCAGTGGAGCATCTTCCAGAGGATCATTTTCTGTTGTTCTGCGGTTACTTAGATTCTCAAATTGTCTAATTCCAAATCGGAAAGCGAGGTGGGGATACGACGCGCACCAATCGCCCTTCTCTACGTTTCCCTGCGATGGCTTCCCCGAAATACAATTCAATTTCAGAAAGCGTTCCATTGTTATTCCGATGGGCCTGAAAGCCACAGGGCTGTCGATCGAAAGCGTCCTTCAAACGGGTCTATTGGTGGCGTGAGGCACGCCTCTTAAATGAAGAAGGGTTAATGGCACTCCGGTCCCATCATTAACCCCCTATCACATACGCATCGGTTCTCCTCTCTCCCCCTCCCCCCTCACTCTCTCTCTCGCTCTCTCTCTTTCTCTCGGGGAGCTCGGGGGAGTGCTGAAGGCAAGACGTGAGGCTATAAAACTGTTTTTGCACTCCATCGCAGAAGTTCAACTTTCTCTCGCGAGTTTTATCACATCTTGTATCTTCCGATGCACATTATCTACACACATTCGAGAAATCTATGGGTTTAGCTGGGAGTTGCATTAATTGATTGAGGTATAAAGTGCACTTCGCCATCTTGAGTCATTGGCAGCAAAGTCATAATTTAAAACAGTAATATGGATCATAAAAAACCCTTACAGATGCAATTATCACACTGAATCAAACGTTTACAATTTTTAAATCACACCTAAAGGCGGCGTAAGCCTATTAAACGCAAGCTCAGGAATAATAAAACACACAAAAAGGAGGTCGGTAATCTGCTTGATATTTGAGAGTTTATCGATCTGGACATGAGCGCGTCCTTCAAAAGAAATCGTATCATCCATTTGTCGCCCCACCATTTGGAGCCTACCTAACGAATCCTTTACGACTCACCCGAGACGATGGGCACCCACACTTTTACACTTTTCTTCAATTTGAAAAAAATCCTTTGTAGGGTTTAGGCGCTAGTGTTTTTCACAGATAACAGACAGACGGACGAAACAAACAGAAGGAAGTATTAAAAAAACAACACGTTCGATATCTGGAGACCCCAAAACGTGTATATCCGTTGAAATCTCGAAATTGATTTTCAGAAGCATTACATAACTTTCCCTATACTACGTATATTACTCCGTATATACATATGTATACGGGAAAGTAAAAACCGTACAATTCTCTATTTCATAACGAGGGTTGCCAGATGCTTCGAACAAACATCCGCGTTAGATGGTAATAATTTCCGCTCAAAAATCAACTTTTCAAGCAGGAAATTGGAGTTTGCATTAAAATAACGTACTTGGGGTTACGTTTTCGAGGTAGTAACCCTATGAAATTCTTCCCTATGAAGTAAATTTAAACGCATTAACAAATGATAATTGAAAAATCATTTATAAAGTAAAAACTCAAACTCACAGTCAACGTCGTTGTGATTGTGGTATGAAAATTTCGTCCTAATCCGAAACCCCGCCCAAATACGCACATGTTTTGATGCATTTTCGCCCACTGGGCGGTTTTCCGCGAAGTCAATTTTTGTTCCACGAGAGAGAGCCATTTTCCACCCCAAAAAGCGGAATTTCACCCAATCAAGCAACAGTGCTTATAACTACTTCGTGTAGTGTGGCATCTCTTGATGTAGAGCAAGGCTGCTCAAACAAGATTTGGGTCACACAACCCAGGTGTGTCCTCCATAATGGCCTGCGTACTATTTCCCGTTAGTCCTTTATACAGGGTACAGTTTTTTTTCTTTTTTTTTAAATTTTTGTTTCCTAGGAGAAGTCCTCCGTTAATGAGTAATTATTGTCTTTACTGAGTAACTACAGTATTTGTGAAGTCTCGACAGGTCGCAGTAAGTCAGTGCCTTTTATCCCTTCGGCCTGCGGCTCGATGCCGTTAAATTGCGGGGTTCCCAAACGGTCACCCAACCAGGAACCCACGAATATCAAATTCGCTTAACCTCCGTGACATTACGGAATTCAGGTAACGACACCGTCTCAGTTTTCATGCTGATTCTCGAACACAAACTTGAAGATGCTAACACAAATGTATCAAAGTTAAATGTGTTTTTACGGTCAGCACGTTTTCTGCGTGATTTCGACACACGTCGCCAAGAGATGCCTTCCGGAGCACTGTCGGTACACACATGAATCGCCGAATTGCGCCGTCTCCTTGCATATTTCAGTGGTATTTGTGTACTTTTTGAGAGTGTGGCGCGCGTGCGGCGGCAGGCCGTCGGTGTCGCTGTTCCGCGCGGTGGCGCCGGGCGACGTGGTGGCGCGGCTGGCGCGCAAGTTCGTGCCGGGGTACGGCGCGCCGCAGTTCGCGGAGGCCATGGGCGCCATCGCGGCGGGCGCGCCCCGGGGCGGCGTCGTGCCCGAGTCCTTCATCGCCTACCTCACGCGAGTGCCGCGCTTCATGCGCGACGGTGCCCCGCTGCTCCGGCAGGTGCTCTCCCACTTGTTATTAAAATCATTTGCCTTGAGAGATGTTCTACAGCAGTCATCTAGGGCTAGGCTGGGCGAGGCTGGGCTAGGCTGGGCTAGGCTGGGCTAGGCTGAGCGAGGCTGAGCGAGGCTGGCAAGCTGCGCGATGGCTGGGCGAGGCTGGGCAGGCTGGGCGAGGCTGGGCGAGGCTGCGCGAGGCTGAGCGAGGCTAGCGAGGCTGAGAGAGGCTGGTCGAGCCGGGCTAGGGTGGGCGAGGGGGGCTTAGGGTGGGCGAGGCCTGGGCTAGGGCTTGCCGAGCCGGGTAGGGCAGGGCGAGGCTGGGCAGCTGAGCTGGGCTGGGCGGACGTAGGCCGGCGAGCCGGGCGAGGCCGGGCGAGGGCCGGTGAGCCGGGCGAGACCGGGCGGAGGCCGCGGCGAGCGGGCGAGACGTGGCGAGGCCGGGGAGGCTGGCGAGTCCGGGCGAGCCTGGCAGCTGGCGAGGCTGGGCGAGGCTGGGGAGGCTGGCGAGGCCGGCGAGCGGGCGAGGCTGGCGGGCTGCGAGGGCGGGTAGGCTGGGCGAGGCTGGGGCGAGCGCCTGGCGAGGCTTGGGCGAGCGCGACACTGCGCGAGGCTGGCCGAGGCTGACGCGAGCGGGTGCGCAGGAGAGGCTGGGCGAGGCCGGGCTGGTTGGGCGAGGCCTGGGCTGAGGCGAGTGGGCGAGGCGTTGGGCTAGGCCTGGCGGTATGGGGGTAGCAGAGCGAGGCTGGGCAAGGCTAGAGCGGCTTGGCTAGGCTGGGGCGGACAGCCGGGCGAGCGGGCGAGGCGGGTAGGCGGGCGAGACCGGCGAGGCCGGGCGACGACGGCGAGGCGGGCGAGGTGCAGGCTGGCTAGGCTGGCTAGGCGGCTAGGTGGGTAGGTATTGGGCAAGGCTGGGTGGGCGGGCGAGGCCTGGGCGAAGGTTGGCGAGGCTGGCGAGGCTGGCTAAGGCTGGCGCTGGCAGCTGGGCTAGACTGGCTTAGACGTGGTAGGCGGGCGAGGCTGGGCTAGACTGGGCTGAATGGGGTAGCTGGGCGGAGCTGGGCGAGGCCTGGGCGAGGCGGGCGAGGCGCAGGCTGGGCTGGGCTGGGCTAGCTGCTGGGGACGAGACTGGGCGAGGCTGGGGCGAGGCTAGCAGCGCGGGTAGGTGTGCCGCAGCGTGGCCCGAGTGCCTGCTGTCGCCGTCTAGCAGCGTGTGGTGCGCGGGAACTCCTCTAGTGGCGGCGCCTCAACGCGCTGGTGCTGCGCGCGGCGGCCGCCGGCTTGGGCGGTCGCTAACGAAAGTAGGAACAGCCTTGGCTTCCACGTCCAGATCAAGGGCGGCGAACGGCGCGGCGCGCGGCGGGGGCGCGGCGGGGCGGCCAGCGCCGGGGGGCGGGGCGGCCGCTGGGCTGGCGCAGCTGGGCGGGGCTTCGTCGCCTCGTCGGCGTGCTGCATCGCCCTCGCCGTCTTCGCAGCGGAGATGGCTTGGGGCGCCAGGCGACGCAAGAGGCGATCACGAAGGCGCGCGTCTTTGGCTCTTCGCCGCTTTCACAATTTTAGAATAAAAGAAGCTATCCAAAGCAAATTAATGAAATACCGTGGAAAGGTTGAGACCGGACAGTAAATGACATTCGCTTAAAAAGCACTTGCTTTTGGGAACTTTATGTACGAATGCAACTAACACAATTACACAAAATATTCACATCCTAAAGGAAAACTAATTTCTGCTAATAATAATTTCTTGATTACTCTTATATCGAGTCGTTAAAATTATAGCATTCGAAGGGGGTACATACAAATACATGAGACGTGCATGCAAGGAAACGCCGATACGAAGTGGGGACACTGTATGGGCGGGGCCGAAGTGCGCGAACATAATCAGTGGGGACACAGAAGGGGGCGAGAACTCCAGGCACAGAAGTGGCGGGGGTACGGAACGGGCGGGGAAACAAGAAGGACGGGGCCACAATAAGGGCGGGAACACGGGAAGGGAGGGGTGACAGTAAGGGCGGGGAGACAGATGGGGTGGGAGCACAACTGGGGCTGGAATAGAAGAGACAGGGTAGTAAATGGGCGGGGTCACAGACGGGGTGGAGACACAGAAGGGCTACCCACAAGTGGCGGGGACAGAAGAATCAGCGAAGTGAGTGCTGCTGGACCGGAAGTGTTGTGGGTTCTCGGCCAAAGGAAAGGTGTGGCAAGGGTTGCAGCGGTGATGTTCCCGCTGCAGGCTAGGTCCTTCGTCGCCTTCGTGTGTTTTGTGGCAGAGGTAGTGAGAGCGTGGGGGGAGGGGAAGCTTGGAGAAAGTACAGAAAAAGGGTTTGGACTACAAAATGGGGCGTTATAAATCGCTTTGCCAATTTTAGGACTCGCAAAAGATTGAAATAATTCAACAAATATTGATAAGGACAAGCGAACAATTTTACCGATTTAGCGATATTCTTACCTTTTGCGACTTATATTCACATCCCTAAACAACGTTTGTGATGCGCTCTAGGTGCAACGCTGAGCACTACTTGTATCAATGAGACAAATCATCGGCAGGATATTTTATCATCTCTGAAGTAAAATATATTTTTTTCATGACTTGTGAAAAAACGTGGGTCGTTTGTAGTAGGTTTCCAGTAATGCACGCGTATAACACTATATGACACATAACACTTCAAATGCTTGAAAACGCGTTCAAACGGTACTCTCAGCAATATTTTAACGGCCCAGAATTCTCGTATTTGGCATTCGGTCCTCAAATTGATTACATGTGCAAGTACCGCACTCAAGTACCGCAAGAATATTAAATATTATGTCTTTCTTAAAACATAATTTTGGAACTAGTTCTAATGCGACACTTATTGTTATTTACATAATTATTTGTCATTTGCTTTACTGGCAACGTCTATTGAATGAACAGGTTAACAGTTTAATATTAATGAATCTCGTAATTAGTTTAAAATGATTTATAAAGCGTCATTATTTGCATTCACAGCTGCTAACTCTTCGTGTGTGATATGTAAGGAACAAGTAGTTCCAGAGTCCACCGCTATGTGCCGTGAGAGGTTTTGAGTTGAGCGTTAGCCCCAAACGGTTCAATACTATGCAACACGCATTACAGTCAAGTACTGTGTGTTGCCACCATCGATCGCAGCACGGCGCTGATGAAAAATGAACATTTCTTCACCTGGATACAAGCAATCCTTGAATTATTATTTTCTAACTTTGCACTGTTTGACATAATGTACGAAAACAGAGAAACGACAGGCCACTTAATGCTGGGTACCCAATGAGTAATTTAATTATCCGATGTCTGATCGAACAATTGAAAATGGGTTATTGCAAAGACACCATACGATTACTCCTATGGAAAAAAGATATATTCCGAATTTATGTGAAATATTCTTATAAGAACGTGTCATTATGAAAGGATTGAACGACGCACGGTTGGCATTACAAATAACGGACTTTTTTTGCTTTACATTGGCCAAATTACGCTAAAAATAAAACGATCCGCATGTATTAGACTGCAACTATGCACGCTCTTAAAGTCTACATGCAAATGTTAATTCTTGAAAACATTGTTGTATCTTACAAATGTTTGGAAATTGCTTGTATTAAGTGGGATGATTTTGATGTCCTAAAACGTCGCCAAAAATTATCAGTAAAATATTCTTTAAATGTTTTTAAAACGCCCTAAAGCAAAGAAAATTGACTTAAAAATGTTATCAAAACCATTTCGGATGAACAACTCAAGCTGATGAATACGTTACTGATGTAATCGTGGCTGCTTCTATTTGTTCAAGTGAACTCAGTCTTCAGACGTTTGGTTTGGACTGTTCTTTACCAGAAAATTTTAGCAAATAACCCTGAAATCTGGTGAACCGACAATGACGCTAATAGGCGTCACAGGAACCTCAGTTTACATACTCTCTGGCATTACGTCTGATCGAAAAAATGTAATAGGCTACCAGGTACATGTACTCAGGAATTCTGTGGAGAACATTTGTTGCATTACGTAAATGTTATTTGAAGCAAATAATATTAAAATGATATTCAAGTCGTTAAAAGCAGCAAAATGTGTATTAAAAAAGACGGTAAAAGGTAAATAAGACTTATTAGTCGAAATCCAAACAAAATGCAAAAAATGACTTATACAAATAGGTCATTTACTTCTGTCAAAGCATAAAATGAATTTCTATACTAAACAGCATTTTTCTAAAATAAAAAGGACTGAAATACCATACGGTTAGAGTAATTTTAATGTGCAAGGCAAATTGTCAGCCTATACGCTTCAATTTTTGTTCATTCTAATATTACATCCTATAACTATAGCAGATTTACGATTATTTGTGTGAAACATTTCCTACATCGTGCAAAATATACACGTTATTCAATCGTATAATTTATACATCACTAGTGGACCCAGCAAAGCTTCGCTATTGCAATGTATTACATTTCACATGATAGCTTGGTAACTTGGTTGTTATTTCAATATACAAAAGACTTTCTCGGGAGTGTGGTACCTTCTCTCTCTCCGTGTCTTTCCATCTCTGTCTCTGTCTCTTTCTCTCCCTCTCTCTGTCTCTGCCTCTGTCTCTCTCTTTCTCTGTTTTTGTTTCTCTCTCTGCGTCTCTGTCTTCCTCTGCCTCTACCTCTATCTGTCTCTCTCTTGGGAAAAATGTCACCACCGCCGGGGAAGAATACGCAATGAAGACGTCTTTATAATAGTCCTTTCATGTGCAACGGATTGCGTTAAGCGCCGTTACGTAGAGTGCTCTATTCAAGGCGCTTGAGTCAGCATAAAATCATTTACAACGCGCGTCTATCTGCGCAAGCAGTCCCATCGTACTGTAACTATATTCTTCCTGGAAGTGCAAGCAATTAGTTGACAACGCTTTATCGCAAACGGATGAACGACGGGAGCGCATTAAGTATGGAGCAACAAACACACATTGTCCTTTATATATTATATTATCAGTGACGCAAAACCGCTTTTCTTTCTCCGGCACTTGCTTGGACAGGCACGTGATTCCGTGACCTAGTGGAATGAGCGCGCCAGGTGCCGTCGCGAACCCCGAGCGCTAGCTGGTAGCAGAGATCCTGCTGGGGATGGGCTGAGTGAGGCTGAGCGGGGCTAAGCTGGGCGGAGTGCGCCAGGGCGAGCCCAAGGCCGTCTGGAAGCGGTGTCAGCCGGCGGATGGCAGATGGGCCGCGCCGCGCCGCGCCGCGCCGCGCTCTTTATGGCTTAACTGCTTTGTTTCTCGACGGGGCCACATGCAAGAGGTGCGGTCTCCGCGTAAAGGCCCCACCTCCTCCATTCGCAGCAGCCACCCACGCTAACAATGACACTCCATATATTAATACTAATTAGCGTTCTGATAATAAATAATGTTAATTTAAAAAATATTATTTTGCCATTCCCCACCCTGTCCAAGTTGTAAGTTTTAACACTTCCTAGAAATATGTTTCCCGCTTCACAATTACCAACTACCTTTTCAACTCCATAGGTACTTAGCAGAAGTAATGTTATAAAATATGTTTACTGTTTAAAGAATTGACTGCCCAACTGGGAATCGAACCCGGATCTCCAGTTAGGTATACGCCTAGTTGTTTTAACGACATGAGTTACCAAAACAGTCAACACGTCGAACAGCTTTAAGGAGTTAAGAGCTTGTGTGAACAGTCAATTCTTTAAACACTCAAAACATCACTAGTTATGGGGACGGAACTGCAGTAGCGGACCATTGCAAAATATGTCCATGTAATAGTTGAACTGTGACCATACAGTGAAATGATTAGCACAATTTTAATAACAAGCATTACAAGTTCGATCCGTCGATATATTCCGCAAATTGTATACCATGGTTTTAAAAATAAAGAGAGAGGTGGAGGGAGAGGGGGAAAAGAGAGATGAGGAGAGGAATATTTCCACAATTATTTACTCTGCTGCAACAACACGCCGGGTACCACTTGCTAGTAGAGAATAAAAAGTTCTTAAAATAACAGAGCTGTTGTAACATTTTTATGTGTAATATAAGAAGAATTTCTGTACAGTTCACTGGACGTTTACGAGGAAGTACAAAGAGGGAGTTGTTGAAAGAGACAAAGATACATTAGAACTCTTCATGACTTCATGAAGCGTGCGTGAAAAAAACTTTTTGAACAAAAAGTGTAGTTATCAAAGACAAAGTAACATTGCTAGTGCGCCAAACATTATTATTAGAAATTCATATAATGTACTTAAAAATCTACCAAAAAATCTACCAAAAATTAGACAATATATATAGAAAAGGAATCCGACACAGTTTGTCCCATGAAATTAAGCAGCGTAAACAAATTGAAAATCTTGAGTCTTATTTAAAAGTAGAAGGTAACAGTCAAATATTTAATCCAGAAAAGGATGTATTCGAGCAAGCCGAAGCGCTGCGATGCATGGAATAG
>BOPP01000122.1:3838416-3854945 GCA_017312745.1 Gryllus bimaculatus | reverse complement strand
TTTTTGGAATGTGGTAAGAATAGTGTATGTTTTAAAGGCGAATTTTTCTGTGTTTACGTTTTGTGTTACTTGTTATTAAATAATTCCGTTTTTTGTAATTGTAGCAGAGATATATAATATTATGAATAAACATCTATAAATTAACAATTCTCGCTTACGAAATGGCAGCTCTTTTAACAGACAGTTAAAGTTCGTTAATAATATAAACCTGAACGTAAGAAAGAAAATGTAATCGCTACCTTCTAAAGTTCATATATTACAAAATCAAGATACTTTCGGTTCAAAATGTTAAATTTTATTCTCAATTAACAGTTTAAAACCTGAGTGATGTTTTATTACATTTTAATGAATCACTTATTGGCTTCAGTTGAGGTAATGGAATTAACCTAGCTAAATTTGGAGCAATAACTGTCAACTGACTTTTTGAAAAGACTGTCGTGGGCCAAATATCCAGTGATGTACCGACATTTGTACAACCCTTACTTTTAAATCTTGCGCCAATTGCTCGGAACGCAAGCTCTACTAGTTAACTTGCCCGCGACTTAGACAAGCCTGTTTTAGAGCATTCTTAAATCCTTCTCAAGAGAAGTTATCTCTTAAACGTCATTCTCAAATGATCAAGGATTACAGCAATTGATTCTCTCCCAATGCAAAGGCGGTGCAAGAATTACTCAACCCCCTAAGTGAGTCATCTCTTCACCGGAGAATAATAAACTACAAAGCAATTCGATTTTGTAACACTATTGTCAAAACCTTTTAAGATTCCAAAGTAAAATACGACATTCTGTCTACCTAGCCTACCAGCATTTAAATTTAAAAAGTGTGTACTTTAATAGATTACTAAAGTATTTTGCAAAAATGTGCAATTAATGTTTAAGGCCAGAAACGTCTATCAGCTATATAATGTACTTCTATAAAATGTACTACGATATCTTCTATTTTAAAATAGCTCACACTCAACACTTTTAATATTTGACGCATCCTCAATTAAAAACAATAAATAATTCAGAATAATTTACCATATGTGCCTATCAAGTGTTATTGTGTTACTTTCTCCGAATTGAAGATTTGTCGTGAGCAAATTCTATTGAATTTTATTAAAAAACCCTTCTTGCAATGAATTGCGGAAGATGTTTTTTCATCAAGGATGATTGTTTATGACACCAATGCTCTGAGAAAACTATAATTTCCGATCGAAAGGAAAATTTAAGCGGCCTTTGTGTGACGATCAAAATTATGAAAATTATAACCTAACCATAAAGAAGATATTTCATTACTCAAGAATTATAGAACACCAGACTGAAGCAATTACAAAACTTCCTCCTCCCACATGACTGGATCGACGACACGAAAATTATAGTAAAAGGCGTGGAGAATCATCTGAGTGAGCTAAGGGTTTGACATTTTGATCTATTGACCTGAAAGGTTAGAACGTAAAATACATCCTATTTCATAATGAAGGCGCAGACATTTTCGTGAGGACCAACCGGCCATTACTGAAGGCCATGAACCGCGAAGTTCAACCCCATTTGAAGAATTCATTAGTTGATTTTAACAGTGTGTGAAGGAAGGGGGAGTCTGAAGGAAACGAAGCATGGATCTAGAGTCGCTTGGCACCGAATTCCGTAGTTCTTTTGCATTCCAGTGCATTCGCTTGGTCATGCTCTTAATCACAGTGTCAGGCTCTTAAGAAATACTTAAATTGAATGAATATTGATTAAAATACTGCTTTTACACCAATATTTGAATACTCGAAACTGAAAGGCGGTTTTATAAGCATGTTCTTCAAAATAGTACTTTTTTTTCACCCAAGATTGCTTTACACGAGTAGTATTTTTAGGGAATTATCAGACGACGGTGTCGTCAATGAAGTGCAGACCTGTCTTCACCTGTCTATGCGATCGCTGTCGTCACTAAAGGGGTGTAAAGTATTGTTGGTTGCACGTGCTCGGTGGCAAGTGTTTACACATCACTACCTATACTAAAAGATAATTGGCAAGAAATCCTCTCCGTTCACATGCACTTAACTACTCCTTAGCGGTCTCAGTTGCTTCAACTATTTCATTTTACTAATTTTTTTAAACTATAAAAAAACAATATTTGATTTAAACAATACATTATAACAACAATAACTCTTACATCAGTAGAAACTGTCTATAAATGAATAAAATATAATAAATGAGGAGAGAGAGAGACAGAGAGACGGAGAGACGGAGAGACGGAGAGACGGAGAGACGGAGAGACGGAGAGACGGAGAGACGGAGAGAGAGAGAGAGAGAGAGAGAGAACGGCACAAGAGCGAGCGAAGAGCTGTCCTTGTCAGATACGATCTGGTGACAGCGGTCACGCGACGTCACAGGGCAGCCGGAGCTCGAATCCCTGCCCCCTGCCCCCTCCTCCGCACCTTCGTCACGAGCGGCGAGACCTCCGACCCCCGCGAGCCCACGGCCGCACAGAGCGTCTGGTGGCGCCAGGGGGCAGGGAACAGAAATAGATAGAGGAATAGCGACGCATATGCAACTGATATTGACAGCGTCACAGGTAGTTAGGGAACTAGCAAATACACAAAGATCTCAACGTATAACAGTTAGACAAAAAATATCAACCTCATTTTACGATTCAATTACAGACTTCTTTGCCTTTAATAATTTAAACTTGTTTTTTTAAAATCATGAGAAACCATGGTCGTTTGTTCTCGATTTACAAACTTTTGGGCAAACATAAATTAATTTTAATCAACGTTCAACCCTGTTAAAACCTCCAAACAAAAACTTAATTCGCTCAACCCGATAGTCATTCAATATAAGAATAATCCTAAAATGTCTAATGATGTCCAATTATTAAAGTGATTTTTTCTTAAATGTGTATCACCTTTGTAAAACAACATGACCAGCCGAACAGTAATAAATAAATAAAATAATAAAATGGGGGAATGAACAGCAGTAGTAAAAAAATAAGTTTGTGTGAAAGGCTGCTCTGATCGGTAGTATTCCGTTGTTTCTAACCACCAGGCGAATGCCGGAGCAGTACCGTAACAAACGGGCCGCTAACCGCGCGCGATCTTTTCTTCCTCTTCCTTGTCGCATTCCCACCCCTTACACATACCTACACTTACGCGGACTATTCTACGCTGGAATACCAGTCGGGAGATTAGAGCTCGTCTCGACTGGAACGGTGCTCCGCTGGTGAGAGATACCTGGTTAGGAAAAAAACGCAAATAGGCATGTAAGTCTGCGCAGGATCTCGCCATCCAGTAGGGAAAGATCACATACCTTAGCAGACGATGCGCGTGGAGACATCACTCAATCAGTCAATCAATCAATCGAAAGCTGCTTCTTCCGATATTTAAAAGAAATATTATTTACACTAGACGATACCTTCAGTGTGCAAGATAAACTCTTCCGCGGGACTCGGTCATTACTATTATATACTTTACTCAGTATGACTATAGTATACTCAGTCATTGCTGTTAATAGCCGCGTATCACAAAACACCGCCAAAAAAACACTAAACAAAGGAATCACAAGAAAACGTCGCAGCCTTACGAATGCCCGTGAGACCACGACGAAGACGCGTTCCGGTGCCTGGCAACACCGCACAGCCTCTACTGCTATTTTACCCGCTTCGTGACACCCCGAGCAATGTACACGTCGAGGCGTAAAGACACATCGTTTTGCCAACATGAACATTCCTACGCGTCGACATATGCGATAACGGCAATGCTTCAGCCAAAGCGCGCAGTATTCCCGTAAAATATCCTCCTTGAGACCTACGTTGCTGAGGAGTGTTCTACACTGTTGCCAACCTTAAGCGAGTGAGATGGGATCCTTTTACTCAATTACGGTCTAGATTTCCTTCCTTTAATATAGGACTTGAGAATGTGCGAAGAACTCACAAAAGTGTGAACCATCTTTTCTAGATGATATACATTCTGGGAAGAATATTGTTTCCATTACTCTTGTAACCGTCGTTTATCACAAACATTACCGAAATTTGTAAATACGTGGTTGAAGGTAAAATAACTTTCTTGAATAAATTTTATACAATTGATCTATTTGTCCAAATCCCGCACTTGACAAAATAATACGTTTAGGCCGTTCTTTATGTAAAACAATGGAGAGTTATATTATCATTATTTCATCTTCAATCAACACTTTTATGAACAGAGAAAACTCTGCGTAGATATGATGAAGTTATTACTTTCACTTTAGAGCATTTTTGTAGTAAAAATGGAGAAACTTGCAGTAAAATACGTACACTACTAAAAATAACAAAGTGGATTCTCCGATGCACTCTTGGATAACCGTGATTTGGAGGAAGAAGAGAGGCAGAAGTGAAGGAAAAGAATAAGGTGCATTTATCGTAAAATTATAAAAGGCACTCACATGGACAGCAATATAACTTGCCTATTCAATACTTAAGCCTTTTAGACCAATATATGAAAGCCACTCCAAGAAACTCACCTTTATCAATTAATACATTGCAAATATGTTTTACACCAGATTTTTTTAAAACATAGACGTTACATGTAATGGTGCGTAAGTGCAAGAAAAAATTACGTCAACCAAAATCTATATGTTGGAATCCATCATAAATACAAGTATTAATGATTATTGACATGTTAGTACAGCTACGATGTATGACATCGATATGACACTATCTTTTTGGAGTGTTTACTGCATAAAATAAATAAAAATAAACGACCCTTTGCAACACGCTGTCCTAAGGGGGTACATTTTGTAACTCAAGAGAAAAAATGCTTATTTTATATCCGAGACATTATAAAAAAATTCTAAATGGTGTTTATTCAATATGAAATGAGAAAAAAATTTGGTAGAGGACACATTGACGCGTAAAAATTGACATAAACAAAAATTATGGTGTGGGATACAAAATGTTCCCCCTTCAGACTCCGAGGGTTAATTGCTGGTGCTAGAACTCTCACCAGTCACTTGGGGCCACTGCGGAGAGACTTTACTAGAAGAACAGTTTGAGGACTATTGGAAGACATTCGTGGCATTTTTCGCCTTGTGGGCGTAGGCGATACCGTGTAAACTGCTCCATAAACAAGTGCTGTCTTAATCTTCGTTAGGAGTATTGACGTATTGAGGATAACAATAACGAAACATTCTAATTGTTGCATTATTTTAATATTTATATGTCATTCAGATCGCTCATGTGTTGTTTGTATTTATGTATTAAGTAGGGTTTGAATTTCCCCTTCTCGTGAACGGCACTAATGGCCGTTTTTAACAGCTTACTTAAAGGTTTTGAGGAATCCTGTACCGGAGTGATGGAAACAACCAAAAATATGCAATAACCGTGTAGTTGAAATCAGTTCCAAATTTTATATCATATAGTCTCCACATCAATCAACTCTATTTCATTTTCTGAAAAATTTGCCGTGATAATTCTATTCTACATTTGTTTCAAACCAAAGGCTGTAAAATACCTAGGACTAAACCTATTGGACTGTTTGAGTCGTGTTTTCAGGAGCGTGAACTATTAAGGGCATTAATCCCGTATGTGTTGTGTGTACGGGGTTAATCCCGGGAATTGGCGATGTTCTAAATTTTGAGGGAAAGCTCTTTCCGACGCGTGTTGTAGTTTAGTGTGCACGTGTGTGACGGGGTGTTAATGGGAAGATATGGCGAAAAGGATCCATAAAATTTCCGAATATATACTTTCAACATCTATAGTTAATGAAAATAACTAAATTATAATTCTAAATAAAAGCAACGATGCAATGATATTTTATTTATTCATAATTGAATCAATGGTCATCAACGATGTGGCAACATAGCGAGCCAGAAAATACAAAAATTGTTTAAAAAATTCTTAATCATATAAGTAATTTAAAATACTATATAGTGTTCATTCGTTTAATTACACTTTCAATTCTTCGTGTTTTGTAACGAGAGTGAATGTTGAAAAAAATAAACTCTTACTTTCAACTGGTCCAGCGATGAGCGATTATAACTGAATTTAGATAACACATTTAAATCATATTAATAATAACAAACAATAATAATAACAGAAACAGTACAAAATGGAACTTTTATTATGGCAAAAGAATCAATCTGAATTCTTTGTATCTCATTCTAAGACAATAATAACAGAAATTTTAAGAATAGAAGTCTTGATGTGATGACGTGAAGTTTTCTAGAGAATGTTTAACATGATTGAAATTATCATTTCCATTGTAAATTTCTACACGTGATGGTTCTAAATGTCATAAATACAGGTTTTACATCTTCGATGTAAAGCGTTATGAAGAAGCAAGAAATCTGTTCATTTGCGCAAATGTCACAGAGCAAGGTCTTGCCTAGCTATAGCTGAGATAATGAGCAGCTGACCTTTCCACTTAATGGAAATCTCAAGACGGATGATGCAGAAATTAATCGTCGCAGGAATATCCCGGGATATCCGTAACAAGCTGACATCCTGGAGGACGAGGGCGATGGAAAACCCAGGATTGGAGACGGCGCCAGAGATAACGTATGTTAATATGGAACAGACGGAGAGAACGTTGGCGGCTACTGCCGGAATGGCGCTGGAAGCAGCAGCGGTAGTGGCGATGAAAAATGGGGTGCAGGAGGTGCGAAAGGAAGGCAGCAGTGGCGAAAAAGAAGCGTCAGAAATGAAGTCCGATGGCAGCGCGTAGGGATACGAGGATAGGAGGAAGTCTCGTAGATACACATTGAGATCCGTCCTATTAAGATCCTCCACTGTTGTATTGTTACAAGCGGGGGCCGACGTTGAAATGAAGCGCTGCGATAACTATGGCATTTACTAAGGGATGTCGTGGGTAGAGCGGGGTGGTTTGAGAGCAGAGGCAAGAGCGGAGGCCAGAGCGGAGGCCAGAGCGGAGGTAAGTGTGGACAAGAGAGTGGCGACAAGAGCGCAGATGAGAGCGGAGGCGAGAGAGGTGACAAGAGCGGTGACAGGAGCGGAGGAATGAACGGCGACAAGAGCGGTGGAAAGAGCGGCGACAAGAGCGGACGCGAGAGCGGAGGAGAGAGCGGAGCCCAGAGCAAAGGCGAGAGCGGAGGCGACAGCGGAGTCGAGAGCGGCTGCGAGAGCGGCTGCGAGAGCGGCGACGATAGCGGCGACTAGAGCGGAGAAAAGAGAGGCAACAAGAGCGGACGCGAGAGCGGAGGTGAGAGTGGAGGTGAGAGCGGAGGTGAGAGCGGTGGCGAGAGCGGAGGTGAGAGTGGACAAGAGAGTGGCGACGAGAGCGCAGATGAGAGCGGAGGCGAGAGCGGTGACAGAAGCGGCGACAAGAGCCGAGAAAAGAGCGGGACGAGAGCCACAAGAGCGGAGGCGGGGGTGGAGGCGAGAAGGGCGACGAGGGCGGCGGCGTCAGCGCCAAACAACATCGCTCGCTCTGGTCTAGTCAGTGCAGTTACTCGGAAAGTTCACTAAGTGTATAACAGTGAAGTGAAGTACAATAGGCTAATATACAGAGCGCCATAAACCAACAATCGCTTATCAATTATTATTAACGGTGAGCCCCCTTCAGCCAGTTGTGACCTAGGTCACAGCATTGCAAGAGCCATGGCAACTCTATACGGTAGCTAGTGTGCCACAGACAGTACCTCCAGCAGTCCAGAAATTCAACATCATCTCATATTCGGAGCCATTCCGAGCTGCCAACACCCACAGTTTGCCTCAAATATGCAATTGTTCAAGGTGTCGATTGCAGCTCCCTACAGCTCACCGGGGCCGGAAACCTCCAGGCGGTAACCTCTGCTCAGCAAAGACGCAGCTAGCGGCGAAGCAGCCATTTCCGACAACAACAGTGAGTCGTTAACAATTACTAACAGTGCAAAAAGAACCCATAACTCAGGAGAAATAGACCTTCCACCAAATAAGAAATCAACCATTTCAGATTCAACTCAGTATAATATACCAGTGGGAAACAGATATGCTGTTCTAAAAAACCTATCAGATCAAGACAAAAGATTTGAGTTTGCCAATGCCACTCCGCCCCAAGAAGACGAAAATCTAAGAATTCCTCCCATTTTTGTAAATAATATCTATAATATCTCGGAATTCAACAAAGAGATTAAAAACAAATCAACCAGCCAATTTACAACAGACTATAATGAAAACAGAATTAAAATATTGTTTAAATCATTAGCAGACTTCAGAACAGCCATGAAATACCTCATTGAAACTAAAAGACAATTCCACACCTACAAAGATCCTGCCAATAAAAAAATGTTCCGTCGTCTTAAAAAATATTCACCTAACAATTACACAAGAGGAAATAACCGAAGACCTTCAGCACAAATTCCCGTCCATCATCAGTGTAACAAGACTCTATAAAAATAACGTGCCCATTCCAGTTATTGCAGCAGATTTCAACGGTAGTCAAAGTATCGAACATGTGCTACAAATTAATCACATCTGTAGCATTAGTGTTAAGCCAGAAAGAAGAAGAAGGCCAAAAGTTCCAGTTCAGTGTATGCGGTGCTTAGACTTTGGACACACGAAGAATAACTGTAACAATTCAATCGCGTGCATTTTCTGTGCACAGGATCATTATTGTGTTAATTGCCCTCAAAAAGACTTACCTGCAATCTGTAAAACTTGCAATGGATCGCACAGAGCTGATGTAAGATCAATAGAATGCCCATACTATAAAAACAAATAGACACCCTCTCAAATAATCCCAAATCAGGCAATATTAAAAATAGATTAAGAAACAACCCCCTCCAAGACTTACCTCACGAAACTTCCGTTTTCTCCTCACATCTAACAATATTCCAAACTTCACATTTGCTCCAAACCCTCCCAATAATACAAATCAAATAACCAACCTTACAATAACCTATCCACACACCCTCCTCTTATAAATAATTATAATAATAAATCTTTCATTCATTCCATTATTAACTCAATTACCTATTTCTTAGTCAATATTATTAATAATATCATTCCAACAATAGTCAGCAATTTACAAGCATCACTCTCAGCCTATTTTAACAACAATAATGCAACAGTACCATAAAAATAATTTAAACGTGCTCAATTGGAATGCGAATGGCATCAACAATAAAAAAATAAAACCAACTTATTTTCTAAAAGATAACAAAACAAATCTAGCTTGCATAACGGAAACGCATTTAAAATCAGATGTTACATTTGACATAACAGGTTATAGTGTAGTCAGAACCGACAGATCAAATGCAAACGGAGGTGTACTAATACTAATAGAAAAATCCATACCATTTATTAAAATCAACCTTCCACACACTCCAGGTCTGGAAACTATAGCCATTAAATTCCCTTTAAACAATAGCTTAATAACCCTAATAGTGGCATACAAGCCTCCGAAAACAAAACTCTCTGATTCGAATATTTCAGCGCTATTCCAAATGAATTCCCCCACTCTTCTGATTGGCGATCTTAATGCTAAAAACACTATATGGGGATGCAGGAATACCAATACTGCAGGACACCAACCCAGCAAAATAATTACGGACCTCAAACTTCAGTTAATTATCCCTGCAGAACCCACTCACTACCCCCACAGAATACAACACCCCACTCAATAAACACCCAGATATATTCGCACTGCGCATTCACATACGCATATGGACATCACCCAATTCGCCGATGATACCGCAATTTTCATGTCCAATCATTCAACTTATCTAATTTGTAAACAAATTCAAACACATTTAAATAAAATCGATGAATGGTCTGTCAAATGGAAAATCTAACTCAATCCTACAATATCATGCGTCAAAATATTCTCATTAAGAACATTTTCTACCCCAACTCCACTCCGAATAAACAATAACCCTATTCCATGGACCTCACACAATGAATCTGTCAAATACTTAGGGCTGAATCTTGATACCTGACTAAATTGGAAAAATCACATAACAGTAAAAGCACAGCAAGCCAAAATAAAACTAATTCAACTAAAGCCACTCTTAAATCGCTATACTAAGCTCTCATTAAACAATGCCATTACCATCTATAAATAAATAATTAGATCCCTACTGCTTTATGCATGCCCTATCTGGATCAATGCCTCTAAAACAAAAATCAATAAATTACAGATCATCTAAAATAATTTCCTCAGACTTGCCATTGATGCACCCTGGTTCATCTAAAACATTCAACTCCACAAATAATTTAATTTACCTACTATAGTTTACCATATTGCGCTATCTAACAATTTTTTCTCCAAAATAAACACAATAACCCAAGCTACCCATTACGACCTTGCCACCACCTACCAGCTCTAAACTAGAATAAAAAATAGATATCCATTAGATTCATTTCTGATCATATTTTCAGAACTCACGGTGCTCTGTGGGTTTCCCATTCATGTCGTTTCCCATTCATGTGGGTGTAATTAAATTTAGTTGTAAGATTAGCATTTAAGTTAAATATAAGTCGTAAAATACATATGATGTAGTATAAATAATACTGGACTATGTACATTCGTTCACTATTAAAAGTATATTTAAAAAAAGAGCGGCGGCGAGAAATGGGGATGTGATGTGACGAAGGTTCGCGTATTCGTGGGCAGCGGCGGAGGACGTGAAGGCGTGCCTTGCGTCACGGGCGCAGAGATCGTGTGTGCCGCAGGCGAGCGGGGTGCGTCGCGGAGTCGCGCCGAGCGCTGTCACCGCGTGATTTGCTGGCCATTGTGCCTCTGACTCCTCAGCAAGGTCGTGCGAATGGCATTTCTTCTAGTTTCTCTTGCGCTACTTCTAAGGTACCTTCTATGAAGTGAACCATCCATAATTGCATTCTATTTCTACCTTCTCACTCACTATATTGCCGATACAAGAGTTATTTATTGTTGCAATGATTTCCAACAGAAACGTTTGTAATAGTGGTCCTTGATACCGAAAAAGTGACGGAAAAAGTTATTGTTCTTATTAGCATTACGTAAATGGAGAATATTACGGTAACGTATTTCCTCTAACAGGTGAAATCATGAGCAGTGTTTTGCCGATCTATGATATGGGAGACAATTGTAAGGAAAACGTTCATCATTCCATCCTCCCGACTGTCTGCCTGTTCGCTTGTCCACCCACTTTTCCGTCCGTCCATCTATTCGTCTGTGCGTTCGTCTGTCCTGTCCGCCACCGACAAAGGGGCTAAACCGTAAACAGGATTTTCACCAAAAGTGATATTCTCGGGCCGATTTCATTGAGATGTCACTGGCGCCTTGCTTTTAAAACGAAAATGTTAAGTTTTGGGAGTTCCTAACATTAAGTGTCAAGAATATTTTCTATTTTTTTAAAGACTCAAAATGTTTTTTATCATAGCGATGTATACTTATAAACATTGAGCAGGTCCAAATTCAGTAGAATTTTGAATTGTCTTCCAAAAATATTGGTAAGAGTGATTTGCATACTACTTGAAATACATACTTCTAAATTAAATTTTGGAATGTATTTTTGTAATTTTGTCTCAGTCATTTTCACATAATATTGCGTGCAATAAAGGCAAATTTAGAAACAAAATTTCCTTAAAGGGGATAGAAATGTCTCTAATATTTTTGTACTGATGTAGACTCACGCCGTTTTCGTGAACTCTTTGATTTTACAATTTTTTTTACAAATTTAAGTTTTCAAAACATCAACTCACGTCGTAAGTATTATATTACATTCATTTTTTAATTTTATAGCAACGGAATACGGGGCAGTCCTAAGGTTCGCGTCTCGCCGATGACAAAAATTTTACATACTTGTAGATACGTCGAATTCAATCGCTGTTTGGAGGAGCTTTCTAGAGATTGGGTGATCTAATCGCTAGTCTTCCGTGGTTCCTCCGATGAACGCCAAGCAAATGCTGGAGTAGTACCCCAACAAAAGCGCCACGGTCCGAGCGTAATCATTCCTTTCTCTACCTTGTCCTATCCTCACCCGTTCTTACTCACACACACACTTACGTGCACTAAACTACCACACATGACAGGAGACCGGACGGGAACTTAAAGCTTGTCGGTGCCCCACTGGTGAGAGATACCTGGTTGAGGAAAACCCCGCTAGCCAACGGGAAGGTTGGCGCCGGATCACACCATCTGGCGGGAGAATATCACCGCTACCTCCGTCGATAAATTCTGCACTAAACTTACGAAACCAATGCCCTTAGCAGTTGACGCGCCCAGAATCATCAATCTTATTCTATTGCATTTGGGAGCATAAGCGCTTCAAATGATTTTCCATGAGGGTTTTCAAATTCTCCAGTTTTTAGTGAAAATATGTTGAAAATTAGTCATTGTCAGAAACAATGTTATCAATATTGGCTCAGAGTTTATAAATGAAAGTTTTGAATATAAAACAAAGTTTCACTCTTCTGTAATATTTTAAATGTCTTAATTCAATTCTACTCTTAAGGGACGAAAAACCTCAGAATTTCAGAAAAAAATATTTTTAGGGAACCATAAATAGCACCTGAGAAGAGAGGATGGGACAAAACCGAAAAGGGAAGATTAAAGAGATTAGGAAACTAGCTAGCACAAGAAAGCCAGTACCAATATATAGCAGCGCCAGCTCACGAATGTGACGAAACTACAATGGAGTTTGGAATCAAAATTGCAATGAAGTATACATAAAATTGTTTGATTGAATTCAAAGAAATTTAAAGAGTGTACATTTACTATTATGCAACGGTTCTGTTAAATACGTCTAATTTGTTACGAAGGCCAATACATTCCTTTTACGTTTCTATCAATTATCTATCCAAAAATTTACAAAAGTGTATTTTGCCAACTGCAATATTCCTATTTCAGATGAGTATCAACTATAACGTACGAAAAAGATTAAGTACAAAGAGCGGAAGGAATTCTATATTCGTGATCGATTATTTGCTTCATTTATGCTGGTCTGGCTCCGTTACAGTAACCCTACAAATCTCAGTAGGAACCTTATTCAATGAACAATAGGTTAAAGGCGAGAGTTCTTCTACCCCACAACTTCTGTTTCTTGACGTTTGTTGTTCTATGTTCCAAAAGAACGTTATCAAGTCAGTTTTAAAATCGTTGAAATATAGAAAGGCGTGGACAGAGTTGCACATAGATGTGATTTTGAGGTTATGCTCCGACCAAAAACCACAGAGTTATTTATAAACATATGTAACACTTATAATGCAAAATACACATACCTGGAAAAATAGGTAGAAGTCAAGTCACTTTTTCAATTATCGTAGAAAATCACTTCAAAATCCAGCTCGTTTAATTCTACAAAACGCAAATAAACACTAGAGATCTGCTGAATAATTTCAATCGTTTCACACTTGCCTAAAAACACTGAAATGGACATGTCACTGTGATCTACGTTCGTAGCACTAGCACGTCGTAACATAATAAAAGCTGAAGCACTTATAGAGGGCGCTGAGCTGTTTTCTACGAGAAGCCTACAGTTGCCCACCACGGTGTGAGATACATTTCTTACGCTGTATCGCCCAAATTGTTTAACTTCATTGGCTTCTTAAAGGAATCGACTCCTTCCCGCGAAAACATGGTGAACGACATCATGAACTCTCGAGTCGAGTAGCGTGGTTTAAAACTTCGCACTGACGAGGTTAACGCTTTGCTAAGCTTGCTCAAGTTGATAAGGAGGCTCTGGCCTTCGGCCAATACGATTAACATAAAACATTCTTCATACTGTCCAACGCATTTCAAGGCAAATATGTTTCCGTTAAGAAATTTGAAAATAGGAAACAACAGAGAATAAAATAAAAATAATTTAAGAAAATTGCTTACAATGAAGGAAGCATTAATTGAGCTTTGCTATTAAATAATATTAAAACCAATTCTTTTGCAATGAAGAATTCCCTGATACTCGCCAGTTTGCAACTGTCGTTTTTCGCTTTCATTTGCCGATCTCGCGGGATCGGGAGTAATGCATTAATTTGGTTGACGTGTAGATTTTTTTGTGTATTTTTTCGACATGATAGATATTTGATATTTAGATCCTTCTTGCAAAACATAAGAATAGTGTAAGTAATCCGAAGATCGGTTCAGAAGTTCAGACCAGTATTTTCAGCATGATTCCTATAACTGACAGTTTTGAACTAAAAGAACAATTTACTGAAAGTGATGTGTGCGCACAATCGGCATAGTGTAGGGTGAGATTAAGGGAGTAAGGCATTGTGAGTCTCAGTAAATAAAGTCTATAAGCCAAGTGAACTAACTTAACGCTTAGTTGTTAATTGTGATGTTGCATCGAACATAAGTAATATTGAGAAACGCAAGTTCAATAGTATTCATTAAATCAAATTAAAAAAGAATAAAAAAATTGAAATATCTGAGATGAGGAAAGTATTTTAATGCTCATGTGTATGCTACATTCATTCAAAACATTATCAGTAATGGTCACATAAATTCAAATTATTAATAAAATTGAGAATTGTCGGGAAGGTGACGGTGACAGCAATCGGTGGACACGATGGCGGGGCCGAACACGGTGCGGAGGAGGAAGCTTACGATTGATTGATTAATTGTTAGTGACTCCGGGCGCGTCAACAACTAGGGTCATTAGTCCCGTTAAAACAGATTATGTTTTTCGCTCGGAAGGAGGCGATATACCTACAGTCGCTTAGCGGAGTTTTCTCCACCCAGGTATCTCCCAACAGCAGTGCACTGCCCCAGCCTTAAAAAGCTGTAAGCTTTCGACCGTTTTCCCGCCACGTTTGGTGGTGTAGTTCTTGTTAGTGTAAATGTGCCTAAGGGGTAATGATAGTACAAAGAAGAGAAAATAAAGATTTGCGCGATGTCAGTTGCCCATTTGTTAGGGTACTGCTCCGTCATGAACCTGGTGTTAATCGAAAAACACGGAAAAGTATCAGAGTAGCCGACCGCTAGAATTCACCTCCAGACAGCGGCTGAATTCGACTCAGCAGCCAAGCTAGTGTCACGTATTTTGCCACCGTTGGCTCTCGCGCCTAGGACCTGCCGGTAGAGGGACTGCAGTGACATCAGTTGATGCCCTGAGCCACCTCTCATGTTGGCAGCTTAGTAGGTGCGGCGGCGGACGCGGCGGGGGAGAGAGGCAGTGGAGTGCAGGCGACTGTGAGAAGGTCAAGGCGATGGCGCCGCAGGTGGCATCTTCGAAGGCAGCACAGGAGTTGACGTATAAGGGTGATTGAGGGGGTGACAGAAGCGGCTAATGCTGGTTTGTGGAGGTGGAGAGGGCGGAGGGTAGATATCAGCGCGCGCGGGAAGGGCGCGTGTCGGGGGGGGGGGGCGACGAGGCAGGTGCCAAGGCCAAGGCTCTAAAGACGAGAGGTCGCGCCGTTGCTGGCCTTCGGCCTCCCGACCACCGGTTACAACCGCCCACACTAACGACCGCTACTCCCCCGAGACGACCGGCGTGGCTCAGGGCACCGACGGATGTCTCTGCCGTCACCTCAATCCGGGAGGGCCCGGGGTTGGAGCTGGGGATATAGATAACTTGTAGGGAACCATAAAAAACGCAAAATTCAAAGATCAAATCCATGTATTAAATTTTAGAAACAAATAAAGAAGGTACTAGCAATAATTTGGCATCTCTGGTAAAAAATTTTATTTTGCAATAATTACCTCAAAGACAATTTGGGTACATTGCCGGAAAGGAATAGCACGGATTTAGGAATTAGGGTTATATAAATTGTTAATGTTGAAAAATTGTTAATTCGCAGTTTTCTGGTCCGGGACATCAGCAACCAAATCCCTCTTTAGAATTTAACAAATTGGGAAATGTTTCTAATTTCTTAAATTTTGCACACAAATTATTGCCTTTTAAAATTGCCTTTAAACGAAATTCAAAATTCTGCAATCCGATTGGCGCTATACTCCTACGCTTTCGAGATACGTAATTGTTTCTAAGACATTATAATTTCATGGCAACTATATTTTGGCACTCAATCCTCGCGTAAATCCCACGCAAGGCATTTCTTTAAGTTATTCTACAATCTGCTCGTTTTTTTTTCACCACCATAGACATTTGAAGTTCCTATCTGGGGTGGAGCGGGCATTGCGCCACCACGCTAGCAAACATTGTCATGAAAATTATCTCTAGTTAGATATTCTTAGTTTTTTACTCTCTAATTTTACATTTTATTCTAAAAATGTTAAGCTCCCTTTGCTTAACAAATACTGCATAAATTTTAAAAATACTACTGGAGTGGCTACCGACCAATCCTGAAGTTGCGAGCAAGAAGGAGGAAGCAATTTGGCTTCCAGAAATACCTCTCCCTCAAAATTGCCTCCTTCCTCCACGCGATTGAAAGCGAAATAGGCGGAGCTTGTTGTAAGCACATTCGCTTCCCGGGAACCTTCTTGGCAAGCCTATTCTTCATCATATTTATATATCTTTTTGCTTTTACTTTCTCGAGACAGACGTACGGAGTCACAAAGGTAGTATTTAGAGAGGTACGAAAAATACGTTTTGTGGTCTTCAGTTATCAAGAGGGTGTTGTTTTATAATATTAAGTCTTTAAATTTTGAAGATAATTTAGTTGAAGCCCTGAGAGAAATTGTGAAATATTTTTCCAAAACGGCTACAATGTTT
>BOPP01000122.1:3822630-3838390 GCA_017312745.1 Gryllus bimaculatus | reverse complement strand
TCGAAAACCCGCCACCATCGTTTTTCCAACACTAGAACCTCCCGATCAGTAACGTTACAGAGAAAACTGGCGCGATACCACAGAGCTATCGTAACATTGACAAAGTGCATTTAAAGCGGAGAAACTATTACTTTCATTACAATGTTTTAATTTTGTTACCAAACTACTATTCTTCTTTCTCATATTATTCGTGCACATAGTGAACATAACTTAGCGCCTCCTGATACACTCCTGCTTTAGAAATCCGGCAAATTATATAATTGAAAAAGTAGCATTAACGGGTTAAGACACTTGCAATAGTTTCAAAAACTATTAAAGTTAATGACAATTTTTCAAAAGGGCTATAACAAAAACCAGAATCCCATTAGTTTTTAAACTGCTCTTCTTCTGAACATTAACGTTTTCTTTAGAATATGTCTTTTTGAATAAGTTAAAATGGCATTGAAGTTTTATTATACCACTGGGGTTCTCTACTACTTACAGGCATGAGTAAAAGTTCTTGGGTTGAATTCTGTAGAGAAAATATGGACTACTTCGGTCTATTGTGTGAACCAATGATATCCCTAACACATTACTTTCTACACAGAAATAAAGAAACGAGCTCCTTAAAGAAATGACTTTCATGGAATCAGCGTAAGAATTGACTGCCAAAAAATTGTAGTTGTTATTAGTTCCTAATTTCTTAGAAACAATTACGTATCATGAAAACGAAAGACGATAGCACCGATCAGATTACAGGATTTTGCAGCTTGTTAAAACTTAATTTAAAAAAGGCAATACATTAGTAAAAATACACTGACATCATATAATACATTTATCACGTGTTTCTGTTTTATAAATAATGGTGCATCCATTTAAAACCCGATTTCAAATTTTACATCGTATTGCATTGCGTCATGATTCCAGTTGCCAATAATCCTATCACTAGCGTCGTAGGCTGAATGTCTATGAGAAGCGTCCGAAAGGAAGAAAACCGTTTGACCTCCCAACTGTTTTCTGATATCTTCTCGGTTATATAACAATGTACCCAACACATTGGTTCGGACAGGAAGGGCGTAAATCCGAAGGTCGCGTCATCGAGATGAAGTAAGGCAGTTCGCAAATCCAGACGTTTTTCTACCGTGCTCGCCAGGGATGTGGCTAGATAGCCTCAGTTTCGACTTACGATCGGCTCTTCAGGTTCCGACAGACCGCATGAGAGCTGCACAGCATATTGTCTGGGATGTAGGCAATTCCACGGGGTGTAGGGTAGATTATAACTGAACAATTTTTAGGTTTGGAATGGCACTAATATATTACTGTATAGTAGTGCATTCGAGTTATGATGGCAAAAAATTAAATTGTCTTTAGATAAGACCACTAAGCATATAGTACCTCAGAAATTATAACGTGTAATTTTTAGAATTACTGCAATATTTTTCTTCTACATTACGTTCCATGTAACCCAGGTAAGAGTAAATTATACCGACGAAAAGAGGACGATATTAGGAAGGTGTACATTGGAAGGTGTAAAATGAAAAACTTTGCTGGTTTGTCATTTCCTTCGATATATATTTTATGCACACATTAATATATAGTGTTTTATTAATAGGAACTATAATAATAACTTTCTCAAAAATTATAAAAAAACGTTGTTTAATTTCAATATACATTGATCTTCTTATTATGTAGCATTGAAGCGGCATCCACTTTTACCGATGATTTCAGTGTCAATGGGTTTCAATATTACTTATTGAAATTTGCAGAATACAGCAACATGTAATGCTCAATAACTTGTAATGCAACTTCATCTGAAACAATGAAGAAAAGTTCTTTGATGTGTTCCTATTATTAAATTCATGTCACGACTTGAACTGCACCCGCACTCACTTTCATTTGTTGCTCCGGGGGCTCTGGGGGCGAGAGAGGTGTCGGCGATGCGGAGGCGCAATTCAGCGGCGCTTCTCTTACTCTGCAGAAAGCAAGGCGATGTGCGCGCAGTGGTGCTCCATGAGCACCTTCTGAGCGAAAGAGATGGTTCAGTCAGGAATAAATTACTGTTGTTTTCACTAGTCTAGAGAGCTTGTAGGTGTTTAGGATATTTTGTAAACGAATCTTTACTTATTACACCAAACGCGTTTTCTGACACATTATAACATGTTAATTTTATGATGCCTAATGCAAATTTCTTTCATATTTTTAAAACATTTGACATAAAGTGATATTTATAATAATAATAATAGTGATTATATAATAATAATAATAATAATAATAATAATATAAAAATCAATATTTATCGTGTCAATACTCACTTGCTTATAGTGAAGTTTATTGTCTCCTTCTGACAATGACAGTATATTTCATCCTGCCTAGATGACATTTAAGAGACACATACGAGCCTCTTCCCGTTCATTCGGGGCGGCCACAAATAATCAAATTTTCTTTATGTTAATGATTACTTCCTGAAAAGAAAGAAAAATATATTTTACCACCTTTTATGAGTATATTGTTTTATATAAATGCTTGTGTAACTGAAATGTGAATGTTTCATCAACAATCTACAACCTTATTATCTTTAATTAAGAAAACAACTACATTTAGTAGGCCTAACAAAATTTTATTTTACGAAACGCCAATTAAAATGTGAAATTGATAAATACTAAAAAAACGCTTGATATCCTTACAAGCACATGTAATGTGTTGTACAGAGCAACTTCGCGGTAGAGATCCCCTAGTTCAGTTTGAATCGGTGGCAAATGTACGCAAGTGGCCTTTGTTCACTTGCCAGGGCCAGTGGAGGGCTGACCTTATAAGAGAAAGTGTGATTGATTTACGGATGAGTGATTCCGGGCGCGTCAACTGCTAAGATCATTAGTCTTGTGTAGTGTTTGTGTTTATTGCGGGATGAGGCGCTAATCTTCCCCCGCTCGTTAGGAAGGTACGGCACCCACCTACCTGTCGGCTTGCGGGTATTTCCCCGGGCAGGTATCTTCCACCAGCTGGGCAACGCCCTGACCAGAACTAACTCTACGCTCCCCGCTGGTCTCCCGGCATGTGTTCTACAGTAGTGCATGTTAGTGTAAGTGTTTAAGGGGTAAAATATGACGAGAATGAGGAAGAAAAGATCACGCGCAGTCTAGAACTCATTTGGTAGAGGTCTCCTTTGCCTTTCACCTGGTGTTTGATCTGAGTAACAACAGAAAACTACGATCAGTGCAGCCAGCCGCTAGAATTCTTCATCAGACAGCGGCTGAATTCGATCTAGCAAATGTCGAAAATCGTGCCATCGTCGAGACTCGAACCCTAGTACATTCCGATAAGAGGAGTTAGTGATTATGTTCCCTTTCTCGAACCACGTATTAACCACGCACTAAAAGAAAAAGGCTCTGTTTCCTAAAATCCACTAAGTTCTGTAACAGAAAATAAGTAACTTTCTTGAAATAAATGAAAAGAAGAGAGTAAAAGTAGTGTAAGTAGAGAATATGTGTGTTCTGAAAATTAAATGTGAAAACAGTAGACATGGAACAATTATAAAAAACTAAAAATTAGGTTTTTAAAATTATTAAGAAACAAAAATTATAAAAAACAATAAAATTTTACTCATACTCGAGTGTACAAAATGCCTCTTCTTCGGATATCGCAGAGAATATTACCTTTGGCGCCCGCAAAGCACGAAATTAATCCGATTTGTTTCTAATATTCTTTTCTCTTAAAGAAAAGGAGAGCTTCTCCGCCTTCTAGGCGAAGATTATTTGATTTCAATCAGGATTCCACATTCCGGATCTGTGTTCACATTTCGGCAATAATCTATAAATATAAAAGTCTCATTAGTTAGTCTTCTTTTTAGTACGTATATTCCCATTTTATCTTCTAAAATGTATTTTAGGAAATGTGAAACTGCAAACGTTTTACATTCTCACCTGGACATTTACTGCCGAGGGCTTAGAATCAATCTCTGGCAACAGGAATCACAGTTTAGTTGCAGTGAGTTGAGAAGGAGTGGGGTTGCATATGTTTTGTTTTGTGATTATGTTCTTTTTGTGAGCGTGTTCCACGCCAAAGGTTTCAGAAAATGAGCGATTGCTCTGGACCCCGAATGCACCAGCTTCTGGCCCAAAGGGTAAGCTGTTGGGCTTCGTCCTCCTAGGGTTGAGGGAAGTACGTGTCAGATTTTCATTTATTTTCGTGAAATACAAGTAACCCCTGTATGTGACATGTTTACTGTAGATTTTTTTAAAATCCTTCAATATTTACATTGATAAACGTTGCTTAATTTTTATTACTTTTTTTCACACATGATACCGAAAGAACTGCTTATTTTATATGGTAAAATTTTGCCAACTTTCTATAAGATGGAAACCTGAAATGACGAAATGTTCTCGATGGAAACGTGGGATTCGGTCATAGATATCACAAAATTACGTTTCTTTTTATTCCACAAAATGGATAGAAATAGTTATGCTGCAAAAATCATTTTACTTGGCACATGTAGGCGAATGTACCAACTCACTGCGTAATGTCATCATTCAGTGCGTTCAGAAACATGCGACGTGCAATACACTCGATCAAAATCTAGAAATGAGCTGTTGATGCTGACACTATTGGCTAAGTTTTCAATTTCCCAAGGCTTGATTACTAACATGCTGCTCATGTAAATCACCAAAACGTGAGAGCTTCGTCTGCACTACATTAAAAATCCCGTATGCGCCGTGACAAATGGTTGCTCTGAAGACTTGTAACACAAACCTTCGTATCTCAGTGATTATTTCATATAATATAAACAAATTTGATGTATTTTTATTTATCTTGACCAAACGATTTAGACTTGTTAATGTTGAGTTCTGAGTTAAGGTCTCCTTTTTTAAAGAACAGGTTTTGAAACTCAAGAGAGATTGACGTACGAGATGTATTATAGAATTGCTATGGTTTCACACGGTGTTGTCTCGTATATTGACTTCTCATAATTCCAGACAGAATCCGCACAGATTGCCATTGATCTAAAAAACACTACAGTAATACATTATAGTATTTTACGCTTTTGAAACAGTAAAAAATGCTCGAAAACGTAAATATATTTGTGGAAAAATAGTGGAATCAGTAAATGATTGGCTTAAATGGGACCGAATGACAGTACTAAGTATATAAGAAAAAACAGAGAGCGGAAACAGTTAAAATTGGATCATAATTAAGAATAGATATGTAGATAATTAAGAGTAGATATGTGGCATAGATAAATAAGCACTAACATCTATGGCGAGCTGTAGTTGGTAAAAACAATTGAACTTACAGTAAGAGAGAAAAATAGATATTCACCTCGTTTCTGGTGCATTCACTGACATCCGACCAATCTCCTTCAGATTCTTCTTATTCTCCTGGAGGTGCTTATTTTGCTGATATTGTTCTTGATATTTCCACTCAGCTGTAAAAATATATTTTTGAAACAAGTTATAGTGGATATTTTTTCAATAATATAGTTCACTACAAAAACCATAAACACAGTTGGCAACAGTCAGAGTGAATCTGTGGGACCACCATTTTTCAGATTACACTAGACGTTAACTACATTCAATTTCCCAAATTGAATTAATACTGCTTTTTAACTTTGAGGCGTAGATTATTTCAGAGGTACTAAATATGCAAACGGCGTGAATACAAAATTTCAATTTCACTACGATTGTATTACTCAGTATAAAATAAGTTACTACAATCATATTAACTCCCTTCAATTCCTTGAGAATTGGATTTTCATTTTTGTTTCTTATTCTTTCCCGCTTTTGTTTTCTTCTGTTCTCCAATAACCTTCACTGCATTCAAACTGTTCTATTTTGATCCGGTTTTCCTAGGTATCATGTTGTATACCAGGTTCCGGAAATGTTCAGGTTGCACAGAATTGAAAAACAGATGATACTTATTCAACACCACAGTTTCCACAATCGTTTATTAAATTTGTTACAAAAATAAATATCCACAACCTTCACCTGCAACCAGTCAAATGTTTTAGGAATTCCTGCTACTGAGACACAAATATTATTTGTCAAAGTTGTATTTACTACATTTACTATAACTGATGTTGAGACATTTCTGTACCTTAGTCCTCTAGTGCGAATTAGTGAAGAACGTGGATCGCAACCAGTTACTTCAGTTCATTAAAATAAAGTTTTCATAATTGGAGCCTTCTCTATTTCGAGTGACAATGAAATACTACTATTTGTACACGTCGAAAACACTACGCACCTACATTCTCTCTAGTGTGGAAACTATTTTATTTTACTCTTTAACCAATAGTAGTCATTACAGTCTTATAACTACAACAAATGTTTAGATATTTTAACCATTTTAACCGTTAAATATTGTTCCAATATTTGTTCCCGTCCTCCATAAATTCATTTAAAAGTTTAAAAGTCAGAAGTTTAATATATACCTCAAAATTTAGTCATGAAATCAGTGTGTTCATGTACCAATTCATCAAAGATGTTCGATGCGTGTTTTATCCCTACATAAAACTAATAGTTAATATTGACACGAACCAGCAGATTACCACTTTAGACACAATTTTTAATTATATTTTCAGAAACCGAATTGCATAGAAAACATAAAAACAATCTGTTAAGCACTCTTGAATCAAATACATTACCATGAGAGTTCGTGGGGTTGGGCACACCTGCCCAATGGATAAGCTGGCGGGCTTGTGGATAAGATGGCAGGCAAGAATCAACCATCGTCACACAGACGTGCAAACGCAGAGATTTCACATGGGTTGGGTAAAGAGCAGGATATCATTTAAGGGTGGTAGCGTAGGCAGGAGCTTCTTTTATCTTTCTCTCCTATCATCAGCTTTAAGATATCTCCAAAGCTTCTGATCCTTGTGAGCTTGAAAGCAAAACAATGCCATTGATATCTTTCACGTTTCTACTTTGTTTGGTATCTTATATAACAAGTGCTTATTGCATAGGAAAGTATAAATTAAGTTACAGAAACAATTAAACACATAAATAAAATATATAAAGTGAGAAAGGAAATGCATATAGAAATATAGGTGTGCAAGAGTTAGTAGACTTTGTTTCGTCTCAACAAATACAGCCACGAACAAAAAATTCCAATATTATTACCTTTATCTGTATTAAGCAACCTCCAAAATCCGTTGTTGTTGGTTGTTGTTTCTTTGTGATTGCTGAGCCACATGTGACAAAGGAGTTAAACGGGTGTGGGTATCGTTCTTTATTTTGTCACAGGTGCTGTGGCTCCCTGCCTCCCCCAAGACGCCGCCGCGAGTAGCCGGGCGGGGACGGAGCTGCGCGGGCGGTGGGCGCGGGGCGGCGCCGGAAGGACGTCGCCCGCGGGGCGAGGCGAGGGAAGGGCCCAGAGGGCGCGTGCGGCGGGGGCGGCGCCGCGGCGCGCAGGGCGGGGGGCGGGCGGCGGGGGCGGGGCGCCGGGCCGCCGGGCGGGCCCCGCGAGGGGCCCTGGTTGGGCGGGGCCACGGCTGGGACGGCCCGCGGGGGCCCCCGGGCGAGGGCGCGCGCGCCGCCAGGCTTCCCCCCCGACTTCCGCTAGCCGAGGGAGGAGGGAGCGAAGACACGGCGTCACGCCTTCGCCAGCGACGCGCGTACCGGCCGACGCGAGGGCGGCGAAGATCGCGGGGCGGAGCGGCGGCGGAGGGGGGCGGGGGGCGGCAGGCGAGCGGCCGTGCGAGCGGGGCGCCGCCGGGAGCGCGGAGGGCGGGGGCGGTGGGGATGCCGCGGGGGCCAACGCGCAGAGCCACGCATCCACCTCGCGCAGCCTTCTTACGGGATTCGTCTCTTGATCTCGGGACCAGTCGAGAAGCCGACGCGATGTTCATTGATCTCTTCCTTGTATATAGTGTGAGAGTGTTACCAATGTGAGAGTAAGTCTGAATGTAAATACATACACTGTATAATAAAACACATTAAATGATACTGAAGCATAATAGTGCCAAAAGAGATTCCCTGATCATGATTAGGAGTTATATGATGTAAACTTTCCTAGGGAGGCGTAAAAGTAATTAAATATATGTAGGTTATTTTTTCTAAATATTTAAGTTCATTATTAATACAATCGCTTTACATTAAGAAGCAAAACACTGTAACTCGAATATGTGGAACGTTTTAATTTTTCCTCGTTGCCTTATCTTATTTGTCTTCTTTCTTATTTTGTTCCTTTAAATTTAGGAAATATTGACGCTGTTCTCTAATGTCTTCTAATGATTTAATTTGATATTTCGGTACATTGCGATAATGTTTACCCTTTTTAAATTTTAGTTTTTGTACAATCGCACATTTACTATAAAAATTGTAACGAAAATTATAAATGTCTACTAATTTTTCCAATTTAAACGTTTTTACGTTTTTTGAAACGATTAATATTTAAATAAAACGATTAATATTTAATTTCGCCTATTCTTTCATATTCGAGATGCCGTGCTGTTATTATATTTCTAAATTAGCTTACTTAACCATAACGAAGGGAAAGAAACAACACTAAAGAAAATGACTCACAAGGAGTGTCGTTCATAAAATAAAAAATAACTGGTTAATTGTTTGTAGAGAAGAAAATATTTCGCAGGATGTTGGATTAGTAGCAAAATAACAATTATTGTATATCGATGCAAATCAGAAGAATCCACGCAAACCAAGATCTCATTATCTGTACGCTTACAAGAGAACGATGAATCACAAAGCCAAATACAAGGGAATCGTTACAAAAAACTTGATGTTTGAAACCCAGCATTCAGACGTTTTAGATCTATTAAGATGACATTACATGTAAATGATTATGAAACGCATTAGGAACCGCAAGTCCCTTACTGGAACACATGTATAATGACAAGAATTTGTATTCATCATTCCTTTAATGGAAACCTGTCGAACACTTCTGGAGGCCATTTCCGCCATTGAGTCCCATTTCTGCTTGGAATATTGAATATGGAATACGTGATTGGGGTGCCTTTGATGCCCGACACTTGCAGAATGTTCGGCTGCGAGGAACGAAATCAAGTCCTGACCAACACCTAAGTTTGGAGGAACAACTTAAATTTGCCCCTGCTGTTAATTCGAGACATGAAGAAGCGCACGGTTGCCCTTGCTCCTTTACTCCTTGAGCCAGAGATGATAGTTCTGCCTACTACTGGTAAGATAGTTATTTTATTCACTTTCCTATATACAAATACATAAATATGTGTGCAAATTCCTGTGTGCAAATACATAAATATGAGAGTAGTACCGCACTACTAGCTCCAACATGCACTTTTCGTGATACTAACTTCTCTTCCATATAATTTCTCCTCTTCAGATCACTACCCTAGTAAAATAGTACAAATTCGTTTAATGAGGACATATATGCCCCTTAGTTCTTAGATATGACTATTAGTTTAATATTGAAGATTATTTTGGGATCGATTCTAAGTTTTTTAGAAATATTTGCTTTAAAATGAGCTTTAAAACTTATTGTTTAAAAGCGCTACACAATGAGCCAACTTCTATTTCATGTACAAATATTTAGAATGAAGAGAGTATATTGAAACGGATAAAAAACTGAAAGCTGTTTTTTAAAGAATGTTTTGGTAAAAACTTGTCAACATTATAAAATGAATACAGGTTTTTTATTTTGGCATTGATAGTTCTCAAAATGTTTGCCAGTTCAGTTTTCACCTAAGCTTATCTGCATGATGCATATTATAAAATGTTTCAATCAAAAATCAGCCGACACTACTCTTTATCACCCGCAATAAGAATATTAAGACTGACGAGTCTCCAATCTGCACCTGCTGGACAAAGACCTGTAATGTATGTAATAACTATTAAGGATTGATTACTCGAAAGTCAGGAGAATAAGATGTACAAAAATGACAGTAATCCGAACAATTAAAAAATGTTCTTGAAAGGTAAGTAGATAACAAAGGTGCAAGAACACACAGAATACAAGAGTGGGCGTATACTAATACTTTGAATTTAAAATTTCAGAACAACAAGTAGAAAAACAGCGAAAATTCAAACACGTCCCATAGCATACGTTGAAAGACAATGATACAATACGAAAAGTAGAGAAAATGCTCTTACAATATTGCAGTACATACTAATTATTTTATCAAGAAAACTATCTGGGGAATAAATGAGGGGCTCAACAAAAATCAGATAAGTAACAGATTGTCTAAATTGGATAATTATCGTCTCACATACTTGGATATACTATCTTTCATGAGAAAATTCTTCATTTTCCAGGATGATTTGAGCTGCCGCATGTGATATAAAAATTGGAACTAACAAATGTTGAGTACGTAACCTGGATCCTCAGCCAGATAATTTTCGATAAATTGGATAAAATGTTTCACACGATTATTCTGATGTTCAGAAAATAAAACTACAACTAGAAGAAAATTATATGTTTTTGTAATTGTTTTATGTAAAAACAATGTGTGAAACAGACTGAAATGAAATTCCTGAAATCTGTAAAAAAAAATGTACCAGACTAGATAAAATAAGAAATGAGGAAATTCAAAAAGAATCAAACGTCCAAGCAATCAATGAAAAAGTACAATGTTACTGATAGGACTGGTTACAACATTTGTAAAGAATGGAAGAGACGTGAATTCCAAAGCAGGTGTTTAAGTATGCGCCTCAAGGCAGAAGAGATCCAGGCAGACCCCTAAAAAGCTGGAATTCTGAGAAGCCGCAACAGGCCATAGACCAATCCTTGAAGAGGAGAAGAGAAGAAGAATTGTGTGAAACTGACTTAAAAAGTAGAAAACCAACAATATTTGCTAGAGGGAAAGATATCACCATAGGTGTATGAGGAGTTTGGGTCTTGCTTAGAAATATACTGTGCATGTCGTAGCATTACTTCCTATCACCAGATTGCATAGTGTGTGAGCCAAAACGTGAATAAGAAATACTCGCATTGTTAATGGTCATTTCAAGAAATCGAAGCACAATTATTAGTTTTAAATTTCGAAAGCAAAAACACACATGTGTGAAGTAACGTCAAGATTTTTGTCTAATCGAAAAGCGTAGAAAAGTTATCCTGAACGTTTGTGTTCGCTCTCAAAGAGTGAAAGTTATGTACAAACTTTAAAAAAATCCATGTTTAATAAGTGACTTCATTGGATACATAACTCAATAAAGTCCATTGTTACAAAAGTTGAAGAGAACACAATTTCTAGGCTGAAGATTTGATGGATATGCGTTGAAAAACCTAAACCCATCACAACGCTTCCAAGAATACTTAATTAATGAAAGTAAGGAATGTAAACTAAAATTGGAATAAGGAGCTTATCTCATATAAATCTTCAAAGATTATATCCAGAAGGAGTAAAAACGCCAAAGTATCTGTACGAACTGAAAAACCTTATACTACATACTCGCTAAAAAATTGACTGGATTGAAAATGGAAATTGCGGTAGATCGCATACTTAGAACAAGAATAGCGAACTAGCTGGACTACCCTGACACATAAATATTAATTATTGTTAATGAATACAACATTCTTTGAATTGATTACAATGAGTACAAATCTGTCGATTTATTTATATTAATTGTAGTTTTGTCTGTCAGTACACGTTTGAAATTTTTACTTGATTAAGCTTAATGTTATAGAATACATAATTTTGACTTGAAATTGTCGTATTCTGAGTGAATGCATTTACCTTATTTTTGCTTTGTACGCTTGGAGACTGAAGAACGATAAGAGTTCATGAAACAAAATATGATTAAAGATAGATTTTTTACTACTCTGCAGACACATCGTAAAAAATACAATTCACTTTTTATTTTCAGAGAATACTTCCCTAATTTTGAATTTACGAATTAACTAAATTTTAACAAGATACTTCTTCACCATATTGTGTCATTGTCAGTTACCTGATCTTTGTTCTAAGCCCCTCAAAAGTGTTTATTACTCGTGAAATAGAGCTCTTTGTCTCTTGGATATATTATACATTTTACATAAATATCATATATATTAAAATTTATAATAATAACATATTTTTTTAATGTTTTCAAGAAGTTAGAAGGATGGAAACAGAAGAAGAAGGAATACCACGAGAATAGCATTAAGACAGCATAAAATATGATGAAGGAGATAAGGAACAAGGCGGACTACTTTACATAAAGAGAGGTTTGTCATTTGGAGATCAAGGCATTATATAAAAAGACAAAATAATACTGTGAAGAGAAGAAACATCTTGAAGAGGACAAACTGAGATTATTCTTTGTGTTCTTTCTTAAAACAGGCTTAGGAGCTGGGTTCCATGATGATTTAATTAAGATTTCATTTCGATGAAGACCGATCTACAAGGCAACCTTTCTAAAAGGCAGATCGCAATTCGCTAAATACCTGTTAATTTTCTAATGCATTAAATTCCATTTCCTTAACCGTGAAATTATGTAACTTATGCATATTTCTTCATTGAAGAAAAAAATCTTGTTAATATAAAATGTGACGAATAAACACAATTTCCAATTGGATAAATGCAAATACTTTGAAACAGCAACTCTACCCAGCCAATATAACAATTAACACCAAGGTGTCAAACCCCAGTGAAGCCAAATTGTATAAATGTTGTGGATCAGAAGATTTGATGAAAACTGTGCAGTAACATATTTTCCTTCTTCAGCATCAAGTTTTGAAGCTTCCGCTGAATAGCAAATTAAAAAAGAAAACATTTAAAGAAAAGTTCTTCGCCAAATAAACTATGTTTTGAGAATGGACTGAATTGGCCTGTGCTGAAATGATACGTAAGGCTCACAATAGATTTGGTCAGATAAAAGAGGTAAGAATACAATTTTTCATTCGTCTGATTGGACAAGTACCCTACGCGATACGTGAACTTCAATACCTGGAAACTAGTTTGCATTAAGTACAGATGTATGCAATAAAAATAATATGGTTCTATTTTTTTATTGATCGCAGAACAAAAATATGAATCTCTTCCAGAGTCAATTATGTAATATATTTTTATTTTTATATGCTACTTTGTAAACATTTACACATATTTTTAGTCATTTTTATCTCTAACAATTGTTATAAATGTTGAAGAAAATTAATGAATACATCTAACGATTTAATTCGTTTATGCAAGAAATAGACATGTGTTCTCGAGCATGGATTCATTCTTAAAAATGTGATATTTACACCTAATTATCAGCGCTAAACATTAGACTCATTTATTATTAAAGGGGATAAGTTGGATAATATACAAATTGCAGGAGAGAATGTAAGGTACACCTAGACTTTTTCGTAAATATGAAATTTTTGTATGATTCTAAAAATCAATATTAGGAAAAGCAGGTCCAATTCCCCTGCTGGATATTAAAAGTGGGGCTGAAGTGAGTTTGCAAAATTATTGTGCCAGTAAAGACTAACAAATAAAACACAGAGAAGCCAATTAACGAACTTTGGCAGACATTTTAATAATCAACACGTATAATACATAAGAAAGGATCAGGTAAAAAATGTTGTGATTTGATCGAAACTGATTTAATATGAAATGCAAAGAATATTAAACGGAAAAGTGGTGCGACAGATTGGACATTTAAAACTCTTATGCTGATTGGTTCACAAAAAATGTTAAAATAACAGAAGGCGCACAGAAATGAAACTGCGACACCAGGACATTACAAAGAATAGCCTCTATGTAACAATAATTGACTTTTATATAATGTTATGTCTCGTCTTAAAACATGGAGTTACAATATATTTGTAAATAAGTTTTCGGCTGATGAGAGTCATTAGTCGAGGGGGAGGTGAAAGAAGAACACTCACAAATGCTCCAGAAGACGGAAATAGCCAGGAAAGATAAGAAAAAAACTGTGCACGAACAACTTAACATTTTGGATTTGCTTACTTAATACACGACATTATTAATCATAAGGAATATTGGTAAACGAAGATGGAAAACAATATTATTTAGAATAATTGTAAAACACAATCATCTTAATCGACAAGGCCGTCCTAAAATATTCTTGACGAGAGAGGATTTAAATAAAGGAGGTTAAAGAAACATCTATAAAAATAGTGGAGGGCATGTAAGTGGAGTAACATGTCATAGTGGAGAAATAAAGATCTCCAATGGGGACTGGGAGCAATTTTTAATTTTATAATGAATACTTTGGCTTTGTCATAAGAGAACCTCGCACTCTCGATGCAAACGTCAACGATGTGGTATTCTGGGGAACGGCAACGCAAATGTCACCGAACTGAGATGTGAACTACAATAATATTCGGGAAAAGCGAAATTGAAATTCAGTTCATTTGAGAGGAAACGGAAAGAAAGGGAAATAAAGTACCTGTGATCACGATATTGTAGACACATTTAATTCATAATTAATCTGAGATCTGATGTACGAAAAAAGTTCAAAATTATAATATATCTTATTCAAACGAAATGTGAACATAGATAGAAGAGAAAAGAAAAAATCGATTTTCTTAAGAACGTTGTCCATCTAACTACGTTTATCAAGATTATATTTGCATAAGTTTGGTTGAATAATTACAAATTTATTTTTGACATTTATTTAGTGACTTTTTAACGTTAACCTAATAAATAAGTGTTTAATTTGTATTGCCGTACAGCGGCATAAATGTTTTCATCCTCACATTAGATCATATTGTCATTGTAGCTGCGATCAGTAAAATTAGTATCGAATTATGTGATATTAAAGCAAGTAATAATATTACCAACTAAATCCAAGAGACAAGAATAGAGATTTAATGTGTTTCATTACACGTGTATGTATGTGTGTGTGAATGGGTGTGTTGTGTACAGAAGAGCAATGAACATCGAACGTCAATTTTCGGGAACTTTTAGACTACCGCGGCAGGTTATTCAAATAAACATGGCAGTCCAAATGACGCCGCGTCGAAGGCAGTGGTTCCAACGTCTGGACTATCTTGTCATGGTCTCCTGGGCTGGACTGCGGCAGACCAGCCTTGAAGACCACCACGACAAGATGAAGGAAATGCCAGCATCACAGCCTTAAGCCTGTTTTTGCCTCATTTTTCGCCGATACAGAAAATATACAGACCAGACTGTATGTAATTTGGACGTAAATATGACGCATGCTTAATTTTTTGGTACAGATTTCATCTAGTTTGACTACCGTGATCCTGGCGGCACTGTATGGGACTTTCTCTAGTTTGTTACGCGTGTGGAGCGATATGTTCATTTTGTAGTTGCGTGAGAGAGCGTTCTGATGTGCTGAATTGTAATGTGAAGGGGTTACGTAGTGCGAAATGAATTATGTACTGTATTCTAATATTGCCGCATTTTTGCTCGATCCTAATATAACCTAACTTAATTTGTTGCCACAGATACGATGTTCAAATGTTTGCACTTCTGCACTATATGCGGTGTCCGGAGGAAGTATTTTTTTTTTTCATGATTACGTACAAAGACAGAAATGACCGTGTCAAAAGCTGGAATCACTCTCATCCAGTTTCGGCACCGAAACATACTGCGTAGAAACGATCGTGATACAGAACAATGATGAAAAAAAGATGCAAAAATGGCCGTGTAAACAGGCTTTAGACGCGGCGCCACCGGGACAGCCAGGATCATAGGCAATTTCGATTCGAGGGCATCAAACGGAAGGAGCGCGGCAGATGGTTGGCAGTACCTGTCCGCCCCACCAGGCAGCTCCACGTATGCTCGGCCTCCGCGCTCGCTGAGCGACGCCGTGCTGGCAGGGCGCGGTGCCCGTGGCCGCCCCCGGGCCCCTCTCCGGCGCCCCGCCCCCGCGGCCGATCGCGTCTGCCTGCCGGGCGACAGAGC
>BOPP01000122.1:3780544-3816028 GCA_017312745.1 Gryllus bimaculatus | reverse complement strand
CCCCCAGGCACCGCCCCCACCCCCTCCTCCAACCCCACCCTCCGCCCCCTTCACTCTGCCTTCGCTTCAAGTGCAGGCCGCATACGCGAGCAGTATCTAGCAGTACCCGTGCAAAAAATGTACTCATACAACTTGAAGCCGGTTTAGAGGAAATGGCATTTGAGCGTTTTTGAGAACGCTCAATTTGGAGCATAGAAAAATGTTGAGTTTTTGCGAGACTTTACTCAACATCATTTAGAGCCCATGCCCTCACAAATGCAATAATATATAGAAATTGCTGGTAATGTAAATATTAACGACGTGATAAGTGTTAAAAAAAGATTCAGTTTAATATTCCTCTGGAACAGTGTATGAAATAATGTTGGAAAACCAGATAAAATTTCGATAATAAGCGAAGAAACAGCTTTGATTCTACCTGGCCCCCAGCATTGACGTTGGTCACAATACTTCCCATAAAAATCTTCATTATTTATTAAAAAATCAAAATGTGTCAACGTCTTAACTTTCAATGAAGACCGATTTAATTATAAATATAAAAAGGGACATTGCAATATGGGATTAATGGTTTTGATTGCAAGTTAAACACTACATTTTTATTATTTAAAAAAATATTGATATAAAGATTCGCAGTCATTCTAGCAATAACCGTACGTCTAATACATATCCGTGTAATGCCTAGGCATTGGTGCAATGATGCAGGCATCAGCGCGTGAGCCAATTGATTTATTGTCCTTCCTCTAGGTAAGAACGCGCTGCTTGGCGCAGTCGCAGCGACTGACGCACGGCAACACGAGATGCAGCGATACGCTCAAATGGATGGCGGCTCACACTGCCCACGCACGCAACTCCGTTTACTTAATATCTCGGCTTCTTGGACTAGTTTTATTTGAAAACCTCGCTTGCGATGTGGATAAACCCGACATCATTCCTTGCAGGTTTCGTCCTTGCCACGCGCCTTTAAAATGACGCGCGTCTCAATTTTGCTTCGAGGAGACCTTTGCAGACATCTCCTGGGTTCTGCCAAGGGCAGGCTGCATTTCATTTATTTTATTATGGTGTTGAGTCCTTTCTAATTTTCATGAGGTCTACTCTTGGCAGGGTGGATATTCACAGATGGACCGCGGCGAAATCAAACGAAAGAAGCGTGAAGAGTATTTGACTAGATGGAAAATCATTTTTTATAATTTCTCATGCTGCCATAATTATATTTCCATCAAGTGGCATTCAGTCACGTTCTGTGTCTTTTGTATTCTGTATACGAGAGCTTAAAACAGACAGACACGGTGTAACCGCTGAGCTATATACTAATGTATTGCTATTTATCGATTCCTCCCTACTTTACCATTAAAGCAATGTAGCTCCCACTCAGAGGGAACAAATCAAATAGGATCAGAAATGACCATGAGAAATGCAGATTGTATATTCCTTAATGAAAAATCGACAACATCCCAATGGTATTTGGCAGCGGAGTACTTCAACAGGTTGAGATCCGGATTTTTCAAGAATGCAGAACTTGTAATTCGCAAGGACATTAAAACAACTTTATCAAAGCCATACTTCAACCACTACAAAGGTTGAACACCGAAACATTGCTTTACAATATATCATAATGCTGCTTACATTAGGCCATATAAAATGTAAGCCATTATTCAGGTATTTTGGCGAAAAAATGTGTAACCTTGGCAAAAAAATTCGTGTTTTTGTCTCGTAGTATTCACTTAGCCGGGAAACGATACACGTAGTGGAAAAAGTTGGTTAAGGTCACTATTGGGTCCGTCTCCGGCGGTCGATATGGGAGATACAATTCTTTGGCGACGTGCTGAGGTGGCAGCGTGGTGCCAAATGAGAATTTCCAACCAAGCAGCCTTAGATGGGACGACAAAGCCGTTTCCCGGGCCGGACGATGGAACAACGACAACGAGTGTCGACAACGATCGCGCCAACGAAGTGTAAAACGACCACATCGACGACAACGACAACGATAATGACATAGAGGCTACAACCACAACGAAGATGGCAACACGACAGCGCTGACAACGATGAAAATAACATCGACAACGACGACTTCTGATATTTACAACTAGCTTGCATGCGCTTATGGGATATTCAAAGATGCAGGAGTCGGAAGCCCGCACCGTGGTTCCAAATGAAAAAAAACTGCAAGTGAAGAAATGGCGGTGATTTCCCCCGATGGCTAGCGACATCCGGCGCCGTCCTACACGTCGGTTAGCGGCGTTTCCTCCACCGCCTCCGCCGGAAATACTCTGCGCTCCCGACTGTTGCCCCGGCATGGGTGCCAGTGATATGCCTGCAATAGTGTGTGTGTGTGTGTGTGTGTAAATAGGGGTGAGGATATGACAATAAAGAGAAAGGAAAGACCGTAGACGGTCCGTGACCCATTCGGTAGGGTACTGCTCCGGCATTCGCCTGGTATTAATTGGAGAAATCACGGAAATCTACCGAGCAGAACAGCCGGCCGCTGAAATTTGTCTTCAGATAACGGCTTAAGTTGACACAGTTATGAAATCGAAAATCCTGCCACTGAAGTGTCGAAAATAGTGATATCGTAGGGAATCAAACCCTAGAACTGCTCCAGAATTCGCCTGGTGATCGCAGAAACCAATCACTTCTAGAATTCTGTTCCAGATACGACTGAATACGCCCTAGCTGACAAGCTAGTGTCGAAACTCTTGCTATTGCCGGGACTCGAACCTAGGAGCTCACGGTCAGAAGTACTGCAGTGTCATTAGTGAATACACTGACTCATTTCTTCCGGTGGATCCTTCGGCTTGGAGGAGCAAGATTTCGGACACTAACATGTAATCTAGACAGAATTCAGTCGTGACTGAAGGAGAAATCTAGAAGTTCCGCAGAGAAACCACCAATCAGAGCAGCCAACATCAAGCGAATGGTAGATCAGTACCCTGACAAACGGATCGACGGGATATACTTGTTTGAGGGAAACCCCGTTAGGCGATGGTATGTCGGCGCCGGATCTCACCATCCAGCGGGGGCTACCTCCCTCGGAACCACACCCCTCAATAGTAGGAATGATCAAAGCGGCCAACCGAAGGATGCGCTGTCAGAGCCCGCCCGTGAAGCAGCCCGCGGCGCGTCCAGCGCGCAGCGCTTGTGCTCGCTCGTCGTTGGCGTGGCTGGCGCGGCTGCCGCCGAGGGGAGGGCGTCGCCGCCGGTGCACAGGCGCCGTAAATCCGCAAAGGAAGACGCGGTCGCGGCCGCGACATTTGCCGCTGCGCTCGGGGAGTGGAGGGGAGGGGAGTGGAGTGGAGGGGCGGCGGCGGCTGACGCCCAGGGAGGATGCTCCGCTGCAGAGAGCGTGGGAGGGACACGGCGAAGGCTGCAGGAGGGTCGTGGAAAAGTACTCAAGGAGGAAAATTCCAAAGTGCGCTAATTTTGCCATAGATTTAGCTGTAATATAAGTTGCCTTGTGCTACAATCTATTTATTTCAGATTCCTTTACTTTGTCGTATGCTACTTATCCGTGTAAGTACTATTACATAAAAGCAATTATAAAGGTAAGCGCCGACTTTTCGAGAGAATATCTCGGCCTCCGTTTTTAGATGTTAATTAAAAAAATGTATTGTGTGTCACGAAATCTCAAAATAGTTACCTAAGATTGTTGCAGATACATTTTTTAAAATATAACCAGTGGTAGTAAAAACCCATACAACATTTGAAAAACCCGTAAAACAAACCCGTAAAACATTTGAATGTTTTTTTCTCTTCTAAAATTGGACAGTTATTTGTCACAACGAAAGATAGAAGAGGCTAACACGATTGATGAAAAGGAACAAATTACGTAAAGTAGAAATGCAAACAACGATTTGGGTTAAAAGAAAGTTTTTACAAATAGGTAGTATTTTATCTTTTTGTCATTGCAGTTAGTGAGATAAACGTATCTATATATCTTTATAAATATATCTATAACAACTATATATAATTGTTATTCATATTTTTATATATTACAATTATATGTGTTTGATATAAACTACACGTATCATCATATACAATTAATATTTCTCGTATTTCTTCCTTCCATTTCCATATGTCCTCTTATATTTCAAACATGAAATAATCATTATTTGATTTTTTTAATGTTTTGGACGTCATGGCGCTATCTTGTGGAAAATGCTTAAGACCTGGAAAAACTGATTTTACTGCATGTACCGAGGATTTGAGTTGATCAAAAGAATCTCCTGATGATAATGTTATCACCCATTTTTTCGTCTTCAAAGTAAATATTCAATGTGAAAAATTATGGCGAGCAATGTTAATTCAACAACAAATCTTGAGAATGACAATGGTGGATCGTGCATTGTTTACGACAGGTCAGCAGAGGATTCCTAGAAGTGTTGTGCGCCTGGCATCACCTCTGTGGTTTCCATTCTTCACAAGGTCTCCTGTGGCAATGTAAGTCGTTCTGCAGTTTCGCGGAAATGACTCGCTACTCCTTATTCCTTTATAATTAGGTAATTTGTATTTCAATTTTTGGAAGCTTTTTTTAATGATAACGATACTTAGATGTTTTTATTGAGATGAAGATATGCGATATTTAAGAATGTTAGTCATGCTGAAAATTATGCTTAGTTTTCCTATTCATTATTAGGTTATCAATAATTTTTTTAGTTCTATATTTTTAAGACAGTTGGAAAGAAATTCATATTATTGAACATTGACATATGAACATATTTTGACATTTCAAGTCAAACATTGAAAGCTTTTTCTTCTCCGGCGTTTCCTTAAAATCTGGTATCCCTATCCCGTAACTCGTATAAAGTTGAATTATGAATAGCGGAGGAAAAAATCGTTTTCCGCAAGAATTGATTATAAAATATTCTCTCCCTTGTAATAAAAAGTAAATCAGCTGCAGATTTGAGCTATAATCAGACATCGTTTTCTTTGCGAAAGAAAAGACTTACTGACGCAAAAACATAGAAAACATGAATTACAATAATTATATCTCTCGCTGAATACTAGAAATCATAAACAAAGAGTGAATTTTTTTTTGTGTGTCCAGAAGCAAAACAATGGGGCTATCTCATCATGCACTCAATAGATCAGGAAACCTGGATGAAGACGGAGATGTGAGTAATTGTGCCAGAAAAGGAGGTACAATATTTCTTACAGGTATAATTAGTATTTTAGAATTATAATATCAAATTGCATATAATATATTAAATATCGTTGTTAAATCAATAATAGTTTTCCTTTTGTTCATGATAGCCTCCAATTGTATAAAAAGAGTTATGTAGCAGAAAATATTCTCCACAAAAACGTATGTATCCATTTTAATAGCTTAATTTAAAGTAATTTAAATTTTAATTAAATTTGAGACTGACACCAAATAAGTATGATCACATCTTCATAGTAATAGGCATCTGAATTCGCAGAAATTTAATCCCACCATTCAAAAAGTCATTTTTAAGAATTGTAACCGACTTCAAAAGGTCAGGAAATTGTAAAAATTCCTATTGCAAAATAAAAAAATAAATATAAAAAATAACATAATGTACAATAAAATAAAAAAGCTTACACGAATCACGTGAGAAGGATTTTCTAACATACAACCTTTACGATGAACGTTTCGAAGGTAGAAAATCCGACCACTCAACAAAATATCAAATTCCTGCCACAGGTTATACGCGAAAAATAATGGAGAGAGGAATTTCGAAGGTAGGATATCACAAAACTCAACAAGATATCAGACTCCTGTCAAAGATTTTACGCAAAAAAAATATTGCTGAGAGGAGAGGAGAGGAGAGGAGAGGAGAGGAGAGGAGAGGAGAGGAGAGGATAATAATATTTATATTTAATATCCCAGAAATAGAGACGAGTACTGAAGAATACTTCAGTAGACAAATGTGAAATATAATAATTTGTTGTCTCCATAATTTTGTACAAATAACTTGAATTGTATATTTAATAAGAATGACACTTTTCTTAATTTTAACACGGGTCGTATATTTGATATTTTTGTTACAACTTTCACACTACTTTTATATTACACTTTACTAATAAACAATTATATAAATAAGAAAAGAATTATTTACCTAATCTGTAATTCAACTTGACAATTCTTCTGATCTTTATTCGATATATTTCTGCCCTTATTGTCTTTAACATTTATAATACATATGATTATGTAAAGGTTGATCTATTTTATACTTTTGTTGAAGATTAAAATCCAAGAAAAAATGGTAGTTGAACGATCTCTAAATGTAATGTAACAACTCTCGAACAACTTTCATGACACCAAAATTTGTTTTACTATTTTTAAAACATATATCACGCTGTTACTGCTACTATCATGCAGTTGTTTGTTTGGAAAAAAAATATTATTTTCCATCATAAATCGATATTAATTTTCTTGAACCTAAATCAAAATGACTTTCAAAAATAATTTTTTATAAAGCAACACTTAATGGCACTCTGAATGACAGGATATACATACAGTATTATTTTACTATAGTAACTTGTTTTTTTCTTTGTCTGAAAAATCCACTGAACAACCTAATGTTAGTAGTGGCGTTCTGATATTCTTGAGTGTAGTGTATTCAATCGTAGCTGTGTTTGTGGAGGTTGGGTGGTCGTAAATTGTGCAAATAGCAGAGAATAGTTGAGAAAAGATTAAGAAGAATCTCAACATGAACGCGAATTCTTATCCAAACGACATGAACAACGTTGACGGCTGTGGTAGCAACATCTCTTCGCTATGGTTAAGGGATTAAATCCTTTACAAAAAATTCATCATTTTGAGATCTTGGTGCAGAAGGGTAGGCAACCCACCACACCGGGAGAGGTAGTTCAGTGCATCAGCTGATGTCATTGCAGGGCCTCTGACATGAAGGTCCTACCTAGAGTTCCAACAGTGGCAAGGTTTTCGACATTAGCTTGCCAACTAGATCGAATTCAGTCGCTCTTCGGAGGATTCTAGCAGCCGGTTTCACTTATCAATAGTTTTCCATGGTTTCTTTGATCAACACCAGAGGAATATCGGAGCAGTACATTAACAAACAGGCCACGGTCTGTGCGCGATCTTTCCTTCCTCTTCTTTGTTCTATTCTCACCCCTTACACACCCTTTCACTATCACGCACTACACTACCACTCATGCCGGAAGACCGGTCGGGAGCTTAGAGCTTGACACGGCTGGTGCGGTGCGCTGCGGTGGGAGATACCTGGGTGGTGGAAACCCCGCTAGTCAATGGTAGGTTGGCGTCGATTCTCACCATCCTTGCCCCCTCAAGATCATTGCCCCCTCCCGAGGAAAAAAACATGCACTGTATTTACGGAACCAATGACCTCGGTAGTTGATTCGGCCGAAATCACTTACACCCAACCAAGAACCCACCACGCCCCTTAGATAGTAATGATGGGCGAGTGGAAAGTTAAGGAGGCGGAGGAAGCCGCGAGCGACGAAGCAAGAGCTGCGGAGGCGTGCTACCGAATGCGGCCGAGCTGCAAGTTGCAGGAGCGATTCTTTGCCTTTAAGGGGGGGAGGGGCCATTGAGAAACAGTTAAGTCAGGTAGTAATCTAGTTAAGACAATGAGTGCCATGATCATTGTTTACTGGCTGTTGAACTCTACCGTGGCCTGGTGATTCTGTCGGAGTGTTGGTGAACTACCTGCAACTGCAACAATATTCCATAATTATGCTCGCTACCCGTTTACAAAAAAAATTCCATAATTATGCTCACTACCTGTTTGCAACAATATTTCATATGTTTCCCATGTCTGCTTTCATAACGTGTTGAATACAGCTTCGTGTACTTATTAATATATAATAAATCATTAAATATAGTATTGCAGTACATATCTCAAAACTGCTTATTATAACACAAACGAACCCTAATGTACATCATTCTCCTCCTTTAAACCATTATTTAAGCAATTATTCAAAGCTGCATAGCTCCGTTTGAAAGAGCGATTTCCAAACGTTTATTGTGACTTTTATGAAAATCGATTGTGTACTATAATTATATGAGTTCTGTGCTCTATTAGACGAAAAACCTTTGACCAAAAATAATATTTCGGAAGCAGCAGAAATCGAATCTCTGACAGAAAAGAAAGAAATAATTCATTGAAATACACATTCATATCATTCACAAAAAATCAAAACTCATTGTATCACTGAATTATTAAGGACAAGACACGTTTACAAAACCTTTGTCGTACGATACGTGTTAGATTAGTATGCCCAAGAAATTAATTCAGTAAACAAGATCAAGTGAATGTAAACAATTCACTGCATAGTATCAATATTTTGGCCTTGCGCCGACAAATAAAAAATACATCATTTTAGTTTTAATTAACTATTTAAGAAATCTATATTTTTTTAACATTTCTTCGTCATTTACATCAAAATTACCACACTGCATAAGAATATTTTTGATCCTTCATAACTTAAATAATTATTTTCCACCTTTCTAATTCACTTTTTTTAAATCGACTGCTACTTATTCATATACTTAACACAAGAATTCTTTTAAATTAAAGGTAATATTATTTACTTGCAGGTTATTCGCTGTCACATTGCCTACACAATTATTGTAAACAAAATTAAATTCCCTGAATTGATCTTATGAACAGGTAAAAAATAAATATTAAAAAAAATTTCCACGATTGTAGTTGTTTTAAAATTATTGAATATTTACACCGGAGTTGTACATTAAAAAATTTCCAATGTCATGGAAACGATGAGTCAAAATCGTGAAGTGCTGTTAAATCAGACACAAAGCATTCACCAGTCAGCAGATGATGAGGAAATAACTGTTTCTCCTTGAACCCGAATTCAACACGACATTATTACATTCGACCTCCCGGTACCCCAGTGTTCTACAGGGTTTTATTAGTAATTTAGAAGAAGCCATCCACACTGTCAATATAATAAATTACATGTTGGGTAATTAATTATCGCCTTCGAGCATGTAATTCCTCCATCCGTGTACTACGTTTGAAATACAAGATTTATACCCTAAATCATCATCAATGGTGTATGATGTAGCTGACAAACTTGACATAAAGTGTCATTGATGGTTCTCTCTGAAGAGAGAGAATAAATTAAGTATCTACCGAATTTTATAAGTTCTTAAAAATTATAACAAATACAATGTATATCCTTTACATGTTCTCTTAATATAATACATTACAAAAAAAGTACTCAGAAGACGTAGGAAAAATCTGTTTAATGAACCTTATTATCCGGGAATAATTTTTGTATCACGAAGTTTTACGTTCACTCGAGTTTATAGATATATACGTACTTTATTTCTGTTAAACATTTTCGATATCCAATGCTGATTAGTGAATAGTGTGTACCCGAACAAGATCACGTGTTTGATCAAGAGGTTTCCTTTCTGAATCGATTAGATTATCTTAAATATGTTACTGTTAAGTGCAATATTTGCGCTGTACAACAATCACATGTACAATATTCAGTCATCTGTGCAAATTGACGTACATATGATCTCAGTATCGAGCAAGAATGCATTTCAGAGAGTATTGTTCCGCTAATTTTTGAAAAAAAAATCTCATTTCAAATTAGAAACAAAACTGCAATATTTACGATAACTACTGACGGAAATTTACAACTTCTTGAAAATAATTATTTAAACTAGTTTAAAATGAAACAACGACATATTTTGATTGATGATCTTTGTCGTTTACCGCAGTTGGAATTTTGAACATCCTTTCTGGCAAATTAAACTACAAGAATTATTACTCCCTTAATCAACATTTTAATGTCTCAATCAAAACATATTTACTACGGAAAATATATCAAAGCACACCCATAATTAAACATAAGTTGTTTTTTTCTATCCATTTTAAACGTCACTGTGCGTACATCCCCTGTTGGAATGTCCACTTCTCCGCGAAGCTGTTTGTTTGACCATCTTTCTGGCCGAGTGGCGGTCTAGCAGCGGTCGGCCTTGGGTGGCTGCCGTAAAAACGCGTTGCCTGCAGGACGCCCCGTAATAAAACGCGCGGTTTGTCACTTGGCCGGCGCCCCTCGACGCGCGGCGCAGCTCGCTCGTGTCGCCGCCAGGAGCGCCGCGTCCCCCGTGCTTCGCCATGAAATGTGTTGGTGCCACCCACGAACACGTCGCCGGCCCCCTCCCGGCCCGGCTTGTTTTTGGTTTTGGTTTTTTGTTACCAGTTGTGTATTCTCGTCCGTTTCGCGTTTCTTTCCATTTTTTGTGATATTTCTTGTTTTATATTTCTTTCTGGCATTTTAGTTCTTTTATTTAAAAGATAAAGAGGCACTTAAGGCAATTCCGAAATGAAAAAAAAACGATTTCAATGTGGAAGATGTTCAACACAGTGTTAATGCTACAAACACTTGTCACGAATGACTCTTGTACTATACTTAAAAAAAATGAATATTTCTGAAAGAGAGAACATTAATAAATTTGTTAATATTCATGTATACTGACTATTATAGCTCCATTCAATTCAAAATAAATCATAATATTAAGACAAACTTATCCTATTGATAAAAGGCAAATGTAATGATGATTTACGTTCGTTCTAAAGTGAGAGAATTTGAAATATGTACTGAATATCTAAGACCTACAACTTGTTTCAAAAGAGAGAATATTTGCGCATGTAGTGATATAAAACATATTCGATTCTGTGGTAGATTGAATATGATATCTTTTATCAAATACTAGTATCCAATAATGTGAATTGAAACAAATGATGAAACAAATGTGAATTGTGAATGCGAAATCAATTTTTAATTACAGAGGCATTGTCGGTATGGTAATGCGGAGGAATTGTGCGCAGTGGTTTATTGCGAGCCGCGAGAGCCCGCATTTATTACGGCAATCGCCCCCCCTGCGCGGCGTCGGGGCGGAGGTCAAGGGCGCGCGCCGCTGTTTCCGTCCGCAATTACTTTCAAGCGGAGGTTTGAAGCGCGATAAACGACGGGCCGAAGATGGCAATTCTGCGCCGGCCGCGCTGAATCAGTGGGCGGCGGGGCGGCCGCCTTCCTCTGGCCGTTAGCAACGCCTTCGTCATTCCACACCCTCCCTGCCCCCCCCTCCCGCCCGGGCAGCTCCTCAACTCGCGCAACACTGGCCGCCGCCGCCCCAGCGCATCGCCGATGGTCATTCCAGGGCCGCTTTCTTCTTTTGGAGGCAGCCCTCTCTCACCCTCACTACTCATCCTTACTCTCTCACGCTCACTCTTTTCCCTCTCTAACTCTTTCTCTTTATTACTGTCACTCTCACCCTCTCACTCTCTCACCCTCAATATCTCTCACCCTCTCTCTCTCACCCTCTCTCTCACCCTCTCTCTCACCCTCCATCTCTCTCACCCCTACTCTCCCTCACCCTCACCCTCACTCCCTCTCACCCTCAATCTCTCTCACCCTCACTCCCTCTCACCCTCACTCTCTCTCACCCTCACTCTCTCTCACCCTCACCCTTACTCTCTCTCACTCCTATTCTCTCTCACCCTCACTCTCTCTCACACTCTCTCACTTTTCCTCTTTCTTCCCCTCTCTCAGCCAACTTAATGTCATTCTTTCCCTCTTTTACTTTCCTCTCCCTCTCTCGCACCTTTTTTTTCTATCACTCTCTTCCCCGTTACCACTTCTTCTGTCACCCTTTTTCTTTTAATCTCCTCTCATCTTTTCCCTCTTTCACTCTTCCTCTCTCTTACACTTTCTTCTTTCACTTTTTCCCTACATAAATATACATACACCAGTCAGCATTTCCCTAATAATTCCTCCCGTATATATCTTCAATTCCTTCAGATATTCTCTCGAAATTTTGAGAGTTCCTTCAACTATATCCTTGTAAGCTTGTATCCTTGTTTCAACAACTATAAGCCAGCGGACGGACTAAAACCTCAAACGTAAAGGCAGATTAAAAATGTATTCCCCAAATAACAAACCCGTAGTGGTGACGTCAAACAACTTCTCATCCGAAATCAGTTCCTATTTCATCCCACTCGCAACCCTTTATCCTCTCATCTCTAAACACCACTCAGACACCCTAATAATATATCTACGCTAATGAAATAATTCATCTACCTCGACTCAAAATCCCTTGGTTTGGATAGAGAAGCCAGCTTCTTTCTGTAAAGATCTCAGGAAGAAGCAAATGAAAAGGTCCCAAATGAAATGGGCTAAGGCAATCTAAGCTGACCACCGAGTGACAGCCTTTTCTCAAACTCCATACTCGCGCTGTTTTTCTTTCTCTCTTCTTCAAGCAATCACCCCCTTTCTTTCCACAAAACCCTCCATTCTGATCCAATTACAAACCCAGCTTCGACATCATCTTCCCTACGTTTAACGTCGACTCTTCACTCCCAGACAATAGGTCGCTCTCTCAACATATGTATTGTTTCTTTTTCCTTTCTTCTTTTCCTCTTCCTCAAGCAATCACCTTTCTTGCTTTTCACTTAACTCCCGATCTCCACCCTTACAGTTCCTGTTCTCTGACGTAACCTCTGCCTCTTCACTCCAACACTACGGGTTGCGTAGCAGCTACGACTACTCTCTTTTCGCTTTATGAACCTATCTCTCGTTTCTTCGTCTATTCTTCTTCTTCTCATCTTGAAGCAATTAGCTCCCATGCTTTCCTCTTTCTCCTCCCCCTGACCCCACAATTACTAATCCAGCGTCACCATCTACTCCCTCCACAGGGTCTGGTTTCCACCCACGCACCTTCACTCACAGCCTTCGGTTTGAGCAGTATCGAGAACCCCAATTTTTGTCTTCTCTGTCACCTTTCATCGTTTCTCAAGTATCTTCTTACGTTTTCATCTCTCCTTCCATCAAACACCTCTTTTTTTTCTTTTTTCACCTCATGCTGGCACTACAAGGTCCCCAATCAGAATCACAGCTTCGCCTTCTAATTCTTCCCCTTGTCTTATCCTCCACTCCACCCTCTCACTCAAAGTGCCCGGGTCACCCTATGTCTCGTTTCTTCTATTCTTCCTCGCATCTTCAAGCCATTTCCTCTTCTCTTTTCTTCCTGGCCCCAAAAAATCTCAAACTACTAGTACAGCTTCTACTCCCTTCCCAGGACTTTGACCATTCCTGCGTCTCCTCATTCAAAGAGCATGGGTGATTAAATCTAGAACCCCACTCATCTTCCATTTTCATTTCTTCTTCTAAGAATCACCTCTCTTTCTTTGTTCTTGTCCCCTCACCCTGACCCCACAAGGTCCCCAATCACCAGCCCATCTTCACCTTCTAATCCCTCCCGGGGTTTGGCATCCTTCCCAGCCCCATCACTCAAAGGGTTTGGATGCACAGAATCTACAACCTACACTCCTAGTTTTCTCTACCCCCTCTCGACCTTTGTCTCGTTTCTTCTTCCATTTTCATCTCGTCTTCTACCAATGACCCCTCTAGATTTCCTTTTTTCCGCCCATCGTGACATCACAAGGTCACCAATCACCAGCCCAGCTTCCCCTCCCAACCTCTCCCTCGGCGCCCGGGGTTGCCCGGGGTGGCTTTGCGTCAGCCTCTCGCTGCCAGGCACGGTCGAAACAGAAGCTGGGACCACCCTCTCACTGCTCTCTATTCCATGTCTCGTTTCTTACATTCTTCCTCTGATCTTCAAACATATTACATCCCTCTGTTTTCGTCTTTCTCTTCCTCCTGGCCCCCCCCGTGGCCCCGTAAGTTCCCAGAAATTATACTAACCTAGCTTCAGCTTTCGAATCCTTCCCATGTCTTAACCTCCACCTCCGCCCCATCTCTTACAGACCTCGAGTTTGCCTAGTATCTAGAACCCACTCTTTGTCTCTTCTAATCTTCCTTCTCTATCATCTTTCGTTTCTCGTGCCTTTCTTCCATTTTTCCTTCCTATCATCCACCATAGCTTCCATTTCCCAACGCCCTGACCCCACAAGGTCCCCAAGTCACTTGCTAAGCGCTCCTGGCGCGGCGTTGCGTTGGCGCGCTGTCGTGACCGCGGGCGGCGGGGCGGGGCGGGCGGGCGGGCGGCGTGTGGGAGTGGGCGCGCGCTTTACATCGACTGCCGTTTAGTCCAAGATGGAGGCACGACCCCAGTGCGATCACGTTCGACGCCCGGTCCCGATCTCGCATGACGCATGCCCGTTGACGCGCGTCAGTGCCCAAGGTTAGTGATCTTAGAGGACCGAGGCAGGGTTGGGACGACGTAATCATACGCCAGCATACGAAGGGTGCGAGTCGAGACTATTCCATCAGCGAAGCGATGTTCGGAAAAAAAAAAGAACAAAATAAAAAAAAAGCATTAACCATTCTGGCAGGAACTTTTACATGAAAATGCCAAACAACTGCATTATTAACTCACGTTATTATGTATTTAATAATTGTATAGCTCACAGATAAAGGATACAGGTTTTCTAAATATATAGCATCAAACTGATTTTTTAGGTTCAATTCATTGGCATTACAAACAAATACAATGCATTCCCGTTTGCCCAATTTGCTAAAATATTCAATTCTTAACACTTTAAGTAGAACTTTAAAAAATGCATTTCAAATTAAGTTCCGCTTTCGACACAATCAGTAATTTTAAAATAACATTTCAAGATTTTAATGCACCGTTTCAACAAATTCGTAACATCTACTTTATCGCTTGACCTGGGGTGCTGTTATTGTTACCCATGAAACATTTCTCAGCCGTTCCTGATTCGCAGCGAACTGACAGGTGTCGAAGATTTCAAGGTAATGGACATCTTTCCATCAAGCTGTATAAATCATCCTCCTTCCATGCATACTTTCTTATAGAGACTAAAGTAAAATATATGAACCAAGATTTTAATCCCGCTGGGTGATAGTACTTTTAATTTCAACACTAGTGCGATTCTCTATTTCAGTAGATTCGACTTATTGTAGCTTATTGAAGGTCTTTTAATTTATCTTTTTACAGAATAATTCTTCATATTTTTAGGTATAAAAACGGAAAAAAATGATCTGTGGCTTTAAAGTTTGCGCACTAGAGACTCAAAGCTCGGATCACCAGAAAAATATACAAGCTTATCCCCTAGTTAATTACTGAAGTACAAAATCTGAATTGGAAACAAAGACAGTTTCACCAATTTAGATTTTATCAAAATATTAATTATCAAAATTTAGACTTATTATTGAATCTTTGCATCTTCGTAGCATCTTGGAGAATCAGCATAATCCTCTGTTTCCAATCGTATTCCGCATAAACTTTTGGCGTGAACCTTGGCGCAGGATGATACGTCAAGGACGAGGTGCACTTGCTTTGAATTTGATAGTTTGGGCGGATATGTTCCATTAGGTGGCTTCGTGATGTGTGCTTATCCCACAACCCTTCGTTTTTCCTCCTACTGAGAGGTTGTAAATATACTTCATTGCTTCATAGGTCACATTTCACCTCTGCTGGCCTTCCCAGTAACCTTTTCAGCTGTCATAAATGAAACGTAGCTCCATAAGAACAAACGAATTCATCCTCTAGAATTTCATCCAGTGAATCGCTGTACTGCCGAGGGTTCAACAGATTTTCTATCTATATGCTGGTTTTAAAATTGTTTCAATTATTTGTAAAGTAAAATAATATTCTCGTTCTTAGATTCATTTGCAGATGTGTCTGATATATTGTATAGAGATATGTCGTAAACTCGACTTGGGCTAGGGAAATAAAAGTTTCCAGGGTTATGAGTTCTTCAGCCTCTGAACCCAAACGGATTTAAGGTCAACAAACTCAGTTTAGTGAGGTTAGTAACAAGCAACATAAATGTTTATTATGGTGGTGGCCAACACAGTGGTGGTGGTCAATGTAGGGTCGATGTAACACGGATGCAGACGAACACCTCTGAGAAAAAAATTATGTTGACGGAAGTTCTGGTTTCTCATGGGTTGCTTTTCTTCATAATTTTCCCCATGTTTTCCCATATTTCCTCCAAATAAATTTAGTTTTTTCCTCATAGCATAGTAGAATCACTAAGCCTACTATATTCTCATTCAAAGAATTTAAAATGGTAGAGGAATAACGCTATAATTTCCAAAGGACATTGCAATTATGTCTCTTCTTAATAGTCTTGCGTATGTCTCTTGGCAAATAGAGATGATCGATACAAACAAAACAGATGAAGAGCAATTTTTCATTCAAATTATTTTTGGTTAACCTCCGAAAATGTTTCTTAACATTATAGTTCACAGAGGTAAAGACATACGTTGTATATATAATATTGAGAAAAATCGTAATATAATTTAATTGCTTTGTTATGGAGTTATTGCCATTTCTGTTAGTTATTCATGTGCAAAAGACACATTCATAAAAAAAACTGATTGCGAAGTCACTTGCTGATAAAACATTTTGTTGTAATTTGGCTTTCTAAATAGGTTTCTTTTCGTTCCTCAATGAAAAAATGCATTTTTATCCTCCCTAGCAGTCTTCCAGAAGGACAGTAAAAATTCAAATTCGACTCGAAAACATAAATTAATGCCAATTTTCGTGTGTGAGTTTGTTTACATGTAGTTTCACAATTTTTGACTATCTTAACTTAAATATTTTCTAACTTTGAGTCCAAATAATCGTTGGAAAGTACCGTAAAATTACAATTTTTATCACGAGACATTTTGTGGGTTCTTGCTAACTCAAGCGGCCAAAAAAGAAAACGCAAAACGTGCTTTCGCCACATTGACAAAGCGTTCTCGTCCTCCGATTGTGGCTCGATGTCTCCTAGAGGCATAGGCAAAACAGCCAGCCTCCTCTCTGTGATGGAGGACATGGGAAGGGAGGTGGGAGAGCGGGTGGGGGAGGGGGGAGGTAGGGAAGGGTGACGTTGCTGGTGCGAGTCGCTGGGCTTCTCGGTTCTGTTCGCTGAGCGATTGCCCCACGGAGTCCATACAGCGGCAAGCGGCGCTCAGCCAGCCAAAGCAAAGATCTGTGGGGACAAGGAAGAGGAGGGGAAAAACGAGGAAGAAAAGGACGAGGAGGAGAAGGAGGAGAAGGAAAACGTGAAGAGAATGACTAGAAGAAAAAGGAGGAGAAGGGAAATGAGGAGAAGAAGAAGGAGAAAGACGGGGCAAAGGAGGAAGATATAGCCGAGAAGGAGGAGAAGGAAGAGAAAGACAATGGGAAGGAGAAGAAGAGGAGAAGGAGGTAGAGGAGGAAGAGGAGAAGGGAAGGAGAAGAAGGATGAGAAGGAGGAGCAGTAGATAGAGAAGGAGGAGGAGAAAAAAGGGGAAGAGAATGACATGGAGAAGAAAGAGGAAAGAAAGATGAGAAGGAGGAGCAAGATGAGGAGAAGCACATGGAGGAGGAGAAACAGCAAGAGAAGGATGGGGAGCAGAAGGGGAATGAGAAGGGAAGAGGAAATCTATCCTAATAAGAGTGAATTCAATGACTGTTACAGAAATTGATACCACGAAAAGCAGAACCGGCAGTGTTGGCTCAGTGCATCAACTGCTGTCACTGCTGCGCCTCTGACCGAGAGGAGTCTGAAAGCCGCTGTCTGGAGGAGAATTGTAGCAGCCGGCTCCTCTGAACAGTAGTTTTCCGTGTTTTCTCCTACCAACACCAGGCGAATGCCAGAGAAGAACCCTAACAAAAGGGACACGGACCGCACGTGATTCTCTTTCCTCATCCTTGTCCTATCCTTACCTTTATCACACACTTAAATGTACCACTCTACTAATCGCGACATTTCTTGACTTCTCGCAGCGCGGGGTCCGGGAGGATGAAGCTACTGCATACGTCACATCAAATGCATGTTGCCAACTGTAAGATTAGTAACACTATTCGCACCTCTTTCGTTCTTAATATAACAGGATATTATATACGACAAACGAGATGGAATAATGAAGTAATTAATAGCAACCCCAAGTGAAAATAATTATTGAATTATAATATTGCTTATTAATGAGATTTCTCATTAGTGTACGCATTTACTTAATTGCCATCTTCTTCTCAATAATTGTAATCATTGCTTGGATCCTCGGTGGCATTTATTGTAATGTCATTCACTGCAATTTCTATAACCAGTCTTTTTTCAGTATTCTTCTAGTTTTTACGTGGTATAAAGTATCAAATAAGATCACATGATTTCAGCGTGTTGACACTAAAGAACAGCGTAAACGCGAGAACTGAATTCATCCAGAAGGAACGGTGGCAGGCAGCCCTGATAATCTTGCCGTGCCGTTCCATGTGACACCAGGTTTTGACCAGTCCGTGTCGAGTCGTGCTTGGTGAGATCTAGAGAGCTCAGACGTCAAGAATAGTCGTGCAACTAGTAACACACATGCCGGGAGACCGGTCGGAACTTAGAGCTAGTCCCTGTTCCGCGGGTGGGAGACACCTGGGTAGGGAAAACCCCGCTAGCCGACAGCAGGTCGGCGCCGGATCTCGCCATACAGCGGGGTAACCACAGCCACCTCCAAGGAGATCGCCGAGGGGAAAACCTTTCGAGACTAATGGCGTCAATGATTGACGCACCCGTAATCACTATCAACCAACCAACCAACGAAAAGTAGTGTATAAATAGATACGAAACTATTGCATGCTCTTCTTCAGGATTGTTTCAGTGTCTTTACGGAGTTTGGTAAAGATATTTTCAACTCTAATGCAGAAAATAAATAATTTAAGTAATATGTACGTAAATACTCCACGATCATTATTTTTTGCTTCGCAGCTAAGTGAAGATTAGTGCCGATGTATTACGCCAGAAGACAGTACCAGTGCGGCAGAGCTGGAAACTAATCTGTTCGCTACAGGACGTTATCAGTAGGTGAGATCAACGAATTTAATCTCATAGCAATAAAATGACAGAAAATTGAAGTATTTTATATAAAACTGAAATTTTTCCACTTTCACATGGATTAGATACGAAGAAAAAGCAGGTAAAGACGGGTATTGTTAGTAAAATATATTGCTCTTCTCCCAAAAAATCATACTCTCACACACACATTCTCTTTCTCACACTCACACATTAACACACACTCACAAACCAACATACACACAAACACACACACACTGGCACACTCACAGCTCGATATCAAGCATGCCCGCTACCCCTGTGTTTGGGTGACGATGAGGGATAAAACATTGGTTTTGCGGTGAAAAATAGTTAATAATTTCGCCTCCGGTTCCTTTGAATCTGATACGGTGGGCGGATTAGCTTCGAGCAAGGGGACGCCAAAGGCCGTCAACCCGAAAATTTATTTAACTTCTGGCAAGTGTGCATAGCTTAGAGAGTGTACGCGGTTTGCCGTCTTACATACATTGCAAGGTATATCAAAACTCGAAGGTTTTTGGTTGGTGTTAAGAAAATTATGGATGGTAGCAGGTGTGTTCGCGGTCCTGTATTTCTCCCATTACGCACGGATTTTGAAATTGCTTTCGTTTAACTATACGGCTGTGGATATTTTCCGTCATTTCAGTCTATTGAGCAAGGCTACTTCGAGGCAGCCGTTTTTGTTCAGGGTTAATGTTATAGGATACTCATGGATTATTGCATAGAATATACTCTTAATTTTTTTTTGAATTATTTACCACGAATGTATAACGAAAAATTAGAAAAAAATAAGTAATAACTCCATAATTTATAAAAACAAGCAAGAAATTATCGCAAAAATCGCAACCAATTATCGCAAAATGTGATGTTAATCCTATCCAAATGAAACATTCTTGTTTGTACACTTGAATAAATTATCTTATTCTTAGGTTATTATTACTTTTCGTCAAGTTCAGATATCCTTCATAGTGATCGTTATCAGCTATATTTCGTTTGCGATTTAGTGTGTTTCACGATGGGAAGGAGGAAAGAACATAGCAGGAACGTAAAGTAAATTATCGTAACTCTTGGTTTACGAGGCTATTCTCTGAGAAAACCTGGACGCAGAGTGAACAAACATCATTCTGCAGGAAACTATGTATTAAATAACTTTAGATACAGCGGTTCAACACAGAACCTACCTATGAAAGTTAAGATAAATAACGACAGGGAAGATCGTTTCATCATTCATCAGGTGAGGAAAACACAGCATCCGCAGTACGTTCTTCCAACATCCGCAAAATATTTAAACAAATCATGAAAAATAAACCATCAATCACACAATTCGCAGAGTACTGTGAAAGTATGGCTATCATCACAGAAGAGCACGAAAGAGTCCATTCATATGTAGAAAAAAATCGATTGTCCAGAATGAAATTTTACAGAAAGCACAAAAAAATACGACGTTCAGGAATAATGTTATTTGGTCAAATGAAACGATAATAACTGTTTATGGTTCTTCTGGATGCCGAACGGTACGGAGTAAGGGAAATACGGCCAACGAAACTTGCAATAATCTACCTACTGTGAAACATGGAGAAGGTTCTGTGATGTTTTGAGGCTGCATGTCGTGAAATGGGGTTAGAACTATGCAGATCATTGACGGCATTATGAACAAATGAGCATTCTCTGACGTCTTGAAGGAGAATGTTAAGCACAGTACAGAGAAAATGTAATTAGGCTCAAGATACATTTTCAACAAGATAATGACTCCAATCAATCCAACATGTATGGGTTGATTTGAATAAAAGGGTATATTGAAGAAAACCTTAGTCACTGGAACAATTAAAACGTGTTGTAGCAGAAGAATGGGGAAAAACTGATAATATGAAGTGCATTCAGTAGAGAAACGATGCAAACCAGATCTCAAAGTTCAAGGCTATGCGTCAGGTCATTACATTTTTTTCTGAATTCTTGAATACATTGTTTAAATTTTGATAGTGTAGAATTAACACTTTTGCACGGTAATAGCCAGATTTTTCTTAATTTATTTGAAAGCAAATTAAGTGTTTGTTGGTTGTTTTTTGTTTCGTTAGACTTATATAAATACGACAAAAAATAAAGACCAGACAAAACCTATGATGTAGTGTAAATATTTAATTTTTAGCTACAAAAAGGAAGTGTAAAGTTTTCACTCACTGTGGCTGTGTGTGGGAAGGCCGAGTAGCCGTGCGCCACGCCGCGCCGCGTGGGGCGCAGAGGCGGCGGCGAAGACAATGCCGGAGGCGGAGCCCAGGTGACCTTGACCTTCGAAGATCCGCCCGCAACATCCCTGGCGGCCTCGCGCCCAGGCGAGAGGCGCTCTTGCGTGGTCAGTGCTCGCCCCAGCCGGCGGTCACTCGGCGCGCACGCGCACTCATCGTTTGTTCGCACTCCGTCTGCGGAGCCAGGAATGTTGTTTCCCTGTCAGACGCTCTCGACGTGGAATTGGACTTTGTGTGCCACGTGATGTGATAGCTGCTCAAGTCTTTTGTGAAAATTGACTACTGTGGATAATGATAAATATTCAAATATTATATAAGGCAGAAATTGCTTTGAAAATTCTTTCGTGAAACGATTTTGAGCGTATTTTATGAGAGGCTTGCAACATTCTTAGTTTAATTTTTCATTGTTCTCTACAGTTTCATATTGGTGACTGTTCCATGCCTTTGTAACTATTCGAAAAGACCATGTTGTAATGGCGAAAATGAAGAGAGCTTAATACATGGTATGGGAATGCCACCCTATTTTTGAGCGTATGCGAAGGATAGCTCTCAGTTCTTATGCCATCAGGGTCCCATTTCAATGACATCCGATTTTATGCAATGATTAAAATTCTCCGTGCTCTTATTAAAATAAAACAGTAATAAAAATTAACATTCACTTAGTAGTATTTCATGGTAGTTCAAATTCTCTGGACATATGCTTCCCAGGATGATCATTTTTTGCCAACCTGACTCGTGACTGTCCGTAGTGTGACAGTAAAATTGCAGCTAAACAAAAGCACACAAAATGTTTTTCTCATATAGCAGCACGCCTACTGCTCAAGAACAAGAAATCAAATACTCTTGTAAAATAATGCGATAAATCAAATATTTTAACAAAACCAGTCTTCAAAAATACTGCAATAAAATGGCATAGTTTATACGACTGCAGAGTACATTTCTGTACACCCCCAAAACATCAAAAAAGTATTTAATATTCACTGGTTGCGCTATTGAACAGTTAGTCATTGAGAGGTGGTCTCTTCCTTGGTGTCTTCCTGTCGCATGGCGCCAATTACGTCGCAAGCAGTGACGCACTGAGTAATTCAGTCATCACACGCATCGATTTGGAGAAGCACAATCCATTTTTTAAATTTTTTAGTGAAAGTCGAAACTATTACATTGTTTTTCTATTTTTCCAAAGATGTTGAGATCTAAGAAAACCATAGACACCTCTCTCATGGCTGGAGGCTGCATATCTTTCTTTCAATTTCTGCGCGCGTTGGAAATTAGTAATATAGATACTAATTTTAATTATCGTTTGGGGTTTTTATTGCGGGGAGACTGACCTTGTACATTTGTTTCGCATCCGGATTTCGACCCAGGCTTCCTGGGAAGGCTACCTCAGACGCGGGTCAGGGGACCTTTATCTGAGCAGGCGCACCACACATACTAATATCCGTCCTCTACTGCGTTCATTTAGGAAATACATTTGATATCACTCATAAATTTTTTCTAATCAAATAATACGTAAGAATGTGTACGGGCCCAATCAAAAAAATTAAATACGGAGAATGAAAACCATACTTCTAAGGACTCCTGACAAGTTAAAAAACGCATTACGTCATCGTCCTTAAATATCCGTACCTGTGCAAACACCCTAACCTCTTTCAACACTTCTCATTAGCGCTCCTCCAATGAAGACGTCCACACTGCACAAAGAACGGCACTGGAAAAGCCTCTCATCACGAGAGCCGTTCTTGGAGTTCTGCTCGTTTATTAGCAATTAGCATAAATATATCTTCCCTGCTGTTAAAAATATCGACACTGTGAATTCTCCTGATGAGAACGGAAGTGCACAGCTTGTTATAAGAGCCCATTGCGGAAGAGTGCTTAACGTAATTAAAACCTCATGGAAAATCCTAAAACACACTTAATTTGAATGCAACATGCAAAGCTGGTCTTTTCACTTTTATCTGGATATTAAACGACGGTAGACAGTATCCATTTTTAATTGCATGTATTTAAGTCCTGCGGTAATGTGAGGTAATATTAGTGTTCTGCTTTTCAGTGTTCTCTGTAAACACTTTTTCTTCTTAACTATAATACTTCTTTCTCCCTTTTTGAAAATCAACAAAGAATGTGGTAATATTGAGTCTACAGCACTGATAAGTTGAGTTTACAACTCAAAAATGAGCTTAACTACATACAATGAGATAAATTACGTAAGAAGGATGAATTATGTTGTACAGTAATGATACGACAAAACGTGTAGGGCAATGACACCAGTAGTTGCCATTGCCTTAGAAGTCATTGCGCCATTGCGTTAACAGACCCTAGGTGGTCAGTATTTGGAACTGTCTGATGTAAATGTTACTGTAAGGAATATAAACTTCATTTGATTGCATGTAATGCAATTCCTTCAACTTTAGAAGGTTTTTTCTTATGAATGTATTATTTTGTAGGAAAAAATAAAATATTTAACTCTCGGAATACATTAAAAAATGTCTTTAGTTTTACTTTTTCATGGACTATGCACAAACACTTTTTCCCAAAAAAATAAAATAAATCTAATACGCATTGAACCCCTTAAATTCTACGAGTAGGTAGAGAGAGATATTTTCCAATTATGAAATGATTTGAATCATCACGTAACTGAGAATAACGAACTAAACGTGAGCTTAGAGTGGCCACCTATGCCGTCTTCTGTGCGCGTGTCCCAAGGTCCCAGCTTCTTCTGAGGGGCAGGCGAAGCTGAGGGTGTCCTTGGAAAGTGTCGTGTGGTGCCCCCCGTGGAGATCACCTCTGGGAACGTCTGCCTTCCACTTTGCGCACCCCCTCCCCCCCCACACACACCACCACACACCAACGTAAGAGCCTCTTACGGCCGGCCGGCCGGCGGCGCCACCTGCACCGGCCGGCACCAGTGGTGGGGACGTCGCACGCACCGCCCCGAAAATGCACCTGCAGACACATACAAAATACGAGGAAAAGGATAGTAGTACGTGGGGAATCACGTCATTCCCGCCTCTGAACAGATGATTTGCCTTTGCACATAGTTTTTATTGCACGCGACATATTCTCCAAAATTCTTGTCAAAAACGCTCGTGTCTACCTGTATTCACAATTCAACGTAAAGTGAGTATGCAATAGAATAGATATTCCATAGTTGAATAAAATGTGCCTAGATTCCTCTTTTCCCATACTACGTCACACATAATTTAAGTTTCGCGACGTTAAAAATGAATAAATGAAAACCCGGTGGTGGTTTTACTTTTTCTTCCACAGGACAGACAACGATCGGGTGAATTATGATGAGAAATTGTAATGAATGAAACAGTTCTATTATTTTATCGCTTGTGCTTGCGCATTAGAGAGAAATCTATATATTACTGGCTGAAAAAACAGCGAATTTTTGGCAGAAAAACTCTTATACAACAGGGGCCTGAAAACGAAAAAGTGGAAGAATTCAGTTACTAAAATTAGAAAATAGTCCTCTAACACGTGGTGTATTCACAATCCATGTTTTGTGGTTTCTTGATACCGAAAAATCGAATGACGGCAAAACGTCCGTCTGTTTACAGCTAGCGGCTAAACCGTTCTGCCTATTTTCTCCAAAATTGATATTCTCCAATTGATCTGGTTGTCGCGGCTCTTTGATTTTAAAACCGATATTTTAATTTTTTGGGGGAGGAGGTACTTTACATGAAGTACCTAGGCTTTTTTAATATTTTCAAAAAAAATCTCGCCTTTGTGTTTATTAAATTTTGTTGTTGAATAGTGTAAAGGGCGTATAAGATAATATATACATCAGTGCAAGCATTACATATCTTTATTACAACATAGGGAGGTGACTGAAGTTCTCGGGAAGTGACATTCGCCGGTTGTTACTGGTTGATAAAAAGAGTAGAACAGGTGGAGGTCGCGCGCTGATTAGACGTCCATGATGTTCAGAGAAGTGAGTTGTTTAAAGGTTGTAGCAGGAGTTCTTCGAAGATTTGAGCACTAAAATATGAAATAACCAGAGGTGCATTTAAGAAGCCGTAGTATTTAAAAATAGTTTGGAAATTTCTCAATTGCCAAACTTCAATCAACGTGAAATGTTTAAATGCCACCCAGTGCAATAGTGGACGGTGAAAATTAGATTGGATACAATTTTATCATTCACCCTAGGGTCCATCAAACTCGAGTGTGTGTGTGTGTGTGTGTGTGTGTGTGTTCGCGGATTGCAGGCAAAATATTCTTACGAAGTACGGTAGTGTAACTCTTGCATGTCTTGGCCAAAAACGCTGCATTAGCAACAGCTGTTGCCCTCAGGCATTTCAGCCAGGGTCAGAAATTAAAGTAATCAGCCACTGCAACTTTTTGAAGAAGTATAAATTTTTGATGTGTTTTTCAATGCGCTCACTTCAAATAAATGTAATATTCAAACTCTAACTTTTTTATGCTGCAATTCCTAACTGGCCGTGAAAAAACAAATTAGCATCTGAAGTGCCAATACTTGGACGTTGCAAATTGAAAGTAGTGTGAAACGTAACAAAATAAAGTTTTTGCAATATTTTTATGTAGACAAATCAATTTTTCTTCACACCTTCTTTGTGCCTACAAATTAATGATTACAATTATTTTATTCCCACATTCATGTTACTTTCCCGTGCTCTATAGAATCACGTTTCTCTTGCGCTTAATTTCTCTATTTTCGCTTTCGCCCTTTCGCTTGTTCTACAGAGTTTCTAGTACAACCACTAAACTGTCTCGTTTTCACGAATTTCTCCCTTCTGAGTGTTTAATACTCAGTCAGGGCCAGCGCAGGAGGAGGATACGGTGGATAGTACTACCCACGCAGAAATAGTCCAGGTGGGTAAATACTCACCTAGAATTCTTACAAAAATTGAAAAACAAATTCAATTTAACACATTTATTACCACCATCAACCGGGTGCAAAAAGCATTTCCGAAATCAACTAAAAGCATTACTTAATATTCAAACTTCGCTTTCGATGCGAATCGACAACAGAGTGATAAGGACATAGCCTAAGCAACCTCAAAATAAAAGGGATACAAATCCTACGACTTTGCATGAGGTAGTAGATGCGCCGGGAAGTGGTGTTGGGATAATCTAGGTGGAATTGGCACAATCCGACCAAGCAAAGTGTACGACTGAAGAGAGACCGGCGCATCTGAGAACTAACAACAGCGACAGTTGCTTCGCAAGTTAGCGCCGGGGCGCTATAGTATGACGCATTCATGGTCCTGTTCCAAAGTAATAAAGCATTTTTGTATAGAACAGTACGTAATTCTAATTAATAAGCCCTATTTGTTTTTCGTTCTAGGTAATTTTCTACAGAAACAACTTTAGTCATCCAAAAATAATAATTGTATCACTCATTAACGGTTTGAAACAAATTTCTATTACGTTGCATTTTTAAGAAAATTTAGAATTTAAGAACAAATCCGTGATTTTTTCATTAAATTGAATAACGTAATGTACTTATGTTGTAGAATTTATTGTGTAGCATTACTGGAATAAGTGGTTATATTTCGGGACTCAAAATACTTCATAACGTTATCAGTACTTATTAATTATAACGCGTCGGTATTCCCCCGTGATTTTAAATGGACGTCACTACAGTTGTCGAACCTAAGATGCCATTACAAGAGGACCGTGCGTCTTCGGACCTTGGCCTAGATCAATGCTTCAGTTGCACAGAGTATACCAATAGCTCTGACTCTTTCTCTCCGAAGCAAAACAAACCACATCGCTAGTCCAACACTCTGCTAGGTCGGATTATAATTATTATACAGTAATTATTTTGTAACCGTCTAATTACAGTAAAAACTGGTATTTCAAACTAAAAAGGGGTGTGGTTTCTTCGGATTCGAAAATGTTTGAATTATCCGAAAAAATGTACCGTACATTATACAAATACATCTCTAGGGTTACAAACACAATGCTACATAGCATGCGATCTGATAAAAAAACAAATTAAAATGACAATGTAGAATAACAATTACATCATCATATCGTACCATCAAACAGATTGAGTTCCTTACGACTAAGCAAGTTAGCCTATTTAACAAGTTCTCCTAAGTGCAAATTACTGCTATATTAACATGTGATATAAACCGTACTTACCAGTGCAATAAACGTTTCATTCCACAACTTGTTTGCACAGTTAGTTGTTCAATTCTACAATAATTATAAAATAATGTATTTACACCACAAATAAGCATTCTATTTATTTTGTATATTTGTTTCGATCGCGAAATTAGTTTGGATTAACCGAAATTTCGGATTTGCAGGTTTCGGATTAGAAAGGTTCTATTGAATTTGTCAAAAATATATTTGGGGACGTGACCATATTCTTCAGTTCCACATCTGTTATCAATGATGAAGGTAGAAGTTATCACATCAAGTCAGCGTCCTTCCGGAGCGAATTGGAGCAATGAGGGAGAGGAGCCTCAATACTGACAGCCCCCTATAGGCCTCTGAAACAGACTTGATGTTTCGTAGCTGAAAGCTGTTCAGGTATCTGTAATTATTCACTGCGTTTTTCGGTTATATTTTATGATTGTCTTTCACTGTAACGTCTTTTAAATCGTATTTTGAAAACAAATTAAACTGATGAAAATGTAGGGATTTAACAACGAGATAACGTTTTGGGAATTGCTACCTTGAAGAATTGAAGAATCGCTGCCTTGGTACAGCTGACAGGTTTTGTAATGCCTCGCAGCCCATTTCAACGGCTTTTCTCGCTCATTATCGCCAGCGTGTCCTCGCCGCTTCTTTGCACAGCCCCATAAACGTGCTGTATTTAAGCACTGGAAAATGTTTTCAAAAGTAGTACGACAGTGCATTTGAAATTTGCGATAATACCATGGTCGAAACATAAAATATGAGGAAATGACAATGGAGAGTTGGAGGAGAGGTACAGTACTTCTGCGAATCGAATTATGTTTCTCTACGAGTATTGTACAAAATGAGACCTTTTTGAACTTTCTATTATATATATTCGGGAATTCAGTTGTTTTCGGCAACCTTTTTCGTGCCATGCGTGGTTAAAAACGAGCAGATTCTCCAAATCTATCTTCAAATTAAATTGAAGGAAAAGAACAGAAATAATATTTGACAATACAATTGAAAGGAAATTTTGATATCTGTGTAATTTAATCTCAACACTTAACTGTATTAGAATGGATCATCTCGCTCGGGGTCGGACGAATAATGTTGTAATGCAATGTTCACGGGCAAGTCGTTCCACGTTGGTACTACTATGAATATCAGCTTTAAAACAAAGGCTAGAATTAAGGAACGGGTTCAGCTAGTTCGTTATATTCAATGAAGAAATTGAATGCTTTCTTGTGAAAATATATTTTTCCATCTTCATGGTTATGACGTCATATTCCTATTACAAGAGCACGCACAGTTCTCCACAAAATGCACGTAAAGAACATATATACATTAGGGTGCTCACATGTAATAAAAACTACAGCAAAAATCCACTTAAAAAGTGAGCCAAAAGAAGTAGAAAGAATCCACTGAAAATGTCTCGAAAGAATAACAGATTTCTCGGAGGCCCGCCCAACTACACCTCTGCATCATCCGGCTCGCGGATCTTCCTATTTCGTTCACTCAAGTCTTTTTGTAACGACTGCGAGTAGTTCCCTGCGGCCTTTGTTCTGGGAATTCTCGGCAGGCGGGGTAACAGAGTCGACAGCAAGAACGGTTGAAGGAGGAAGAAAGTGAAAAGGAAGGAAGGGAATGAGGAACAGAGGGAGGGACAAAGCCGCCAAAGGGGGCACTTACAGTGAATGTCTTCTCGAGGCATCTGTTCCACTCAGAGAACATACGAAAGATCCGCGTTTGGAAACGCCCGACTGTACAACGATCTGGGAATACCAACAACCACAACGGGATACGTGACTCTCACTAGGAGGAAAAAATTCACAAATTGTCCGTCTCGAAGACGTATACGTTTGTCGATATACCTCTATTCACTTTACGTTTTTGAACAGCCAAAACCAGGGAATTTATGTACATTGATTGAATGTTTTACGAGATGGTTATTAAATTCTGGACCATTTAACACAGGAATATTTCCAGATTTTTCCAGCTCCCGACTGGTCTCCCAGTATGTGCGATAGTGTAGTGCATGTAAGTGTAGCACTATGTAAGTAAGGTTAGGATAGGTCAAACAAAGAAGGGGAAAGAAAGATCGCGGTCCGTGGCCAGTTTGGTAGGGTACTGCTCCGGCATTCGCCTGGCAGAAATCAGAGAACCCACGGAAAACTACCGATCAGAAAACAGCAGGCCGCTAGAATTCCCCTCCAGACAGCGGCTGAATTCGACCTAGCCATGAAGCTAGGGTCGGAAATCTTGCCTCCGTCGGTACTCGAACCTAGGATCTTCCGGACAGAAGCACTACAGTGCTTCTGGCAGAAGCGCTACAGTGCTACGTATGTTGATGCCCTGGCCACCTCTTCTGGTGTCAGAGTTGGGCTGTAACATTTGTTGCATTGAGCTAACCCAGCCCCACACTATCTATTGATATCCCGTGCGTGCCTCTGTGCCATTTTGGAGCTAGTGTGTGTGTGAGGGCGCTGTCCATCCTCCATCTCCACGTGTGCCACACATGTCGAGAGGCTCCCTCCTGCCGGGCTCTGGAGGCCCCGCGCGACCTTCTGGCTTCCCCACACGGGCGCTCCCGGGCGGCTCGGCGCGTCTGCACTTCCTCCTCTGGTGAACCCGTCCGATCGTTATCGCACTCGTTATGGTCATTATCTTTACGTCGCCCGCCGAGCGATGTGCGCCGTGTCCATTCACGACCCAGGCGCCTGCCTTACCTGCCCACCCTGGCGGACACGGTTCGTCACATCATGTGAAACTGCAGCATTAACAACTTACTCGGGATTAGTAATCTACTCAGAAGAGAAGCTTCAGACATATCATCATTATTATTATCATTGTTATTATCATCATTATTATTATAACAATTATTTGTTTCGCGAATCGGCCATCATGGGGCCACGTGATACGTGCAGCCCACCGGGGCTCAGAGTTGATTATCGGGATAGGTGCGGATTACTTTTTTCTATATGGGAGAAACTTCATTTTAATTCTGATTTTAGTTTTATATCCAAGGGTTATTAGCCCTGTGGGATGGGAAAAATTATGATAATGAGTGTTGAAATAGACCCACACAAACTTACAGAGATACACACAACACAACTATGCGTGAAGCGGGACTCAAAACCTCGATCTTCTGGTCCGAGACCACTACGACACTACTGATTTAGTAGCGATCTCGGTTATCTTATTATTATTATTACTATTATTATTATTATTATTATTATTATTATTATTATGCACAACTTCACAGAAACATACCGGGAGAGGTGGCTCAGAGCATTAACTGATGTCACTGCAGTACCTCTGTCGGGGAAGTCCTTGGTTCCACTACCTACGGTGACCGGATTTTTGACACTAGCAACACAGAGAGGTCAAATTCAGTCGCTGCCTGGAAGAGAATTCTAGCGGCCGTCTGCTCTGATCCGTAGCTTCCCTTCAACACCAGGCGAATGACGGAGCAGTTCCCTAACAAACGGGCCGTGGACCGCGCGCCATCTTTCCTTCTCCTTCCTTGTCCTATTCTCTCCCTCTTACAACTAACGTGCACTACACCACCACATACGCCGGGAGTCTCGTCGAGAGCTTAGAGCCCGTCCCGGCTGGGGCGTGCTCCTTTGTGACTGTAGACATAGCTGTACGCAGTCACCTAAGAGACTACATTCTAAGCGGAGGTACTCCCTTAGTTCAAAGGTGTACGGAATCCAGGCACATCGTAGTCACAGAAGTTTAATGTATAGGTGCTTCACGATCACGTTAAGAACACTGGTCCGTCACGAACCGAGACTACGTGGTTGCACGCCTTGGGGCTATCAGCGATAACCTGTTGACGCCTCCTCTGCACTAGACGCTATTACGAGAAAGTTATGAGCCAAAGTGCCCTGAGCTATGGGCACAATCATCGAATCCGAAGTTACTCTTCCCGCATCTCAATAGTAGCAACTCTTTCTGAGCACGCGTTTACTCATGAATTATGAATGTATCATCGATAGAGATCGATTATTTGATGTAAATCTGCCTTGCAACTCTCCGATCACAGGGGCAAGCATTGAAGGTCACGCCTGAACACGACTTCCGTTTAACCTAAACCATCCATTGAATTTCCGCAGCACAATGAGGAAATGAAGTTTTGATATAGTGTATAAAAAGCATAACCAAACATGTGTAAATAAATACATAAATAAAAGCAAACTAAATTACTAAATGTAAAATATATTGCCGTAGAAAACTGATGCTTGCCCCGTCATCTTCTCTTCCATTTTCGAAATAGTAAGACCTGCTATGACATGTTACAAAAATAATGTTCACCTAACTTCGGAAGTGGAAGATAAATGCCAAAAAGGAAGAAATAGAGGAGTCGTAACCTCTTCTAACCTCAAGCAGGTGCAGCCGTGGAGTTGTGCACATTGGGTAAATAAGAAAATATCTTCGAATTTTCGTTCAGTGGGTGAGTAAATGGCATAAATAAAGAAAACCCTGTTATTCTACTTTAAATGACAGAATTTAGATTTTAATCCCATAATAAATCGTGCAATGACGCCAAATTGTAGCGAGTAATTACGGGAGAGAGGGTTTTATTACGGCTAAGAAGGTACTTTTGGTCTCATACAGTCGTAGTCATATGGATGTATGTACTGGTGTTTAAGATTTGGACCAACACCTGGTTGTCGGGCTTTTTGAAGAATAAGTTCTATTTATATTGCAGGTGGTTTCAAGAACGGCCAAAAAGAACAGAAATAATCAGCTTAAGAGTTATGGCTGTTCATTACGTTGTGTTTAAAATTGTGCTGTACTTTGTATTTTCCTGCCAAACGAGATGATAATGATAATTAAATTATGTAAATAATGATACTAAATAATAAAATAACTGACTTTATAAAAGATTTTATTTATTTTATAGGGTATATTATTCATTTTTAACCTTTATTCTTACGTATTGAATTTGTTTCTCAGTTACCTGAGAAACACGTTTTGCGCCGTCTGACGAGGCATTTCGACCCACTGCGTGGCAGATTGACGAGGCTCGCGAAGACAATCGATCGAGTCGCAGGCGTAAGGAAAAAGGTGAAGTCATCTGCGAGTGAGAGAGCGAGAGCGAAGGTCGGTGCAGGACGAGAACGTGTGGTCTTTTCGCGACTGGCATCGCGCAGCAACTGCATTGAGGCAGGAGCGTGCAGGGAAGGGACAATGCTATCTAGGATTTCGCTCCACCAGAAGAAAATGAAGACTGTGAGTGCAAGCGTGAAGCGGATGTAACTACATAAGAAGAAATTGAGAACAAATGTGCATTTAATGGCTACGAATTTCGTGTTGAGTATCCTAAAAGAACTGTTTTTGTAAGTACAATATACCCTGAATGAAATAAAAATTATATTTCAATAATAGGGCTTTGGAAAAACTGAAAAAATCTTAAAAACTAATTCCTCTGAAATGGCATTTCCCAGCGCAAAATGAACATTTTACAAAACAAAATATACAACATTTGTGAATAAATTAGAATGCTAGTGATGTACCATTCCTTTCCAAGTTGTAGAGCAAGGTAAAGAAAGGTAATGGAGACAGCTTTCGGTCGATTCGCATTTTTCTAGGAGAAATTGAAACGTTATTCACTCACGTCAGGAGATGTATCGACGGCTCATTTCCCGTTTACATATTAATTACTCCGAACTGCTTTCACGTCGTTGTTAATCTTTTACTTTCATCATCAACCCATCTCAAATGTTACTACCGACGGTCATTTTAATACTTTGCTAGCGAAGGAAATTACATTCGTGCGAAGTGTATAAGAAACAAAGTATTGTACGAATATGCGCGTCTACATATTTAAAAAATATGTAACAAGATGCATCGAAACAGGTAGTAACGAGAGCAAGCACTAAAATGTAAAACAATCCATGAATTATTCAGTGCTTTATCTGTGTGACAGCTTTATTATTTCAATAAATTATATATTTCATCTTTTCTTCAGATCTCGTAATGATCTTTTTCAGTGTTATTACAAATGAGATGTCATGGCAAAAATAATTTCTCGGGATATTGAGATATGTGTATGTTATTACATATATCGACTCAATTTGGAGACTTATCTCCTTAAAATCTGGTTTCCAAAGTCAATAAGAGCCCCTGAAAGTTCGAGTTCTAAGGTCGTACTGTTCAAATTGAAGTTTTTTGATTTTCGTTTTGCATTTTTGAACATTTTCGCACCACTCCTGGTCAGGTACGTGTAGATTTAAAAAATATACATACGATTTTCGACTATTTGTTAATTTGTGCTGTATTTGATCGCACGTGTGTACTTATGCTTGTTAATAGATACTTAGAAATAATATAATTTTGCTCACACCCAAAATAGAGCGTACATGACGTAAGGGACATTTCAAAATCTTACGGTCCTAACACTGTAGTAACCACTATGATAAAAGTAGTGTAAAATGTTCGGACAAGTCCAGCTAAAATCGATTATTTATGAAATATCTGATAATAAAAACAAATTTTAATTAAAAACAATATATTGTATAAAATGTATAATATGAAACATAATTGTAATCAATTGTCACAAAAACAATTTACAATTGTATCTGTTAATTAATAAAAAGTATGAAGACCATTCTACAGAGGCACTCAATCGAAGGTCAAAATAACGGTGCTGAGAGATAGTGTTACGCAGGTGTTGCGAAGAGATGTGCCTAGGCATAATGTGTGTCGCGTCAGTGGAATAGAACATACTGTGGAGAAGTTGTGAAAGAAAACAAAGGAGAATTGAAAGTAAATTGCCCATAGCATGAAGGTTAACCATAAACTACAGCCCCAAAAGAGCCAAAAACATAATTTACTAATATCTACACTTTTAAAACATCAAGGGTTCTCGTTTAAAAGGGTCTTTGTGCTATCTTTTCAACCAAATTGCTTCAGTCAGTTACAAGCCATATTTTAACGGGTTTCCATTCGTTGTAATGAAATGTTGAGAAGCATAGGAAAATCGTAAAAGGGATCCATGCCCCGTTCAGAGGGACGCGAGTGCGATCAACAGCCGGGAGGTGGCCTTAGCCTCTTTGAGGCGCGCCATTCGATCTGGCGACGCGCCGCAGGATCCGAGCCACTTCCTGCGGAAATTCGATCACACGGCTGCCTCGCACGAGCACGGCAGCCAAAATACTAGGCCCCTCTGACTTTTCCTTCAGTAAGTTACGATGATAGTAAAGGGCAAAAAATGTGACTATGAAAATCTAATTCAAGGCTGATATAGACTAAGGAAAAAAGTAGCGTGATGAATTTTGCTGAGAACTCTTTTTATGCATCCCATTTTTTACCAAATCTTTCCAGAATGCTAAAATGGTTTCGACCTCGCTTTGTGGCTAGGTCGCACATCTGACACTGCCGGGACTCGAAACCTAGAACCTCCCGGTCATAAGCACTGCAGTTACATCAATGACATTCCTTGAGCCGTGTAAGCAACGAAGTGAACGGTTCTTTATGCTTCGCAAATATTCGTTTTTCCTTGATTCGGAGTACGCAATTTCCAACAAGCAACTGAAAAGTTTGATAATTGACGGCAAAGGTCAGGGGTTCATGCAAGTGCAGTGCTACTTTGCTGATTCGCAGAACATTTATTTGCAAACCCGTTTTTGTAATATTCCGTTAAGGCATGTTACATTAAAATGTGACGACATATCAGGGAACATATACTGAAAGGTTGAATATGTATTTATACAAAAAAATGTAAAATAAAAAGTGGTTTTTAAACGCTTTTAGAATGTGATGGAAACTCTAGAAAAAATGGCATGCAGATATCTTCTATGAGTAAAAATACGTGTTTCCTTGAAAATCCTAGTCATTTTAGAGGGTCGTTACTTCATTCTGTCCGTAGTTCATACTTATCTCAAGAACGTGAAATGATTACCTTCCAAAATGATCGAAAACGCGACAATGTGTTCTTCGCCCAAACTGTTTGTGGACGATTTGTCACGGAATGTACAGGCTCATTATTCTTTTTTTAAGTGCGTCCAATTTGTTTCTTGTCGTAGTTGAACGCTGCCAATGCCTTGTTCATGAGTCTGGTGTTACTTTCCCAGTTCAAATGATGAATTGTGTTCCGAAGATGAACTATTCCGCGCAATCATTGCAATCGTTTTTCATCGCCGAAGGAAGTGCCGCGTGAGAACATTAACCCATTCCGGAAAAGAGAAGCTCTCGGGGGCGGGCGACGTACGATATGCATCTGAAGGGTGTTTCGACGAGACTCATCTGAGACCGGCGGGCGTTGGTGAATAAGAAGGGCCCTCTCGAGGATCGGTGCAGTGAAGCACTCGGGCTGGGCGGCGCCGGCGCTGGCGCCAGGGCGATGGCCGTGCTAGCAGCGCGCGAGAGCCCGCAGCGCCGTGGCCGCCGCGCCGTTGAGTAATCGT
>BOPP01000122.1:3769284-3779912 GCA_017312745.1 Gryllus bimaculatus | reverse complement strand
ATAATAATAATAATAATAATAATGTCTTTATTAATGGCGAGGCTCAGGCTATAGGGCCTGCTCTTCCGTCAAACCACTGAATTGACATATATTAAGAGTAGTAACATTTTAAGAGGGGAGGACAAGCTGTACATTTACGTCTGGGAGAACAAATTTAGAGACCATCCCAGCATACGCGTTAAGCGATTGAGTAACCCCAGAAAACCTCAATGAGGATGGCTACTTAAGGCCGAACATCAATTTACGGAGAAAACTGGAAGAGAGGGAAAGTTAAAAGAAAGGAAACTTAAAGGAAAATGAAGAGGAAAATCCGGAAGAGAAAGAAGAGAGACAGCGAGGAGGGATAAGCTAGCTGTACATGGGAGTACAAGACAATGGGCTGGGGAGTCGCGTAGAGTCGTGGAGAGCCATGGAGAGGCAGGGGGGAATGTGGGGAAGAGCGGGAAGGCGTGGGGAGACGAGAGGGGGCGGCCTAGGCGAGGCGAGGCGAGGCGAGGCGAAACGAGGTAAGGCGCGAGGGAGGAGGTTGAGCGGAGTGGGATGGGTTAGGGAGGGGGCGGAGCTGGCGGCTTCGTTGCGCACGATGGGATGCTGTTTTATTGCGAAGTCTTCCTTGTAGAACAAAGCAGGAGGAGGTAACCGGTTGTTAGGAGGTTAACAAAAAACACAATCGTTCAGGCATTTCTCCGTTTTCTACAAGTTTAACCTTTTAAAAAATTATAATACTCACTCATGGTATCCTATAATAAGTTGTTTTTTTATACGAGAGTAGTGCAAGCTGTTATATTTTCACAAGTCTATAGATTTTATCAATGACAGCATACACATAGAAATCTAAATGTCATTGTGGGGTTAGGATATGGTGATGATACTAAGAAACGGAAGCTGAATTGAAAAAAGAAATTAACAAAAATTGCGAAGGATCGATAAACCGATGAAAAGAATTCCTAAGGGTGTTTAAGAAAAGAGAAGAAATAAATACTTGTTAATTAAACAGGTGAGGATCATGGAATATATGACCATATAAACCACCCGGAAGTGATTAAAACATTTCAAATTTTATCATGAAACTTATCAAGTATTTTGTACCATTTCTACAGAGAAAACTATTATGGTTTACACAGATTTCTTTTACATTATGTAGTTCGATTTTAAAATATTGCTCTTTCACATTGTAAAAGAGTAGGTCTTTGTGAGCCGAAATACTTACAATTCATGACATGTTTTATTCTTGTTAAGCTAATTATGCACAAAGTTAACCTCGTGTGTTTTGCTCTCAGCAGTTATCCTTCATTCAAGAGCAAGTCTCTCACAATTTACGTCGAGTTTAGAGGACTGTTAGCGTATTTCCTTTGTTTTAATCCGTAAGCAATGTACGACAAAATAATAAAATGAAAATAGGTCATGGTAAGGACGATGTAATTTCCTTGTGATTCATTTCAGAGGATACGTACATCCATCATAAATCTTGAATGCATTTTCTTACGAACTCTTAAAAATTGTGCAATTATCATTATATTTCGTAGAATATTACAGGAGACACCGTAAGTCATTCGTGTCATGAGATAATGTACGTATGTTATTACGTTGAATCTGAAATTAGTTATACGTGAAAATACACATTAATAAGAATATTATTTATTACATTAATAAAAAATAGTAAACTGAAAAGCAAGGGAAATGGGTTTATTCACTTCCACTGCTTGCAGATCCATATAAGAGCATTCTCTATACTACTTCATATTAATAAATGTCAAAGCATATTAAGTACGTACATGAAGTGTTACCAGCGAAACAATGTTAGCAATTTGATTTACCAAAAAGACAAAAGATGTTACGTACACATTAGTTTAAGTTTCACACATATCAGCAATTCTATGAAGAATCATACAAACATCAACTAGCAGATAAACTATTTGGTTAGACGACGAGTGTTTTAACCACTGGATACTGTTGATTAGTAGTGCAATTAAAGACGAAGAATTAAAAACAGAAGAGTTTTCGTAATGCACTAAAGGGTCTTAAACAAGGAGGTACTTGCCAAAGTTCTTAAAACCAACATTATCTTCATTTGTTTGGAACTATATCGTTTATTCATGATAAAATTAAAATTCCTTTGAATTAAACTTTTGGTACTCACATTGAAAGGAAGTTCGCAAGTTAATCTAACTAGCTTTCAAAACATTTGGAATTTTAGCCAATTTGTTTGGTAATGCGCTGAACTTCGCAACTTTAGTGCCATGGCTACATTTTTTCAAGAGGTAGTTACAATGATGATAAAAAACAAAGGATATTGCATTGTACCCTTTTCGCAGTATATCTAATACACATCCAAATTAACAGTTATAGTTGTACCGTGATTAAAGATTGTTACAGAGAGTAAGTCAATTAACATGCTCTAAATAAAGACCTTTGTAGCTAGAGCTTGTCGAGAAAGAACACAGCATCAGTCCATCTTGTTTTTCTGTGTCTTTTACTCGTTTCATAGAATCATTATTATTGGAAAAATGAGGGAAAATGGGAAATGTTCAGGATGACGTGAGGTGGATATTAGAGAACAAAGATAAAAGGAACAGAATGAATGAAAGATATAGATAAATGAATAGTAGGTAGCGTATTATTGTACACTACTTGTATTGTACGCATAGAATATATGTATTATGCGAATCCAACTTTTGTATATTTAAGAAGTTGTAATATATATTCATTCATTCATTAAAATCCTTCTTATTAAATTCATAATATGGTAACGTGTTTAGTAGCGAAATTCAACATTATTAAAAATATTGTACAAATGTTTTTCAATATTCTACGATTTTACTCTTGTAAATAATATAACTTGCGTAGTCCAAGACAGTATGTGAACTCTATGTTGGAAGACTCGTAACCCATCATAATTGCAAGACAATATATTTTCACTTAAAAATGAACATCATCAACTGCAAAAGCAAGTTGCAGAGAAGAAGAACAGAACATAAAGCAATGATGAAGCCAGAATGCTGCACTAAAACAGGCCGTACGGATCGTGACCAATCGTTGAAACTCCCGTGGTACGAGAATTTCACGAAATAGCACGCAATGATTTTGTAACCCACATTCTATTTGATTTTAATCCAAAGTTTTATAATTCAAGTGGTTGAGTACGTATTCTACTTCTCGTATATTTGCAATAGTGACAAATGCTTTCGTACAAACATAGCAAATTATTAATTGGACATTCATTACTGTAAGACCGTAAATAAGGACGCAAGTCCTTATGCGGATAGGGTGCGGATAGGACAAGAAATGGAAGAGAATGATCTCGCGCAGTCCATAACCCATTTGTAAGGGTTCTTCCCCGACATTCGCCTAGCGGTGATGGTAGAACCGCGGAAAAATATCGATCAGAGCAGCCGTTTGCTAGAATTCTTCAGAAAGTTGCTGAATTCGACATTGCTATTTGCTAGTGTTGAATAACATGTCGTCGGGACTCGAACCATAGGACCTCCGGGTAAGAGGCTCTGCTGCCATATCCATCATACTGATGCCCTGAGCCCGCCCAATCCAGTCGAGTTTTGTACGGACTTGATGAAATATGGGAAAGCAACTGGTTGCGATTACTTCTGCTTCGCAAATATTCATTCTTTCTGGATTCCGAGTACGCAATGTCCACGAAGCGAGGAACAAGTTTGATAATTTACTGCAAAGGGCTGGAGGTCATAGAAGTGCAGAATTATTTTGATGTTTCGCAGAAAGACAATACCAGGAACATTTATTTGCCAACTCTTATTTGAAATATTCCGTCTGGGCTGGTGTCGAAAATCTTCCCCCCGCCGGGTCTCGAAACATAGGACCTCCTGGTGAGAGGCATTGCGGTGGCATTAATGATGCCCGCAGCCCCTTAATCTAGTGCTAATTCACGCGACGGCTTATTACCACCGGCAACGAAAGGTAGTTACGTGGCTTTCACCTTAGAAACATCAGCTACCCGGGTCGGAAATATGCTAATTTATATTCTTAATTTTTTTATATTTAATTTAAATATTGTGTATCTAGGTTTCGTTGAGTAGACCTTTGATTTAATTTTTTTAATTTAAAATGGAATATTTAAAAAGACTTGACTTTGTCTTACGTAAATTCTTATTTTTTACATTTTTTTCTATGAGCTACTGCAGTATATTTTGTCTTCGGAGACGTGTGAAGAAACAGAAAATGTCGGCTACCGGTGTACCTCTCAACGTGTCTGTGAGCTACTGCTTCTAGTAGTAGTATTTTTTATACCACTGAATTATTATGCAAGAGGAAATTACCATGTCATCCGAACGCGGGCCCCAATATCTGTCGTAGCGAATCAGCAAAAATTGTCAGCAATTTTCATTCCGTTTTTGCCGAAAATAGGCAAGTGTTAGAATTTAAAAATTGGAAATTTGGGCGAGGAAACTTTGATTTCTTTACGATAATAATCAAACCAGTTATTGGCTCGCAATTACAAGTACGAACACATTCAGTTCTATATTATACGAGTATCAATCAGAATCAATTTTTCATTATTTCCCACAGAAAAAAGTATCGATTACATACACTTTGTGTCCAACGTCCCTTGATTGATTGATTAGTGACTCATAGTGCGTCAACAGCTAAGGTCATTAGTCACCTATGTGTAGTGCATGTTTTCCAGGCAGTGGTCTTCCTCCGCTGGATAGTGAGACCTACCGGTCGACTAGAGGGTTTTCTCCTACCAGGTATCTCCCACCAGCGGGACACTGCCCAGTACAAGACAACCACTGAACTTCCGACTGCTGTCCTGGCATGTGCAGTGCATGTGCGGGTACGTAAGGAAGAAGGAAAGGTCGCGTGCGGTCCGTTGCCCGTTTGTTAGGGAAATGCTCCGGCAATCGCCTGCTGCTCATCAGAGGAGCCACGGATCAGAGCAGCCAGCGACCGCTAGCTAGAGTCGCAAATCCTACTACTGTCGGGATTCGAACCTAGGACCTCCCGGTCAGAGGCACTACATCAGTCGTCGAGCCACCCCTCCCGGTGTCCATCATCCCTCGAGGGGTTTAGGAGTAGAACAAGATACGCCTGGTCGTGCGCGAGGGGGAATCTTTAGAACGGTGCAAGGCTGCCCGCTCTCGACTATTACCCAAGCGCCCGGAGGAGCGTTTTCGCGCAGCACCGACCGGGAATTAGCGCGCATGATTCATGAACTTCGCGGCACTGTCCCTCAAGGTCACGCGCTCGAGCCACGGCGACGGCGGCTGGCGGCTTCCCTCGAGGGGTTTCCTGAGTGATGAGGCGCCCCGCAGCGGTGCAGCCAGCGTCATTGGCGCCCCGGGGGAAACTACCTGGTCGATGGAAAAAAGCTCCTTTGCGATAGGATTCCTCATTACCCACTTGGCTGTCCGGAGACCGCCTTTCTGCGACCTTCCTCAGGGCAAAATGCGTTGGCACCTGTGCCTGGGACGCGGCGTCTACCGGAAAGCCAAGTTGCTGGTTCCGGCCGCGGATGCCGACGCTCTGATTCGTCGTTCTCCAGTCTCCCCTTCCACCACCAACGCTACTTTCGTTCCCACTACCTCCATATTCTATATCAACGTCATTACGATGACAACTTTCAAGTCACACTGGAGACTTGAGGATACTCATGGTGGGGGGCTCTGACTGTAGAACTGCATTTATTATCTTTCCAAAAATTATAAACAAATTCGGAAAACTATAAACAAAATGGGGCGATTGGCATGTGGGTAGTAAATGATAAAGAGAAGCGAGTGGGAGGCGAAGAGTGAGTTGAGGTTGTGGAGTTGTGGGTGATCAAAGAACAACTGTGGGGCGCCAAGGTGACGTCTTGTGGGCGCCATTGAGGGCGCCATTTCGTTGTCGAACGTGAAAGGTCAACGCATTGATGATTTACTTGGAACAGTGTGACGTATTTTACTTAGAAACAGGATAATGTCACTCCAGGCACTGTATTTATTTTGAAGGTCTAATGTCATTATTTAATTTTAATAAATTTTGTTTAATAAAATGGGTCTGATTTCAACATTTCAGATAATTTACACGATTTTGCGCTTATTTACACGATACACAAACTCAATTGTCATTTTTACAAAACGGGTCTCTCTTGGTTCCGAGTAATCTCAACAGCGAAAGACATTTGGATAGGGTTTTCACTTACATTTAGAATATCCTTGAGATTAAGTTAGACTAAAGGTACATTTACCCTATAGCCAATAATATAACAAAGATCGATGCTTTGTTCGAAACTACATTTTTATTCCTATATTATCGAAATTTTGCACATTTGACCCTGTATACACGAGGTATGTTATTTCTAATTTGATATCGGAAAAAGCACTAACATCCCTCTTTGCAGCTCACTAAAACGGAATTCTGGAGCGGATTCCTTCAATTTTCACGAATCTCAAAAAAAAACAATGAAGGAACGGCATCAGTGTATTAATAAAAGCCAATTAAATGCATTTTGATTTTTACTAAACGTTTTTCGATAGTTTTCAGAGTGCAATTCAGCTTTGAGTAACTCCAGGTCGAAATTGAAAATTAAATTCGACAGAGATGGAGGAAGGGGGTCGACAGGAGAACGGATCGTGGCGGATTGTGTCAGGGAAGTAAGTAAAATTACTTCCATTGTACAGCATATCCATTCTTTAGAATAGATGATTGTCAATGGCAAAGAGGGCAAGCCAGATTACCTCACCCAGTTGTAAGTATAATTAATTTTGTTGGTAGATTTAATATCAAAACCGGGTAATGACAGCGGGTCTAACGGGGGCCTGGGGGCCATGGCTCTCCCAAAAGGCCAAGAACTTTCGTTTGTTACCTTCTTTATCTACTGGTGTTAGAATTATATAATTATTTAAACAATAATATTGCATAAATTACAAAAATAATACACCATATAACACATGATTATTATTTAACAAAACCTTTGATAGCCTCTCCAAAATGATCGGCTGGATCTGCCAGCGCTGATGGCCACTCCATTCTAATAGAAGGTTATGGGTCCGGAGAGCACAGCTGCCAGTGGTGGCTCGTGGTCCGGCGGAGGCGGCGGCGGTGGGGTCGCAGGCGACGGTGTCCCCGCCCTCGCCGTGCCGCAAATACCAAAGGTGGAGGGAGGGAGGCTCCGGCTGCGAGGGGGCATCCGAGCGAAGAGCAAGGCGGCGCGGGGGAGGGGGGGAGGAGGGAGAGGCGTCTGGGAAGTCCGTGGCGCACAGTGGGGCCGAAGCTCTGCGCATTCGCAAGTTACGACGAACGCAGTTAGCAAACCTGTAGCCCACACGTGGAGTCCACTTACCACAGTTAGAAGTAGCATTTACACATGTATTGTGTATGTGCGAATAGATCTAATATTTAAGTTAATTACGATACCATTTACACCTTCATTAATTATATTCAAGAAGGCTTAATAGAATCATACTTAACGTAAAATAGTACCATTTTCAAGGTCTAAATAGTATTATTCATTTTACTCATCATGAAAAGCAATGTAATGTTGAACAACGAGAGAAAAATTATATAAAATTGTTGAAATGGAAATACATGAAAAACTTCAATAAAAATGAACTGACAAGTCTCGAGTATTAAAAAAATCCCATTGTATATTTATAACAGTTTATTGTACTTGGACGAAACAAAAAATTAGAGCAGTTAATAGTTTCTTACTAGTTCATATGGTAAATTAATAAAAATGAGCATGTCTTTTAATACTATTTTATTGCAATCATTCACTCTTCTTCAAAGGAAGTTACGTTGTACATGTTATTAATAATGTCTTACAATAATAAATATACATATTAAGCAATATTATTAATACAATTTTAAAACCGTTTTGTAAATTCTAATAAAATATAGCAAACAAAAATTATTGAATGGTGACTTATACTTTGAAGTAGTATTAAATAATGATTAAAACATGTTAACTTTATTAACGAAGCGTTCCAATGGACAGAAATACAACAAAATGTACAAATATTCCTAACTTCCATGCACTGTGGATATTTAGATTCTTCAATATTATCTGAGCTACTCATGAAATGTATAACAATACAAAACATTTCATTTCAGGTTGCATAAAAATTTACAATCTTTATTTTTTTTCGTACATGAATCATATTTTTTTATTTGTGTATGTGCACACACGAAAATTTACTATTCGATCTCTTGAACTTTATGGCATATCCTCAGCACAATGTTTGTTGCTGCAGGTCACATGTAGCTTTCATTAAATGCCATTGCGTTTTTTAAAACTATTTTTGTGCCCTTCTTTAGTCCATTTCGTGCCTGTGTTCGCTGTGGTGCACGACACCTGGTTGGTGGTCACTTACAACCACGTCTCGTAGTGAAACGACCGTGTAGTCGCCGCCTCCATTTTCTGCGGTCGTTTTCAACCAAATCTTCACATTTTGAGCCACTACATTTTTCGAATTTCCCATAATTGAATACCGACACTGAATGTGATCAGAAGAAGGTGGGGCAGATACATATACGTATCTCCAGATGAGAGTGAGTTCGAAACTTAGACGATGGAAGTATACGATTATATTGTCATCGAAGATGATTAAATCAGGAATGTGTATTAGGGAATACATCATTAGGGAATATTTTTATAGGAGTCAGATATACTAAGAATAATATCAGGGGCGGGAATAAAATCTTAATGGCGAAATAGTTAAGCCTAGCTCATGCCCAACTTATCTATTGCACACGCGTTAGTGCTCAATATAACAGATGTTTAAAAGTTTTCAAATTAAACATTTATGCACTTTATCGTTTTTAGAAGGATATTTGTAACTTCCCCTTTTTCAAAACGAGCCATGACGCATATGAAAACGGTGATAGTGTTTGCTGTAGACATTTGATAGCGGAAACTGTAAACGTTATTCCTCAATTGGAACAGTTATGCTACAAAATTAATTTACAAATACAGCATTTATTGCTTCATGCTCTTACAAGCTATACTCATAATGGAACATTTTATGGATCACACTTCATATACTAACCTCACGTCGGCTTGTATTGGTTCCTCACGATACAAGGCAGATGAGTAAGTAACCTACTCATTACTGGAATGTATTCCGTGATATAAGGATGGAATCAATTCACGTTACTATTATCTGCAGCACATATGTCTACTTAATTTAAAAAATGAGCCATTATACAATTTTACATTATTTTTATCTTCAATTTCTTTTTATTCAAACTTTTGGCAAATTTACATTCTTTCGGCACTTACTAGAAAAGAGTGTGACCTTACACAGATTATTTATATACCATTTATATAAATTATTCAGGTTTCTCCTTATAAGTTACTTAAATGCTCAAATAGTACATGTGTAACAGATACTTTATACACAAATTAAAAATACAAAAACAACTTCTTGAACGTAATAAATACGCAATACATTAACAAACTAATAGGACATTGACAATCTGCATGAAAAGTCTAAATAGTGATGTTATTCAAGTCGTCTGATAGCTTCACTAATGTCTGGTAAGTTGATAGCGAGTATATTGAGGATGTTTATTTACTCTTAGGAGGTATATCTGTTATTATTACTTCTATATCTGTATGTCCTTGTGAAACATAATTAATTACGTACCCATCACTCACAAAGTTTTCATAACTTTTAATTGAAGCATCGTAGTATTTCAATGTTGAATGTTTGTTATACAAGTACGCCTGATGACCAGATTGGTTTTAATAGAAAATTATAAGCAATCAATTTGTATTTTGATGCTTTCATATTATTTCCAATCCATTAACCAGTTTAAATACGTTTTAGGTCTATTTTTTTTTATTTTTGATGTCATTTTTTCAAATTAATCTTCTGTCTAGACTTATAAGTCCAAGATATTTGGCCGAATTCTTTTCAAGAATGTATTGCAATCAGAATACTACACTAGATGGGCATCTTTCATACTTTCGGCAGAAGATGACCTGAATAGACTTTTTTAATTAATCTTGAGACGCCAGAGTTTATGCTTTTTGTTAATTAATTCCAGATGTACTTCTACTAGACGAGATGATTGTATTACATCTTCATGTCGCACTAAATAGTTGTGTCATTCGGGTTATATTGCTGTCAATACATGTTTTAAACGTGAGTAAAGGTAAGATGTAGCATTCACCCTGATGCAATAACGAATTCATAGCGATCATTTTTGAAATATCTCCATTAAATTTTACTTGAAGACGTCTCTTAGTGAGGCAAGATTTTAATAAACAATATTTTCGATCTGAACATTTTTTTCTGAATTTTTTACTACAGTCCGTACTTAATTAAACGTCTTCCTTACGTCAAGAATTACAGCTGAGCAATATTCTTAATTTTCAAGCGATTCACTAATTTATTTTACAATTCGGTGATTTTTTTATGTAGTTGAATATTGTTGTTTAAACGCAAACTGCGGTTGAGGTATTTTTTGCTGTTCGATGAGAAATATCTTCAAACGTAAAAGAAATAGTTTTTCAAGAACTTTGGATAATACCGGCAGTAAGATAATGAGTCTGTATTATTCAACTTCGTACATTGGTTTTCTAGGTTTGGGGATGACTCTTGGATCTAGTTTCCATTGTATGGGAAAAATGACCTAGTCTCAAGATGGCATTGAAGGTGGAAGTAACTAGA
>BOPP01000122.1:3736834-3756610 GCA_017312745.1 Gryllus bimaculatus | reverse complement strand
AGATGAGTCACAGTTTATGATTGGCCAGGAGGTAGAAGACGTAAGAAAAATTGGATAGAGAAGTTTGATAGCAAAAGCAAATCAACTTTCCACGCCACCCTAATTGGGACATTGTTTATGTGCAGTTTAACACTATTAGTTTTAATTTCTCGAATGGAATGATCTCTTGCATGCTCTTTCGAGCTTGGGTCAAACCATGAAAAGTCATGGGTAAGCTATTTCGCTAGCTCTGCATCTTCATTCAATGAGCTTCTTGCACTACTTAGTGTCGTAATATTAGCATAAAATTTAAATGCACGCAGATACTAAATTATCACATTATCACAAGTATTTGAAACATATATGAAGCATTGTTTAAATTGCAATTATTATTTCAACACCTTTATCGTCTTATTTTCTCTGTTGAAAATTGTAACTTAATGCCACTTTTAAAATGTTTTTGAACACTTCTAACTTGCCATTGCTTCTAACTTGCAACAAGCGGACGAGCGTCTGGCTTACCTTTTCAAACTTCTGTTATGATCATATGGTTTGTGACGTATCTGGTACTGCACAGAACGAGCAAAAATCGGATCGCTCGCCCATGTCAATCACTCATGATCTATTGAAGCAGTAATTCTACAATAGATCACAGACTTACGAAGAGGAATAATATGCGCGTTCGATTTTTAAAAAGCTATAATGGCTAGATTACACATTTACATACGGAAAGCTGCCTAAAGCTTCGTATCAGAAGCATTTCTTGTTGTTCTCAGATTTCCTAAGTACGCTTTAAGTACTGACGGACACGGCAGGAAAAAACAAGAACTTGAAACAAATGGATAGTGAACTTTAACCCTCAAAATACAAGGCTAGCCGAATACAACACTTGCGTCATACTTTGCAGACTCTGCGCTGCTAAAATACCTCAGAATGCTTCGTCACCATTGTTTACCCAAGGGCAGAGTTGCAGCAACGATGGACCGCGCTCAATGGCTTTTCGTTTCAAGTGTCCAACAAACACTGTCAGCTCCTCAATTTTCTCTTTGGGAAATACTGATTCGTGGTTCAATCTATCATGGACGTCTGTGCTCCTAAACCTGCACCAATGTCGCAGGAGTCATTTGGAGCTGTCATTTGGAAGATAATCAGAGCCCACAATACGGCAACTATTAAAATTGATGGAACTTCTAAACAATTTGGAAAAGTAAAAAAAACAATATGCAGTTTCATTTTTGAATTATATCAATTAACTGGGAGACACGTATGAGACTCGTTAATTTATTTTTAAAATCTTTATTTAGCAAAATTGTATTACTCCTTGGTTACACCTCTGGTATTAACTCTTGAAAAATGTTGGTTTCAATGGTACACCGAATTGACTACGTTTAAAAACGCAAAATCCAGCATTCGTTTACATGTGTTACTTTAGAAAGCAAATTCCGTAATTACAATTATGTGTGATGGACTAAGTTTTTAAATTGAGGCGGATCGTAGGATATCCTACAGTGCTATATAACATTAAGGTACAGATCTAGATCAACATAAAATATTTTAATACACAAACAATTATAGTGCATTCTTTCGTGTAAATCAATTTTCTCTTTTTTTCAGTCTCTGGTAACTTTGGCGGATTTGGAGGATTTGGTAAGTTAAAGAATTTTGTCTATATTTATATTCCCAATGCATGTTTCAGTGTTAAAGTCATACATAATACGAATAAATAAACAATAACATTTCTACTGTGCTGTAATTTGTAAATAATGTAAGTTAATGTGGTTAGCATAATTCTTTCATATATTCATTGTCTTCGAAACTAAAATGTTAGGCTGTACAATGTCCAACTATGAATGCTCTAGGCATTGACGTAAAACAATTCCAAAGATTTCTCTTAATAATCTACTTTTAAGTGGAAAAAAATATATATCGAAATGTGATGAGTTCTCTCAAGCAAATAATTATAATGAACGTTTCTATGGAACTACATAAAACTTCGTGATGTCTATGTGTAAACACTGTCATCAAATATTTGTAGGAAAAGAACTTTGTAACTGTATTTTTCATTATTTACGAATATGATGAAAACTCTATAATGTGCAAAGAAAATTTCAGTCAAATATGAATATAATTTTGAAAATAAAATCTTGGTTTCCTGCCCATCATAAGTAGTAAAACTTATTAATTATTAGTATTCTTTTTATTATTATTATTATTATTATTATTATTATTATTATTATTATTATTATTATTATTAAGTGATTTAAAGTTTTCTTCGCTCTACAATTGCACTATGAGAATTTTTTAACACAGTCGGCTACTTTTAAAAATATCCTGGCTTTGTTTTGTTAAAAAAATTGATTTTAATAACTTCGTGTTCTCAAACAATTTCGAGTTCATTTCGAGCATACACATAAGTATACATATTCTTTGACATTTTCAGGAGGTAGTGGATCATTCTCCAGCAGCAGTAGCAGCAGTAGCAGTTCCTTTGGTAAGCATTGGCACAACATTGACAACATTTTTTTTATTTAAGGTCGCATCAACTACTAAGGGCATTAGCGACCACTATTGCTTGTAACGGTATGGTAACTGTGGGTTGACACGATAATGATGATGATAGGGGGTGAAAGGACGAAACACAATACAACCATGCCCGAGGCGGGACTCGAACCCGCGATCCTTCGGTCCGAGTTCGCTACGGCACTACTGCCTTAGCGATCTCGACCACCGGTTTGCATATAAAATACTTGTTTGCATATAAAATAATGATACATTCTGATATAGTTCTGAGATAAAATATGATATAATGACTTTACATCTTCCATAACATTCGTAGTTCCCCTGTATATAAATAACGTGCTTCACTCAAGGTAATGAAGTGAAAAGAAGAAAATGTAGGTTTTATATACGATATTCCATGTACGAAAGAATTTGAAGTTTGACACAAAATGATACGCCCCCAAAATGTGCATTGAAATTAAAATCTCTATATCGATTATTTGTCTCTAACACTATTCTTCAAACATATCTTCACATACTACGTAAAATGCAGTTTTGTTGTAAAAAATGTTGTTTAAAAAATTCACGCACATAAAATATGTATCAATAATTACATATAATTAATAATATCCATATTTCGGTAAGGGTCATACCAATAGAATTATTCATGGTCCATTAAATTATTTTTTAAGATAGGCATTGCTTATTACCAAAGATACATATTTATCTTAACTTTGAAACTATTCTATGCTAATGAAAGTATAGCCAAGATTTTATCACATCAGAATCCCATTTCACATTTATGAAACTATTTCAACTAACGTACTTGTAGTGTGGCGTATTTACGTAGTTACTGTACTTCATTATTCTATCAGTATTCCACACTTGAATCACTATATGTGAACCACTGTCGAAAAATCGACCTTTTATGGCGGCAAAATGTTGATACATTTTGTCATTAGATCTTGTCAAAGGAAACGCATTTTTATTCAAAACGTTTACAGCGGTAACATATTTATGGTCACTCTACCAGCCAATACATAAACAAAAATGCACAATTTCCTTATTATTAACAAACTGTTGACTCCAAGTTATAAGGCATAATATTTAGAAAATATTTCAGTTAGAGAGGTAGTTTACTTCTCATTTTTATATAATGGATATTTTCATACTGTTTAGTTAAAAACACCTACATTTTCAGTTTGTTTGCGACGGGGAAATATTCTGATCTAAATCAGTCTTAGAAAGTATCATAGGGAATTGAACTCTTTGCAATATGGAAATTTCCAAGAGGAAAATTTTAAACCTTTTTTGATATAATGACCCGAACCAAATCATTAATGGTAATGTTCTTTAATGAGGTAATTATCTTTTCATTTAAAGTTCCCATCGCGTCCAAATTCGCCTTCGAGTTCTCGTTTGCTTCGTCGTGTCTTTTTATCGTCTGCTGCCCTAAGTTGAGCGGCCGGGCGTGAAGATCAGTGAAGGTTCTCGGAGTTATATCACTTCGAAGTACTACCTGTTCCGAAACGCAAAGCCATGGTATTGTATCAATGGCATTCTATAACAGCAATACATTCTACAACAATCCATTCCATATCGACTGATGGTGCAATAAGAGATAGAAATATCATTGCTCCAAAAGATTCATCTAGTATGGTGAGGTAATGTTTGAGTATACTGCACGTATTGCGATATTGTTGTCACCTTCATGGAAGAACATGTGGGTTATTGAACTATACAGTACACGAATATTCATATAAAAAGAAGAGCGTTGTTTTAGCTTCAAACCATGCCGTTCCAACAATCTTACTGTTTCAAAATTGTTCAATAAATTGAAGACGAATCTATGAATACTTTAGTTCATCAGGACTACAGGGCGACTAAGTTCTTTGTGAAAATGGAAAATTAAATGAGCTTCTTAAATGAATTGGGTAAATAAGAACAAATGTATTTATAAATATGCACGTGCGACATGTACGTTTCTGCAGAAATGTTTCTATAAATCGTTATTACATAGAACACAAATCTTGGGAATAATGCGTCTCATTATATATGTATTAATTTACTTATTTTAAGATTGAGAAATACTAATACTATATGTGACTTAAAAGATGGGAGAAGAAATGTTCAAGTACATTTATTTGCCAAATGGTAACAAGGAGCAATTTGCAGTATTTGCTTCTAAATAGCATTGTAGTACACACAAAACTTCACCGTATTCTCACATTAAATTTAAGAAGGAGTATCCTTTTAAATGTACAAGTGTACTAATACAATCGCCTTCGTTTGAATTGTTAAACACGGATCTACTACACCATTACGTTTGAAGGGTATTACCATTTTTGAGTCATAAACTCCAGTGATCTTCCCGCTTTGCGCATCGTTAAATACTTGGAAATACTCAAGGTCATTGCAAGCAGACAAGAAATGAATTAGTGGGGCACAGAGCGTGCAACTGCGCAACGGAATTACGCTGACCAACACAATGGCCGCTGTGATCGCGTCAAGTAATTTAATTGTTTATAGTGCACATGCTGATATAGATCAATATAAAACTGTTGGTGACCATAGAAGAGCAAACGAACTTAAAAAATCATCTTTATAATACATTAGTATTTAATGAAGATCTGTGAAAAGGAGATAAAATTGTACCCAACAATTACTCTAATTTTGGTGATATCTCCACCGAATTGCGTTTCAGAGATTTCCCCAGATAAACAGAATGATAGGCAAACAAAATTTGTAAAAACATCTAAATGGTGATTTATTATTTTAGAATACCAATACGAGGTTAAACTACGTCTGTTGTTTTCAATAGTTTCAATCACACGCGTACGCACACACACACACACATACATACATACACAACACTTCAATTTAATGTGGCTGATAATATATTTTAATTATTTTTGTGATACTTCAGACATGCCTACACTTATTCAAATATATTTATAATGGAAAATACCCCCCCCCGTTTTCAGCGATTGGCAAATTCTCTCGGTTATTAAGGATTTTATAAACATCATCATGTCATCCGCAAGTAAAAATAGTATGAAAATCAGTTCATGAAAGTATTTTTTACACACGTTTTCTGGTATTGTTATTTCTATTATAGTAAAGAAGTAATTCACATCTGACCGAGACTCATTTCATTGCAATAAATGTTTGTAGTTGTTTTTATTGTCACTTATAATTTCCTGTAGGCAAACGGATTGACTTTGTGTTTACCAGTATACAAAAGAACATGTTGACGAACGCTGACAATGAACAATATTCGTACACAAAATACGGTTATGAATGACGTAGTATATTTAGACCGCAATCTCTTTGCTTTTGATTAACGGCGTTCATGGATACGTACATCATTATTGAATCATGACGCACACTCATCTTCCTACTCTTTCAGTAGATAAAAGAGATATGCTGCGTGGCAATCTTCTAACAGCATGCCGCGCTCTAGATTTCGTTTATTTCTCTCCGAACTCGCAAATATTAACTGAAGAGTTATTGACACAGCTAAATCACCTCCCTATGGCTCTGACTCCCATAGGTCCTCACTCCGGCGGGACCCAGATGGCAGGTGATAGGAATCTAGAACCAAATTTCAAGGTTGACCCTCTCTCCAAGCTTTCAAATGGGGTCTCTCTGCAGAAGATTTGGGAACTTTATAATCAGAAATAAAACGTGAAACACTTGACTCTTTATATATTTAATAATAATTTTCCAGTAAAACAATGAAATAATACCATTTGACCATACTGAGAGGTTAAAAAAATTTGAAAATAATACAAAATAAAAAACATCATAGTATATCGCAGAAAAAGAACATTTCGATTGTCTGGTGCACATGCAAGCCGACATAAACGTTATGCCCAACACGCTTTCCTACATTGAAAACTCTGAAACAACGCACTCCGGAGCCTTAATAGTAGTTTTTTGGGTCCCTAAAAGGCACCCAAGTTTTCTCTACTGTAATCTACAAAATTATTATTTTTCAAACATTCTATTGTTGTTTTTTTTGTTTTTTTTTTGTTTTTTTTGTTTTTGTTCCGTCACTCACAGATACCCAGAATCGCTGAAAGTTTGGTTCCAGGGCGAAGCTATTTTCACTTTTAAGACAATTATTTTAAAGTTCTATGAAGATTTTGAGCACATTAATAGGAACATTGCAGGACACACTTGAGGAAACATTTGGAGATATATTAGAGGGTACTTTTTAGAGAACATTTGGAAAAAGCTGAGTAACAATATTTCATATTTATTCCTCAATCCCATTTACATAGAAAAATTACGGTCTATCTTACAAAATAGATACTTACGAACAAATCTAAATATACTTTTTCTGTACGTCCTAAGCTATTATAAATATTTACATTTCCTGATCAATCACCAAACACTATTTACATTCTGTAAATTTACCTTCATGATAGTTTGAGTGTTTGAGGTATTTACACTAGTAAACATTACACATACACTCGTATATACACAATTTACATTTGGGGAATATCTGGGAACATTTGGAGAACATGTAGGTATATGCGAAACAATAATACTTCATATTTATTCATTAATGTTATTTACAAGGAACACTTGATTGCGTGGCTTACAAAATAGATGACATACGACCCAATCTAAATCTACTTTGTCTTACTTCCTAACTTATTATAACACCGAACATTATTTAAATTGTTTTTAATGCCGTCTGTATAGTTGTCGTCAGTAGCAAATCGAAGTGAGTGAAGGCCCGACCGAAAAAGATTTATCCAGGCCCCCTTTATACCAGTGTCAAGCTAATACAAGTAGTGTTGATACCTTAAATAATCAAAATATTCCCTAGAAACGGGTCCTCTTTTATCCTGGTCTGTCCGCATTGCGGGCCCAAACGTTACGCCAATGGGTAATGTAATCAATAATTTTTCTTTACGTGTGGATTGTACTATTATTATTATTATTATTATTATTATTATTATTATTATTATTATTATTATTATTATTTGTAAACTTATCACGAAAAATATTTTTGAATGTTTAACTACTTTGTTGCTAACTATTCAACGATAATATGTGTATTATTTTTTATTGATTCCGTATCATTATTTAATAGCGTGTTTTATTACAAGTGATACTAATGCTAAATCCCTTTTCAGGTTTTGGCGGTAACAGTGGAGGCGGAAAGCTTAGAGCATACGGCCGCTAGAGACGCTAACGGCAGCACTCACGCCGCAGACAACGACCAAGACGACCAAACAGTTCCTCGTCAAGACGTTAGATCGCGCGCAACGCGAAAATGAATGTGACATCCTGTTTGTTTTTCTTTCTTTTTTTCGAAAGACAAAAGAGCGCGCGACTTCCGTGCGAGATCGCCATATATTTTTATAAAATGTAATACTTTTTTCCGTAATAAATCTTTTGTACAAAGGTTTTACATGCATCTAATGCACTTATTTGTTTCCCTATCATTGATATTGGTTTGGAATGCCCTTTTTCTTTCAGAATCAAGCTGCGGGTGGAAATTACAGATGCGACACTGATAACAAAACCTCGATATATTATATGCGCACGTTTTCTTTATCCGCAGAATACCTACCCCCACTCCCTTACCAACATTAGTTGAATTAAGACTAAATGATAGCAACGAGCGTTTTAGGCAAAATCTAATAACCAGAAATGTTCGCTCCCGTGTAATAGAAACTATTTTGCATCGAAGAAAGAACTACTAATTTAATGCCAAATTCCTTTCGTCAAAATAACCGAACTCCCCACTCCTCTCGCAACTAGCGAAGCGAGGACTCAAGAAAACCTGCGCAGATAATAACTTAACATTAATGTTTAATATTAAGGAAGCTTGTGCACCCTCGAACGTCAAAGCTCTATCGATCTTCTGCACATGCGCAGTTGGCGTTGCACACCACTTGTTCCTTCGCGCATGCGTAGATCTAGATAGCAGTTGGCTGTCCGCTATGGCATGCACAAACTCCCTATGAAACATCAACGTTAATAATACATCGACCAAAGCATCGAGGTCCTAAAATTTCTTTAGTAATCTATAACATTAAATTCTTGCTTAACAAACTTTAATTCACAATGTTTATTAATCTATAATTAATATTTAAATAAAAACGAAGTTAAAAACAAAAAGAACAACAAACAAAAGTAAGCCTGAGCATACACGGTCAATTCCAAGGAATATCTTTACATCGTCGAAGAAGGGTTCAGGAAGATATTGGGAGACCCTACTCAATTTACATCCAAAATATATTTTTAATGGAGTGGAATCTTTCACAAACATACTGCTACTTTTTAAGCAGCTTGTAACTGTTGGCAGAAATCATAAACATTAACTCGTGAGTTTGCACTTGATTAAGGGAACCTGAACACATTAATTAATAAAATGTGAATGCAATAAAGAAAGCTACGCGTCCAACAGGAGAAATTCTTTATACATTAATCTTCAATAAAAATATAAGAGCATATTTAGATTTTGAACCTCCGGATTCCTAAAGGAACCTCTGAAAGAGAAAAACTTCATACAAGAACTTATAGGAACAGAAATTAATAGAAATTTGGAAAAAAATATTCGAAAGATAGTATATGTATTTTATGTTATAGAAATAAACGACAGCAGCATACTGAGAGGCCGTTATAATCAGATTTTTAAGAACAGAATTAACAGGGGGAGATATTGATATGTTTACTTAAACATGTTTAGTTGATGTGATGTAATGGATGTTATATTGTTATGCAGTAACTATGATACATGTTATTGTGCATTACATTTAAATTGGTGAACAGAATAGGAAAATAGTTGATTCAATGAAGTAAATGAGTTTCTTATCAATTTTTAACACAAAAGCATTAATATTAGTAATATCGCAAGTGTACTTTTAACATACGTGAACATAAATCCAGTTCTTCATGATTCATTCTTCTTAGCTCTTGGCATTGAGAGTCACTGGAGTAAGTCAAGTGTTTGTCGTTTTGCCTCGTATGGTCGCAGTCAGTCAATGCCTTTTACCCCTTCGGCCAGGAGCTCGCCGGCGTTAGTAGCCTAGGTTCCCAGACGGTCACCCGTCCAGAAATGCTTGATGGCGCATTTTATTTCCGCGACCTTTCGGAGCGTAGTTATGCAATTCGACTAACGACGCCGTCTTTAAAAGGGCAGAGTTGATTGAAAAGTTAAAATATTTCCTTCAAAATATACAAAAGCACCCTGTTTTTTGTTAAGTAATCAAAGTAATCAAAACATTATCATGGAAAACAATTAAGGACTTTTATAAATCACAATGTCAGTTGTAAATTTTAAAAATTAGGAGCTGTAAAAAAATTGTTAAAATCCACAGTTTAAAAAAAGTAGCCAGCACGTCTCACATTCCCCTATTTTAATTAGTTCTCCCTGAAAAGTGCACGCCAATTATTTTCGCGTATTTCTATTTGCTATATCAATGCAATTTGCAGGTTCTTTGAGGTTACGAAGTGAAACACGTTCTGAAATAAAAATGTTATTGAAAACAATATTTATTTTCAGCATCTTTTCCTTTCCTCTCCTAGATCTTCCGCTCGTTTTATTATGTAGTGAATGGAGCAACATTATTGTAATTAACTACTTTTAGTTGGAAACATTGAAAATAAGCAAAAAAATCACGTCTCCCTTCCACAAATAAATGGCAACAGACAGTAGCTGAAGAATAGTCGTACAAACAACAGCTAGCGTTTAGATTTGTTTGCGGCAAAAAGCATAAGATGTGGACCTTGTATTTTTGTAAAATTATACTTATTCCAATCTATTTGCGGTTATTTAGAGTTGCAGTCTATTGCAGTTATTTTTTCTACCCGTTTATTAAAACGTTTGCGGAGACTCAAATAAGGAAACTTTTTTTTATTAAGTCCATACAATGTCATGTTTTCGAAAACGATATTTTATTCTTAAACTACTTGACTTATTCTAATTTTAATTAGAACATAACATTTATATAACTCATTAATGTATGCATTTTACGTATTTTGATTTCATTTTGGAATGAAATTGGATTTAAAAATATTCGAAACCCAAATGGAGACTCTGGATTTGGGTATTTCCCTCTATTAACAACCGAGGTGAAAACACTGTATCCCTTTTAAGCATATTGCGAGAACGGATGAGTGTGTGATTCAGAATAATTAAAGGTTTTATGGAACTGAGCTGCAGAAACCTAAAATGTGTACATAATATGTTTGACATATATTACTTTACATAAAATAGTTTAGAGTGTAGATGCAACCCGCAACACATTGCAATACACGAATAAAGTACATATCTCAGAAACTATGTGTTTTAGGGTGTTAAATCCTGATTTTCTTATCCCTGGGGATAATACTAATTCGCCATTAAACGATATTAACTTTACCAGAGTTCGTTGATATGTTATTTATTTATTTTACGTTAAGCATAAACATAGGGTACTGAAGAGAATACTTTGCTTAGTTGGGGTTGAGGTCACGATATCTGTTTCCATTGCAATTTTCAACCATGCAGGAGGGGCGAGAAGGCTAGTGATATCTCTGTTTATAGAGGTAAGTTTTCATAGGTTTTCTAATTTCTTGGGCATTAAGGGAATTAAAGCAAACAATAAACGTTGATGACGTATTTGTACAGAAATAAAAATTAATTCCCAAGGAACCAGAAAATGTATTTGATTCGAACAGAAGCGTGTGAAGTGCATCCAATGTATCTAACTTTTAAGCGTTTACGTTGTATTTTGACCAGCATTTTGTCTTTGTTCTGAAATTGGAGACGTAATATATACTAACACTAACATATGTTTTAGTAATGTAACATATTTTATTCGGACTGGTAGAATAATATTATTGAACCAAAACTGTTATAGCACAATTATGAATTGCCAGTTTAGTTTCAAGTTTACACGAGTACACTCGCCGGGGCGTGCCTCGTGAGTTTAACAATAGAGAGTTTTCCAGACGGGAAATCCAATGTCGTATTTCATAAACATCGTTACTAGGAAATAAAGTATCTTCAGAAAAATGAATTGTTACAAGTCTTCCAATCAGAAACATCAGTAAAACACGAAAGTAGTTGTAATAGAAAGCCTCTAGTAGTACCAAAATACTTTTACTGAACATATGTGTATCTTCTGATTCTAATTTGATTTTATAAGGATTACAAGATAGTAATACAGTATAGTGCATTAAATCTGGCTGTAACACACGAATATGAAATAAACATGTCTTTACCTTAAAGAAAAAGCTTCGCTTCCAAGCTATTCTGTAATTGAAACCACACAATTTTACTATACTCTTTATATTGTTTATATTAGGAATGGGAAATATATAGCAATTATATTTCCCTGTGGATAAATAACTAATTTTTCGTGACAATCGATGTAGCCTCAATGTACTGTAACTTCCAAATCCTAAACAAATTCTGTAGTTTATTTCTGACACATTTGAATGAACGTAAAAAAGTAAAAATTAACCATCAAGGTCCTGATATGTTATATTGGTACGATGGATATTTTGTTTTTCATTATTTCCACACTTATTGAGTCAAATTCGTGTTTAGAGGTAGCAACGAAATCTACGAAAAGTAAAAACTACAAACACATTCGTCGTAGACGACAAAACACGGAGAATTACGGAACCCGTCAATCTAAATCCCGTCCTTGAATGCGCTGTAAAATTCTCTCCAGAATTGTCGCGTTACATCTTTGAAATTCACGACATGCAAAAACGTTCTAATGACTTCCGAAGCAGTCGTGACATTACGAACGAAAATTTCCTCGGTGAGAGATCGAAGTGCAGTGGTTTGTCCTCGCGTCTGAATAAGAAGCATTGCACTACATTTCCTCGCACGCGCCCTTCCTTCCCCGTGTGCCTGCTCGCACGCACAGCCAGTCGATGGCCGGGCCCTCGGCGCTGGCACAGTGATTCCCCGCCGAAGCGCGGAGAGGACGCTTTTGCGCCACAGGCTGAGGGAATCGATCCCAGGGGACGGAGCCACGTGATGCTCATCGATCGCCCTGCCCGTCACGTGGGTCGCTTTGAACAGGTCTTAGCACATACATAACAGCTCAGAAACGTTTCCTTGGCTTAGATTTGAATGCAAAACGTTTTCAACGATTAATACCCTTAATTTAGGAGTTATTTCTATATTATTGTTACTTTTTATTTATTTAATTCTTTCCTTAATTGATTTTGATCATGATAATGACGTGGAGTCTTTTTTAAATAAACATCAAGACTGCCAGAACTTCTGTGACATGGCTACATATTTTTATTCACACAATAGGAATTCGATAGGAATAGAATCCGTATTACATACAAATAACATCTTTAAATTTGCGAATTAGATGTTGAAATATCATCCAATTTTTACCTTTTCGCCTTAATGCGTAAATAGTAAAGAGAAAGATTTAAAATTGTGCGCGAGAAAAACGTGGATATTTGTCAGAGAAACTCTAATTGCCGGGCCCTGGTAATGAAAAAAATGTTGTTCCTATATGTTGTAAATTGCTTCCTCCAACACGTGTAACCAACACACATGTCTGGGGGCCCTTATTGAAAAAATTGGTTGATAGAAAAAAGTACGTCTGTCTGTCGTCAATGCTAGAGTCTAAAGCGCTCAGACGAATTTCTCCCAAGTTGATATTCCCCGGCCGATTTGAATGAAGTCAAGACCCTGCGAGTTTCAAATGAATCTAATTAAATTTCAAACCAGGATATGTCAGTATCTAAATACGTTTACACTAACGTTTATTTCAATTTCAAACTATTATATTCATCAAATGATTGGTTATTATAATTAATATAAAATTAAGAAATGCAATGAACACTATGATGGATAAGACACAAATGACAAATATGTAAGACGATGCGATACTTGCGTTAAAATATCCAATAGAACAAAGTAAAAATCAAACCCCTGTCCACATTCCCCCTGCAATACGAGAGAATGTACGGAAACCGCCCGGTGTAGACGGAGGGGGGGCGCGTCGCGGCGCACTCTGGGGGCTGAGGCAGAGGAAGCCTTCATTGTGAGACGGAATTGACCAGAGGATCTTCAGAAAGCATGTGAGCAGACCAAACAATTTTACCAAGATCTTGGAAAAATTGAAAATATCAGAGTCACGAGATATTGTTGGTGAGGCTTTTCACATGCTTACATATGCACAGTTTTATTATGTATGATTGTGTTTTAAGATTTAATTGTTGTCTTACTAAAATAAATGTTTTTTTGAAAAAAAATATTTTAAAAAAAGTCTAAAAAAAAAACAAAATTGTATTGATTAAATTAATATAATGTTACAAATTAAAAATTAGCTTTGCCAGATACCTGAGATGGGGTCAAAAACCTACGACCCCCAAAGTGCGTAATTAAAAATATGTAACACTATTTACAGGAAGCTCTAACAATAAAAAAATATGTATTATAAATTCGAGCATAAATTTTTATTTATTGTGATTTGAATATTTTACTAGCATGATGAGATGATAAAAGTTAAAATTGGAAGAATGGACATGAGTTTTGTGATAAGCGAGTACGACTTCGAAATGCTTTTATGAAAAACGAGAGCAGGCTTTCGCAATGGAGAACGAAGCTCCGATAAAGGCCCTGCGCTGAAATAATGAGGCGCGCGCTGTGCGGCGGGCGATATGTGGCGCCCGGGACGCCTCGAGCTCCCCCCCCTTACGTTTTAACGGCTGGCATTTCGTGGCCGCGCGGGAGGGGAAGGCGGTGTGTGGAAGGGGAGAGGGCGGGGGGGGGTACGAACGCGAAAGAATATTCTTGAGAGGCAGCGAAGCACAGAAGGTAGGTGAGACCGGCGAGCGAGACAGAAGACGCAGAGTTCTATTTATAAGTGGGATTACAACAGTGTGGAATATTACAGGCCCAAGTTGAGTTGTAAAGTAATGTGATTCAAGATTGTTAGCGCTCATTTTGGCGGCGCTTACATTTCAGGGCAAAGCGATTTTGAATAACGGCGAGAGCCATTAAATTGAAAGCTCTAAAATACTATTAAATGTAATTGCTTTCGTATTTTGTCATTTTGTGTTTAATCTCAGAAAAACCTTTAATTAAAGCGGGGCTTATAAGAACTATTAATACACATTTCATTACATTTTTTTAGTCTTGGAGAGAAAGTGATAATGTTACATGCGGCGAAGGAAAGAAGAAGAAAGAAAGAAAGAAAGAAAGAAGGAAGAAAGAAGAAGGAAAGAAAGAGAAGGAGAAGAAAGAAGAAAGAAAGAAGAGGAATGGAAAGAAAGAAGAAGAAAGAAAGAAAGAAAGGAATGAAAGAAGAAAGAAAGAAAGAGGACAGAAAGAAAGAAGAAAGAAAGAAAGAAAGAAAGAAAGAAAGAAAGAAAGAAAGAAAGAAGAAAGAAAAATAAATGAAACTTTAATAAGACGCGAGGAAAGGAGTAAAACTTATTGCAAAACTCCTGCTTGTTACTTAAACAAATTCTGGTCAAGTTGATTTAAAAAATATAACAATTAGCGATTTAGAATAAATGAAGCAAGTGAAAATTCTCTTACAAAAACATTTCGAAATTACAGAACTTTCAAGAGTAAAAGCGAAAAAGAGAGTTCTATTCTCTATGTTTGAAGGCCGTTTCAGCACTTCCGTAGTCCATTAGACGCTCTCTATGAGAAGTCTGTAAATTCAATTGAACTGTACGCATTTGCTGTTACCAACGAGTCCAAGGGAATCATTGGGATGCGTATGGCAGAGCAGGTGTGGGCACGGTTCGAGCTAAGTTCGACACGAATTCGATGGAGGTGAGGAGCTACTATTACTAGTCCTGGACTATCTCCCGGCAACTCCGCCGTAAAGGAACTTCATTATCTACAAAACGTTCCGGTGAATATGAGCAGATGAAAATTTGTATATGTACTTCCCTTTAGTGTACATTTGCGTAATAAATTCGGAACGAGCTTCAATTGTGACCTCTGACCATAACATTGTCAGAAGATTAATTTCAACAGATTGCTATTTTTAAAACGTGTTAATATCGCTTGTAATATACAAGAAAGATAACTACTTTTATCATGCCTGTGCAAAGTATTGCAATTAGACAAGTACGTTTTTTCGCCGTTTTTTCTTCGTCGGCTACCTCACGGTACCTTTTGTCTCCACATTTATCGCGTAGACTTTTGGATCCGTAACACCGCGCACATTTATTCATCTGACGTCTCAACAAACACAAAATCGAGAAATGAAAGGTTAATTTTACACTTAATAAACTCTGAGGAAAAATGTTATGCCGATCTTTCCTATGGGATGGTTGTTCGAAAATGCCACAGAAACGATTAAATCATCTATCTTTTGTCCAAAATTTCCTTTATTTTATTTTATTATTTTCATTTTATGATAATGAAAATGTTTTAATATTACATTTTAACAATTAAAATTGATGTAAATGCGGCAACTTTACTAAAATATTTCGAAAGTATTGTGCAAAGTGTGGTTTTGCTCTGTAATGAAGCAATACCCCTACTTGACTGGTATTGTGGGGAAGGCTGCAGAAATGTTTTACTTCTCCTTTAACCCCAGAGGTAAAAGGTGATACTCAGCAATGGGAAAAATTGCCACATTAATCACACTATTAAAACTAAAAACGTTCTACCGACGCATACGTTTCACCGGACGGTCCTCCTCCACTGTGTGTCATCGTTGCCCCCTCCCGGGTGACGTAATTCAAGAACCCTAGTGCCACGCGCCAGGGGAGCAGGAGAAAGGGGCCGGGCTTCCGGTTACCAGGACGAAACGCGACGACCGCGGGGCGGAGTGCAGAAGCCTTAAGGCGGAAGCCCCTTCCTGCGGTAGGTCCACGCCTCTGCGGAGTTAACTCATTATTTGTATGCATAAAGTTGGCATTTTGGATCGATTGCCCGACTTTGTCGACTAGCTAACGGTGTCTCGTAAGCCTGGACCTAGTTTAACCCCATCGCTTGGGGGATAAGAGGGAGATGGCGCAAACATAACTTATTCCCTTCATTGTAACTGGCGAAATCGGCCTGTCTGAGCTTTTATTCGTCACACAGCTACCGAAAATGAGACGATTTTAAAGGAATACTAAAACTCTATTTTTGTCCCAACCGGAAATCGAATCCGGAATCACACCTTGGAAAGCTTGTACACTGCCCATGAACCATCTTAGAGCCTGCATTCACTATTTAATTTTTTAGGTGAACGCTCTAGGCGATTTTAGGAGAATTTAAGTTGCAGAAAATACTCATACTTTAAATTAATCTTTCAGTTCACTTGCAAACCGGCATGTACCTCTTCATTCTCATTAGATGCAATGTTACAGAGAAACTTCATCGAGTAGATTTAAGATAAAAATAAATATACACATAATCATTATGCTTAATTTTATAACTTATTTTCCATTATTAAATTCCAAATTCTTCCACTTTTCCCAAATTCTTCCACTTTCCCATTGACGCCTTCCATTTCTCTTCGTGTCGTCATCAAGGATGTTATGGACCTGACGTCATGTAAACCACCAGCCTAGAATTGTGTTGTTTACGACAGATTCTGTCACGATAGAGTGTAGTTTAATTTTTATTACAAACATCACCCTTAATTTTCTCCGATGTAACTATAAGGGTGTATTTTATCTTGTAAATTCATTGAGAAAACTTGATTTACAAATAGCACAATTTTCGAACGGCTGCCGCACTCTCTAGTAACAGTGTACACTAGTAACAGTGTACATCGCTATAAAATTCGTCGTACACGAATAGTACACACTGTTCGCTTATCAATGGTAGAAGAGAGAAAACGAAAAATAAGATAAAAATGCCTCTGAAGAACACTGTTTGTTCCGCAGCCTAAAACACGGTAGCTCAAGAAGGCTTTACTACTCATTTCTTCCCAACATGGTCACCCTGCTTGACCAAACATTTGTACGATGGTTTTATCAATGCATCGATGCGACATGTAAAAAATTGGGGTCAAGGCTATAAAGCTACGTCCGTAAGGCATGCTGATCACCCACATCGATTTTCAATTGTCCGCCACCAAAGAGCTTCTTTATTGCTCCAAGAGATGAAATCACTGGGGAGCACCTTGGAGTGGCAACTTTTGGAGATCGATAATTCCCATATCTTTATCTCATTTATTTGGGTCCCGGAATGCATTTTGATATAGAAATGAGCATTTCATGGCTGCTACTCCTCTTTCACACAAGTGATAGGAAAGTTGCTTACTGCTGGGAGAAAGTCTCGTGTGACTAAGATAATGCAAGGAGATTATTGTTGAAACGAAAGATGTAGGAAAGGAAGAAACTGTTAGTATATGTTCTCGATTTTTCTCTAGCGATGGCGTTTTCAAAATTTGCAGTATGTTTTTTGTCAAATTATCAGAATTATTTTAATTATGCAATAAAGTGAAGGTATCCGAAAAATATTATAAAAGCAACAAAATACTTCAACTGATTTTTCCGGTTAGAAGCTACAGAGTACTTCTCCCTTGAGCCAAGGTGGCAAACTACGAGTAGCAAAGATTTATTTAGGTTAGTAACTATCCTTGTGTCAAATTATAGATCTTGGCTGTCCAGTAGCGCTGTATCGAAGACTGTGTTGCGTGTCTTTCGACCATTTCTATTATCGTGGTCTTCTTCTGGGAATAGGGCACGATGAATTCCACAGAGGTGAAGTGCCTTAGACTTCACGCACTTCAGGTAATTGACGAGCAACTCGGTAATTGACTTCGATGTCTTATGCCCAGATGCTTTTAGGTACCAAGACAACCAATGCTTTGAACAGTTTTAGTGGGAGCGATAATCGCTCCTTGTGTATGTATTTAAAAATTAACTAATTAACACTAGCTTAATAACTGCTTTGACTGCGCCCAGTTTAAACTTTTGATGAATATAATTCCGTGAGCATTGCGTATTCTTTGTACATGTATACTATAAGAAAATACCTTGTTTCATTTGGTTTTTTGAAACTTTATACTTCTTATTTCATATTATCCGCCATATTGAAAAACGGGGATCAATGACCGATGAGGCTCAATACATTGTACATCTTCTAGAAGAAACGAAGCCATTGCAAACATTATATATTACTTAAAGAAACGCTACCTCCTTTACAAAAGAAAATTCTACCAAATATTCCTGTTAGGCTGGAAATTCAAATAAAATACTGATACAAACTAAGATAGAATACTGCATGTAAGACGGTCAGATGAACTATAACTTGTAAGACACTTGAATGCTGTGAAAGCAAAACTTCACAATTTACCTTGCAAAAACGATGATTTTTCTTACTGCTGGCCCTTCGATGAACCTTTCTCTTTTAAAATCATGACGTTTCAGTTTTCACATTTTTCATTGTTATATGATAGTGGCATCTTACATCTAATTTATATGTGATATGTGTACTCGTAAATGACATGTAAGAAATGTCCCAACATCTACTAGGTCTGTAACAACTCGTTCATTTTGTTCTACATCACAATTTTAGGAAAATCAAAGAAAGGCGCAAACATTTTACACGTTAGTGAGACTTACAGTAGGATCTCGTTAACACGGACGTCCGGATAACCTGAACCAGTTTTGGAAAAAAAAATATTGTGTTGTTTGACACAGTGAATGAAGTTTTGTTTTACAGACGATAAATTCTCAGTAGGATACTCGAATTCGCTTGCAAGAGGCCGAGTTCATTGCCCTCACCCCACTTGCCACCCTCTCCTGCGTCTCCCCACGCGTTCTGCATTGGGCTCTCCAGAGTGTTGAGAGAGGAGGCCCTAGCAATGCTCTGAGCATTTTAGGATCATCTATTAGTTTGTATCGATGTATAATGGGTGCAATGTAAATTCACAAAACAATGTCTTGTTAGGGGATACAGTAAATTTTATACTCCAATAAACATATCTGTCGTAGGCTGCAATAGTGACACAAAAAAATAAAAAAAATTAGAATATTGAGTTAATGCACTCCCCTGAATTACAGATATGTCTATGTTTCAGCAGCAACATCTTACAGTTCATTACTCCACCAAAAAGGGTAGAAGTGTGAATGCAAGTATGATGCATTTCACGACAAGTTGAAAATTTCAAATGCATTTAACCCAATACCACGAAAGACATATATGGTAAGTCCATGTTATTTTTTATTGTTTTTTCCCTAATTCCGTGGATAACCCTGATTTTCGTTAACTCAGATCTGCCCTGCCCTCAGTTAATTCGGGTTATCAAGGTTCTCGTGTAAATCGTTTCTTTCCTGTTTACAAGGAGGCTGGTGGGGTCGGGAGAGGTGCGGCGGAAGCGGTGGTGGGGGCAGGGGCGGGGG
>BOPP01000122.1:3722642-3736685 GCA_017312745.1 Gryllus bimaculatus | reverse complement strand
CCTCGCCACCGCCTTCACGGTGAGCCTCCTACTCGCAACAAGCACTCGGATATTACCAATTAACACTGGCATTGCTAAAGTATTATTCCTCTAAGTCACGACTTAAGATGTTATGAATATAAAATCTATTTCGGGATGCTTTCTAAGGACATGAACTAGAGACTCTCGGTGCTCCTACAATACTTTGCGCAAAATGTGGACAGTGTCCACTTTCTAGTCTTTTGAATGACTTGAACGTTTAGCCAAGTTCTTACACAAATTTGGCGGAACAAATCTCTCATAAATATCCGGATCTGTACTTCGACTGATCTCGATTTCCAAACTCTTGTATTTAAGACTTTTTTCTGCTTCCTTGGCTACCACGTTTTGATGGCAGAGATCAAGATCATCATCATCATCATCATCATCATCATCATCATCATTATTATTATTATTATTATTATTATTAATTATTTTATTATTTTTACGTTGCTTATGAAGAAAAGTAATAATGTGTAACATGAAGAAAGTATAACTATCAAACCGCATGAGCAGAGATAATGAACTCTACTTATTCATGGTCCTTCCCTTTGTTCTAATTGTTAAATTACTAAAATCTTGGTAGTCTATGGTCTTGTGCGGCCTAGATTCTTAACAGTCCCTTTCTTTGAGCTCTCATTAGTGACTCGAATGATTTTTTAGGTCGTGATTCACAACACAAGTTATTATTCAACCTAATACATTTTTCGTTAGAAGATTTAGTTCCTCTATGTCCCTCTGTACCGTCGCATGAATACTCACATCGGTGATGAATCCCGAAATACATGTTAATTTATGTTCTTTATTTCGTATTTTGATAAATTTAAAGTTTTCGGTCTATTTATTTCTGTTTGTTAACTCTTAGCAATATTAGAATATTCACTCACACAAACTTTCGAACCTTATGATATTGGGTTCCAGTATAGACAGGTAATAAATACATTTTAAAATAATGACAAGACGATTAATTATAATAATAATAATAATAATAATAATAATAATAGTAATAGTAATAGTAATAAAATACAAAAGGAAAAAATTTATGTACAATTAGCAAAAGACGCAGTCGTACCAGTTGTAATTTGTGCTACACTTGAAATTCCTAGCTAAATAATCAATTGCACTGACACCTTACATTTACTAAAAGAACCGGACGGGGAGCCGTAAAATGAAAGTCTTTCGTTCTTTCTCTGAACCGTCGAGAAGGAATATCTTCGATGATTCACAGCAAGGAAATAAAATAAAACAATATCATTATAATAATTTTAACTATTATTACATTCATAAAGTTTTCTTTTAAAAAAATGTATTGCTGTATAGTAGTATTCTGGCCATTTTGCGTGAAATCTCTGAAGCAGAAATATTGAGAATAGAAGATAGGCACACGATCCACACAGTATTATTTAAACATAATACATCGGGAACCGGGTGAGACGGGAGACCGTGAACCGGGTGAATGTATTGTTGGCGACCAGAGGAACGGAGAAGGCAGTGTGCAGAGCTGTGGTTGCGCAGGGCCTTGAGGAAGTCTCACGATTCATTGATAGATTGTTAGTGATTCTGAGCGCGTCAACTACCAGGGTCATTGATTCCGTAAGTGATGTATGTGTTTTGCTCGGGAGGTGTAAGTAGTCTTCCCCCGAGAGACCCGGCGCCGATCTACCGGCGGCTAGCGGGGTTTTCCCAACCAAGTATCTCCCACCACTGGAGCACCACCCCAGTCAGGACCAGCTCTAACATACGCTACACATTCCACCGGTCTGGAGTTTAGAGTAAATGTGTGTAAGGGGAGTAAAGAGGTCAAGGAAGACAAATGATTGGTCGCATGTGCATACATCGTGGCCCGTTTGGGTACTACTCCGGCACTCGCCTATTCGCCATTCGCCGTGTTAATCGGAGAAACCACGGAAAAGTACCGATCACGGCAACCGGCCGCTGTAATTCTCCTCCAGGCAGCGACTGAATTCGACTAACAAGCTAGTGTCGGAAATCTTGTCTCTATCGGGACTCGAACATAGGACCTCACGGTCCAAGGATCAGCAGTGACATCATTTGATGCCCTAAGCCACCTCCTCCGGTCTGAGGCGTCTCGAGCAGCTGTGGGAGGGAGGGTGCGGGGGTCCGGTTGCGTTCGCTGAGCGACACCCGAGCGGCGGCCTCCTCCTCCCCCTCCCCCCCACTCCGCCTCCCTCTCTGCTCGCCACTCCAACCCAGCCTCCACCACCGTCCATATCCACATGCACCCACAACACCCGCGTGACGACCTCGTCCCCACACTCCACTCGCCACTCCACCTCCGCCTCCAACACCGTCCACATTTGCCCCCCCCCTCTACCTTCCCCACTTCCACCTGCTTCTGAGCAGCTTCATGGCCCAAAGCATCAATTGACGTTTCTGGAGTGCCTGGCCCGAGAGGTCCTAGCTTACACTCACGGTGGCGGCAGGATTTTCTACACTAGCTAGGCTGCTACGTTCGAATTCAGCCGCTGTCTGCAGGAGAATTCTAGCGGCCGGCTGCTCTGATCGGTAGTTTTTACAAGATTTCTTCAATCAACACCAGGCGAATGAAGGTGCAGTATCCTAACAAACGAGCAACGGAGCGCGCGCATTCTTTCCTTCCTCTTCCTTGCCTTATCCTCACCACTTACTTACACACTCTTACACGTATTAGTACATGCCTTTCACTACCACATATGCCAGTTGCTAATATGCTAATGGGAGATACCGGGTTGGGGCAACCCTACAAGCCGACGGGCAAGTCGGCGCTGTTTCTCGCCATCTAGAGGGGGAAAGTTCACCACCCCCTCAAACGATACAAACGTACACCTCCCTTGCGGAAGTAATGACCTTCGCAGTTGACGATCCCCGAACCACTAATGAAACCACCATGGGGTTGTTTGTAGGAATATTCTTGCATTCAATTTCTTGATGGTAATAATCGTAGACCAGAAGGTTCTAGCTTCGAGACCGGGCGGAGATGCATCTTCTTTTTGAAGTACTTGGATCAGTGCTTAGATAAGAAATATAAATTTTCATCATTTCCATCGATTAATCAACAATTACCTAGGGAATGGTCAAGTGATAACTGGCGAAATGCTGATACCTCGTTCCATTATTTTACAACTTCATTGCGAACAGTATACAAGATGCGATGTGTATAACATGCCATAGGTGGAAACTACTTATGGCATTACTACTGATGGTAAACAAACAATTGCATCGAAAACTCTACAGCGATAATGCTATATACAATGACTACACTCAAAAAGCAATGTTTTTCATTGGGCCCAACAAACGCTACAGTGAAATCCTATTGGATGCCAGCGCGTTCTAGAACCTGAGGTCCAATGCGGAGGAATTGAATTTTGAGCTTCAAGCGATTAATATATTCGTTGAAGGTACTCCTATCAGTTTTATGACTTCTGTAGACTCGTGTTAATTAAATCCATATATCTGCGTTGACATAAACACCTTCTGTCCCGGAGAATATTGTGAACAAAATGTACTCACACATTTTATTGGTATTTACAATTTAACAAAAATAATCGATTAATACATTAATTTTTCTGAATATATTGTTTTTGTTTCTTTGTAACAGTTATTATCAGCAAATATTATGGAAAATGCTATTCAAAGATGGTTGTCTGCACTTTTTATATTTTTACAACGAATTTGTACGCCCATTACGACAATAACGCTCAAGTAGAAGACCATTTGAATGAAAGAGGAAATAGTGAATTAGAAAACATTTTAATGAGAGAGAAAATAGAGACTAGTGAATTAAAAGAAAATTAAGAAAGTGTAAGAAACTTGTTTAAATACCTCTTATTCACATTTTTCTCGCACCGTAAACACAAGTTTAAAACGTTCATGCCTTAACTGTGATTTGAACACACAAACGCCTGTCTTAATTATTGTGAGCACCTGAGAAATGTTAAATGGCGTTTAGGAGAAGGAAACGTCGATTATGATTGATAGATTGAAAATGATTCATTGGCCACGAACATCCTCCATTTTAATGCTTCCAAGGAATTCAAATGCTTATTTAAATAACAATTTTGTTGCGGAGTCATTACTTGGTGTCATAAAACTCTTTATTACTTATTATAATTACTGTTTAAGTATAAACTTCTTGATAATTGTAACTTTATTTTTGAGAATTGATACACATCATTATGTAAAACTCATATTCTACTAAATGTATTCGCTGTATCTTACGTTGGTTCGTCACAGAAAATAACTGTCACCAGTAAGAAAAAAGAAAGAAACCGAAAGAAATAAAAATAAATAGAAAGAAGAAGAAAGAAAGTAAAAAGAAAGAAAAAGAAAGAAAAAGAAAGAAAAAAAAGAAACTGTTCTGGTCAAGGCACCGCGCGGGAGCCGCCTGTTGGAGGTTGAGAGTGGGGTGGTCGGGCAGCGGGCAGCGAGGGGCGAGCGCTCGAGCGGTCGAAGACAGGTGACTGCGGTGGCGACCGATCGATCCATCGCGAGGCGAGGCGGCGCGGCGCCGAGCGCCTTCCGTGCGTGCTCCCTTCCGAAGGCCCGGATCGATTCCCAGGCGGCGCATGCAACGCCACCCACGCACTAGCACCTGCTTTGGCACGCGCCCTCCCTCTCCCTCCCTTCCTTCCACTCACTCCTCCACGCTAGTCCCTCCCCCCCCTTCCTTCCTCTTCCCCTTTCTTTCCTCCTTCCCTTTCTTCCCTCCTCCGCTTCATCACCTTTCCATGCTTCGTTTCCTTCCTTCCTTCCTTCTCTTTTTCCTTTCCTTATCCTTCCCCTCCTACGGTTCCCTCATCCCCTCATTCCCTCTCTGTTCTTCCCTTCAAGCTCTTTCCATTCCCTCTTTCTCTTTCCTTGTTTTGCAGTTTCCTTCTTTCCCGTATACTTATTTCTCTGTTGCATGTTTAAATGAATCAAATAGAAAACCAACCCCACCTCCACTTTCCTCGCACGCCATGAACGCCTTCTCCATTCTCTCCCTCTGTTACACTGTCAATTTTCTTCTTCCGATTCCTTTAACTTCCTATTTCGTTTTCTTCTTTCTATTCCCTTTGTCTTTTGCTTTTATTATTCCACACGTTCCTTCTTTCCATTCTAAAATACTCATTCTCCAATATGCTGTCCCAGGTCCACAAATACGTTTTTCTCCCTTTCACCATTACATCCACATTCTCTCTCTCTCCTTTTCTTCATTCTTCACTCTTTTCCTATTTCTTTCTTTCTCCGTCCCACACACTCTTTCGGTTGCTTTCTCCACCTAGCACTTTATTCCTTTGTCGTCACATTTCCCTTTCTTTTTCTTCATTTCTCTTTCTCTCTCGCTCTCTGTCTCTCTCTCTCTCTCTCTTTCATTTCACTCTCAATATCTTTTGCAGTGTATTTGCGGTTTACATATTAACTTCTTCGTTTCTTTATATATTATACACATATATACCCGTCAAAATATTTTATTTATTTAATTCTAATTACAAATTTAAACAACATCGTCGCCCAATATTTTAAAGTCTATGCCATTCTGTAGAACTATTAGTTAGCTACTTGTATCATAAATAACTATTTAGCTGCACCGGTGTCAAAGCTATAATTTCTGACGATGCACTTACAGAGTCTTATTAGTTTCTGCAGCGTCCGTTAGATCGCACCCGCAAACACGAAGCAGCCCATTGCCAGGTCTTTTCGCCGGTAGATGTAGTAGCAGTACACATTAAATAGTATCCTTACACTTTTTTTTTTTTTTGAAATCTTCCGTCCTTCAAACATCACGACTTTATCCCATACTGCATACATAATGCACAGAAAGTTTAGCAACGCTGCAACGAAAATGACACTCTTAGGTACAATAATTCGCATTGTAGGACTTCGAATTCTTTAAAATGTGTATAGTTTATTTCACGCAAAATTACCCTTAATTTTTAGCCTAAGTAATTTTTTCAAAGGATTTTATCAAAAAACGCACATTTTTGTAAAAACTTTCGATACGGATAATGGTAGATGCATTGAATAACAAGGGATTAACGACTTTTGGAGATATTCTTTGATTTTTTTAAACTTACACCAATGTTTTTTTTAAATACATCTCACGTCATTAATATTAAATATTAACTTTCGTAGCATCCAACTGCGTAAATAGGGAGCGAGCGACTGAAGGTAATCTTTATTTCAAATTAATTTCAAATAGGTTTCAAATAATTTCTAAAAGATTAATTTGTAAACACATAACAAAGGCTCTGAAAGAATGTAAGAAACGAACAAAGGTATATGAAACAATATACACAATCTAACTTACCTCACTGCCCCAAATCAAAATTACGATAAGGAAGTGCAGGAGTTTCAGAGCGAGCAACTCAGTAAATGCAAAAATAGTCATATTTTCAGATACTTAATCATGACCTTCCTTGAAAATCTGTTTTTGATAAACACTTTCATTACGAAAATAGTGTATCACCATAACTGTAGTTGTAGGAAGATGCCGAAAAATATTGAACGTTTTCAATTTTCGAAAAATCAGGGTTTTCAAACAAAGAGAGATATGCACCATTTTCTTAAACGGACTTCGGTCTATCTACCAACAAAATTTCATGAGTGAAGAAGAAGCCGTTTAAGGAAAAAACTGTTTAAACAAAAATTAAAAATCCCTTATATTTCACGTAAAAATGGAAAAATTGGTCACTGTACATGACCAGCGGTGTCGGAACGGGCCATGTCAATAGCAGATAAAACAGAATCAAAGAGGACAGGCCCAGCCGAAAGCTCCTAATTCATCTCTGAACTATAACGGCCTCCTCGTTAGGGAATCGCCCCCTATCTGCTTCCGGGGAGGGAATGTCCACCATTGCAAGCTCCTCAGGGCCACTGCCTAAGAGCCGAGGCTTTGGAAAGGAATCGGTATAAGTCTGTTTGCTTAGCTTCACCTGTAAAGACCCGTAATGGGATCTCCCTCTTCCGCCCCCCTTTGGACAAGTGTCAAAGCAGTGGATCATCGGCTTTCTTCCTGTCCTACGCCTTCAATACAAGGGAGAAGAAGAAACCAGCATAGGGATTTGGCTTAGTGGAGTCGTCGGGGTCTAATGACCCTGCAAGGCGATGAGAAAACAGCAGCACTAGTAGAAGGTCTAGATAAATCATCGGACCACCGACCATCAGATGGGGACGAAGATGACTCTGCAGAGACGGTAACTTCAGCTTCAATGGCAGCCAAATATCTTCCATATGTAGTCTCTTATCTTTTCTCCCAGTACAGCGGCCAAATTCTTGTCCGACTTCTCTGATTGCCCTTTCTCCAATGCAGCCATTTTCATAATTTCCTTCGAAGAGAATACTTTCCCTGCTCTACGCTCAGCAGTCCAAGCACTACGATGCGTCTTGGCAGTTTAAGCTCTATTACTTGCGTCAGGAAAAACATTGTGCCAATGTTGTGGGAGCTCTGATTTGGTTGTGAAGTTGGCGGAGCATAACTATCATATTAAGTCTCCTTTATGTACTTTCGGACCCGGGCACTTTGGGAAATGACTCAAAGCTGATAGCTTACCTTTGTAATTCTTGCTGCATTTGGAGCATGAAAAGATTAGTGGGATGTTACTATGGATAGTATCGTGATGCCGAACCATGTTATTCAAATCAGTAGCCATGTAGCCACCCCCTCCTTTCTAGACCCAATGTGCGCAGCGAGTCGCCTCGAAGGGAACCCCAATCATGAACCGTTACAAGCAAGGGTCGTCATAAAAGTTGGCCTGTTGTTCACGGGGGCGCCACCATGCGCACCCGCGTCCGAGGCTCTGTTAACAGTGTCCGCTGCCAGTCGCTCCGAGGAGCACGACGGGGTGAGCTGCAGACCCTCGACCCCCTTCCCCCGTGACGTGGGGTCCCCGAGAAGGTTTTTCTGTCAGGAATTTCCTTCCCTTAATAGATGATCCCGTTTTAAGGCGCCGGACACTCGCCTATCGCCCATCCCTCTTGGCTGCACCTCCAGTTGCCCCGAGATGCATTACCAGGGGGCACCGCGGGGAGGTGAGAGTGGACTCGTCGGCCACGCAAGGCAAACCCATTACAGGTGGCTATTGCGGCCATAGGATTGCGATCCCATTACGGGAGGGCTTCTCAGTACTTACTGGGGTAGGTTTTGTAGCATCACCTACACCACTGAGACCCTGGGCGACATCGGAGGAACGTTGAGGAATTAACTTACATGTTAAAGCAAGGGTTATCCAGATTTTTGTATCAGTGACCCACAATACGAGTGATTCTGTCGTAAATACGTGATTTCTTGTCTCAGCATTTCAATATTAGTTCATAAATGAAAGTAGTTTTCAAGTGAACTAGTAGAGCGAACAAATGGTATTTGAAGAAAAAATACTTTAAAAGGTAGTTGTATGAGAAATTTAAAAAAATTCAAACTTAAACAATGTTTAAACTTTGAGAGTAAATAGTAACTTTCAGATTATGATATAAGTGCATTTAATTTTCCTCTTACAAGAGATGTACAGAAAAAGTTTGGAGTAATTGTTGACAGAATTTCGAAAATATCACTTGAGATTCATGAACCCCTAAAATTTAAAGCATTCTTTTCAAAATACCAGGGCTTTCAGTCGGAACAGATCGACCTGGAATTATTGGAAAAATCCTTCGAATAGTTTAGTCGATAGTGTTCTTTAGACATGAACAAACGGCTGGAAGTTTTAGAAAGAAAATTTTCGGTATCAGTTGCCCCGAAACTCGTATTTCCATTAAAATCCCGAAGTAGATTTTCCGCAGCATTATATAAATGTCACTATCCTTTGCATATTGACCTATGTACGTGTATATACACATATGTATATCAATCCTCAAAAATTAATCCTCAATAATGTTGTTGTAGTAGAGAATCGAGAAACCTTATCTTCAACGCTCTTCATTCAAACAAGAACTATCGTGATACTAATAGAACATGCCTACACATTCCAGAATACAAGTGAAAACCACCGTCAATAATACGTTTCACACAAATAACTTGCAACATTACTCCTCGAAACAACAGTGTTTGTCATAATATCAAATCAAAAAATATGTATTTAATGTCAAATTATTCACAATAATCAAATTATATAAAATTTGTCACTATGAAACAAAAATCAAGATGATTAACAATCTCAAACAGTGATGCTATAGAAAGGTAGAGACCCTCTCGTATTAGTAATAATTCTAATCCCTTTATTCGGGGCTGGTCAAAACTACGTTGTTTCACCTTTTCTGAATTTTTCGTTCCCTTAATTTAAGAATTAAAATATTACTTACAGAATATTACAGAAGAGTGGAATTTGGTCTTGAATGCAAATTTTTGGTGATAAATTTTGATCAGTTTTTCACAAAATGACTTTTGAGCGATTCTCACAACACGCACTTTTTACCCAAGACTATAGAGTTTTCGAGAAAATTCATTGGAAATAATTTGTAGCATTTCTATTCACAAATATAATAATGAATTAAAACCTTCTTAAAGTAAGTTGTAACGACGCGATATACACTTTTAAAAAGTTTATTAGTGTATTTTTTTAATAGAAAATTAACATTACTGGAACTCAATTTTGATGTAAAGAGGCAATGTAGATCGATCAATAAAAAAGTTTTAAAACAAAAAACGTGGTTCTTCTTTTGAGTAAACGTTCCTGAATATGCGTAAGTGAGAGTTCATTTTTACAAAAGAAGCTGTAAGTTTTTTAGAAACGTTGTCGACCGATTTGAAGCATTTATACTTAGAAATCTAATTAAGTATAAAAAACCTTTAAATATTAATGTCTTGAGATACATATAAAAATAGATTTGTGTAAGTTTTCGAGAAAATTCGATCTTTTGAATACCAGCAAAAAATGAAAATATTTTACAACCGAGAGTTAAACCAATACTGAAAGTTGGCCGCAATTTCCTAAGAATACAATTCCTTCGCTGTAAAGAAAAACCAGTACCATTTAACGAACACGTTCTATCTTTTCCCAATCGTGTGAATTGCTGCTTGTTGTTTTAATATAATGGTGTACATTGAAATAAACAATTCTACTGATTGAAACATTTTTGTTTTTCACAGGTACTCTTGTTATGTGAAGTTACGTTTTTGGTCACTCAGTCGACTCCCACTGAGGTCTGGAGATATGATAACTACGGTTTAAAACCTGGTCGTCCATATGGCTTACTCATAGGAGTTGACGTTTTTGTAGCAATGTCAAACATCATCTTGATCTTCGGAGTCATGACTGTAAGTACACCCTCACTTACCTCTTCATTTCTCGCTACCAATTTCTCTACAGACCATCAGTGTAGTACGTGTGGTTCACACATGACCTATATCCAGCCAGCAAGGGAAAATTGTTTTATAAGCTTGCATTATTTTGAATGTGGTACATGTCGAGCGGGCGGGCGGGCGCATGAAAGAGAAACTGACATTTTGAAAAATCAATTTCCACATTTTTGGGTCCTTAAAACATGCATTTCCGTAGAAATATTGGCAACGATTTTTCGCAATATTACGTAATGATACTTTGCCTTGTCTGCATCGGAAAGTACCCAGTAAGAAATAGATTTATACTTATTACAAGAATAGAACAACTTGAAATTAATCGAGCTAGAACGCCACATATTTTCGCGTCTAATTTGTAACGGTTACGTAATTATAATATTCATTCAGCAAAAGAATGGAGGTGGATTAAAATTTGCAATTTTCGATATTCTGATTTTCTTTTCAAAATGCTTGTGCCAATGACCCACAAAAAATTGTTTTGTATCGAAATATTGATACATTTTACTGTCGCATTTCAGCACTTTATCTCCTCTACATGTGTCGAAAGTAAAATGTATTTAGTTTTTATTGATCCGTTATTGCTTCTTACTACCACAGTAAATGTATCATACAGTAGCGCAGGTCCGAGTTTACTGCCCTATGACGACGTGTTGAACGGCGACTGACATTCCGCGGAGCGACAAAGGAATACTAGGCCGATTACATTCCACACTACATTCCTAATACAGCTCCCTTCTTATAAAAATGACTTAAGGAAATTTTAAAATATTTTAATTACTCTTGAACATAACTTAATTTTCAACAGGTCATGTAAGTTTGTAACTATTTAAAAAAGTATTTACATACTTTTATAGATTTTGTAATATGTCTAGAAACCGCAAATCTCAATCGTACGGAAATTACAAAATTAAAAAAGAAGTTCTGAATAAATGAAGATGGAAGAGAAGAAAGTTTTTATCTAGTGGGGCAAATAAAAACCAGGGTGACGCTCAATATTCACATTTTATTTAGGAGTACTACTAATAATTTTCTTCTTAGTAATGAAATATTAGCATCCAAAATGCTGGAATTTGAATATGTCTTGATTTTTTCTTGCTGAAGTAATTCTTTGTTAGTATTCTTCAATAAAAAGGTTTTCTTTTTTCACAAACGTTTTCAGAACTCTTCTTCACATTACAACAACCAGTCACAAAATTGATTTCTGAGAGTTTGTGAAGTAGCTGAGCAATATTTTAATAAGCAATTAATTTTCCAAATTCTGCCAATAACGAATTTGTTTAAACTAGCAGTACACACATATAAGTTTGAAGTCATTTTCGATGCAATAAACTTCTTTTATCATGTATTCATCTAGGCTCCGTTCGACCCAACTTTTTTTAATAAAAAAGTAAAAAATACTGTTTGTCATTCATTTCTGCTAAATCCATATTTAATTCTCCCACACTTATTTCTGGTACATGTGAAGCAATTTTTGTTTCACTCAAAGTGAGGCTGATATTCTAGATCAAGATCAAGAAAAGATCAATAAATAACACAATTTATATTTTAAATGCTTAATCAATACTTAAAAATGCAATCAATAAATTCACAAACAAATCAGCGTACATCAGTAGAGCCCTCTCAAAAGGAAAACGGCGTCGACTTCAAAGGGTGTGGGGCGTTAAATCCAGATGGAGTTGACTTCCGCTATGCCTACTTTGTCTCTACCAGGATTTTACCAGTTTTACTTTGTCTCTACCAGGATCGCTAGCTGTATGCGCGCACTTCCCTCGCTAAACATAAAAAAGGGCTGAGCTGTGCTATTGTATGATATGTATACTGTGTTATTACCTCTGATACGGAGCTCAATATACACTGCATGACGTTACCGGGATGGAGAGGATCGTGGTTACGAAAACAGTTGAATGATGCAACATGTTCTGTTGCCAACGTAATTATGAGAGGAAATTGTGGCAGGGATATATGAAACACATAGCGTCCTTGGTGTGTAAATAACCATTGCTTTCCAAAAATTCTAAGAGAATAATACGTATTGGCATGCGTGTATTACATATTAACTAGTGTCATTGTCTTTTATATAATCACTAACACTATCACAACTTCGAAGCAGCCTGAAAAAAACAAACTTTTCAAAAATGTAGGAGGTACAAAACTGCTATAACAATGAATACATATCTCATTGCAGACCAAACTGCACTACCTGTACGCGTGGATGTCCGTCGCGCTGGTGGATGCGTTCGTGCCAATCGCAGCCATCGTGTGGTTGTGCATAGACATGACCAGCATGGCGCCATTGATCACCTTCTTCTACCTCAGCCACTTGTGTAAGAATATTGCTGTTTAAAAGCCTTTTTGTATGCCAGCATTAGAAACACCATTTTCTCTTCCAAACAAACCGTTCATAAAGGAGCATTTTACGTGACAAATGATGACGTCATCACATATTCAGCCAATCGCAGCGAGAGTATGGCGGGGAGGTGGCTGTAAACGGAACAGCCGACCACCGTTTTCTCGAACAGATGTCCAATACTCGAGACATCATAAGAAAGTTGCAAAATAAATTGGTTGTCTTATAAATTTACAATGTTGTTATACAAAAAACACAGTATGCAACTCGTTTATAATGTTGCTTAATTGAATTCTTACAAATTTGAAAGCTCGCTCGTAAAATCGCGCGGTTTAAAAATAAATACTTATGCAATAAGGCATAATACTATAAACTAATTGCATAAACTACTATTATTCAACTTAAACTGAATGAATTTTAATCTTTCAACATCGTTTTTTTATGTCCTACCAAGAAAGTGTTTAGGGTCAGAGAAACGCGCCTGAAATTTAATTTATAGATCATTTCGTACTACTGAATGTTCTAGCAAGTATTATTATTATTATTATTATTATTATTATTATTATTATTGTTATTATTATTCACAGATTTCTGGCACATGTTTTAGCAGTCACAGATAGATATTACTATCAAAGCATGATTTCCGTAGTACAATACTTCTAACAAACATTTAATTAGTTCTTAAAATAAATATAAGGCAAACAATTTTACAAATATGAATTTAAATACTTAAATTAATTTATAACAAACATAAAATAATTCATTAATTTATTTAGGAACCCATAAATCTTCTGAGTAAAGAACACGTTTTCAGGATCGTAGCTTTCTGCAGATTGATGATAATGTTCGTTTCGATTCCCAGTTTATTTATAGAGAGCTTCAGGACGGTAGATGTTGAGGCTGCGAAATACTGATTATAATAATAATTATTAATATTGTTATTATTAATTGTATTATTAAGTTTATTATATTATTATTAGTAGTAGTATTATTGTATTTGTGAAATAAATTAGATTTCTTTGTGACCATGAGTTATAACATTTACTCATATCAAAACCAAAAGGAATATGATTTAATTTAACTTTATGTCCTTATTTCAATACCAAGAGGGTGATTAGAGACCAAGAGGGTCTCTTATTGAAACGTTTATTCAGAACTGTTATCTCTTAACTGATTATCGTTTCCTATATTATTTCTGTTGTATACATACCTTTTGTGACTCTCAAAATACATACCTTTTGTGACAGCCAATATTTATAAATGAGATTTTAAAAGAAAGAGAATTTCACGGAGGCGTTTCGAACTGCATTTTCACTTTAAAATTGTGAAGGATTTACTGAAAAAACGCATATAAATATTCATTTCAAATGCAACCCAGAACGCTCGATAGCTTTGTCAAAATCAATAT
>BOPP01000122.1:3692837-3711912 GCA_017312745.1 Gryllus bimaculatus | reverse complement strand
CTCTCTCTCTCTCTCTCTCTCTCTCTCTCTCTCTCTCTCTCTCTTTCTGTCTCCACTCCACGATCTCAATATTGTTCGCACTGTATCTGTGGATTACATATGAAACATGTCTTACTTACACGAGACTTACACGCACCAAACTGAAATCACGAATTCTAATTACACGCAGAACTTCGTTTTGCGTCCAGACGCTGCAGCGTAGCTCTGATGATGATAGCTACGCTATTGAAAGAATCTTAAGCTTAAATACATGTTTGATACTGAACAAAACGTTTTATTACTTTAATCTAAATACAAATTCAAACGACTTCGTCACCAAATACTTTAAAATTCGACACGCTGTATTTGGTGTTCTTCGTTTGTAAGGTTTTCATTCCAACACTCGTAAATGCATTTCGTGAGAGAAAGAGAGAGAGAGAAAGAGAATGAGAGAGAGAGAGAGAGAGAGAGAACGAGAGAAAAAGAGAACGAGAGAGCGAGAACGAGAAAGAGAGAACGAGAGAGAGAATGAGAGAACGAGAGAGAGAGAGAGACAGACAGAGAGACACATATCTGACGCCTATTACATATAAACATATAAAGCTTGAAAACATAACAGCCTTCCGAATTTGGAAGCTACTTGTCACCGGCTTCACAGTGAGAAAATTCTGATTTTAACTTTATAGTACTACTACGTACGTTCTAAAGAGAAAATATTGCAATCAATTTACCCTTTACCGTTAAGACGGCTATACAACATTAATAATCCTGGCGTACGTCATCTGAAACTTAAACATTGATGTTATAGGGGCGCTTTTATTGCTTTACAAAACGTCCACCTCTGTGCGCGACTTTTTACTCAGTTAAATAAATCGATCAAATAGAGAATTCCTTCCTGCACGCTGCTCTCGGGCCGACCGACACCAGAATGAGAATCGCTGGACACATGAGGCCGAGCACTTCATGCGAGCAAGGTGACGTTCACCTCCCACGCGCAACGGATTGGCAAGTGTCAAGACAATTGGAACCAGAATTGGCGGCGAGGAAAAAGGCTATGCATAATAATTACAGGGTCGACAGGTCGACCGTGTTGAATATGAGTGAGTATTAGAGTGCTGTCCAGATTAGGTATGAAATTCAACTTGCCTAGTCGGTCCATTGTTTGATTTTTGAAATTTTCATAAAAATAAGCAATACCCGAAAATGAGACGAACACCATATTTTTTTATTAAAAATTACTCCTTTTTTCAAAATATGACCTTTCTTGAAGATCTAATTTTGTACAAAAGACGTTGTCTGAGACAAAAATCTCTTCCTCAAATTTTTAAGTAGTTTTCCATTTTCAAAAAATTGGGGGTGTTAACGAAAATGAGACATGCACCATTCTCTTATACGTCCTTTGCACTATTCAACAATAAAATTATATCAAAAAAATTGGAGCATTTTTTAAGTTTTGAAAATGTCCTAAGTGTTTTATGTCAATACTCCCCAAACTAAATATTTCGGTTTCGAATTCCAGGGTCGGCGACATCGCTAGAACGATTGAGGAATATCAATTTTGGTGATAATTGGATGAACAGTTTATGCACTAGCGTTCTGCACAGACGGACAGACAGGCGTTTTGCCGCCAATCGATTTGTCGGTATGAAGGACCCACAAAGCATGGATTCTGGTTACCCCACGTGTTAGAGGATATATTCTATATTTACCAAGTATATCAATCCACTTTTTCATTTCCAGGGTTTAAGGCAATAAGAGTTTTTGTGTTCTCCGTTTTTGGCGCACGATTACAATACTTTTTCTTCTTTTGTTAGCAAGTGCGAGGAAATATCCTTCAAACTATTCTTCTATGTTATAGGCTGCTGAACATAAGTCGCGTCAGGAGTGCATTAGCTATTACTAACATTAACGTAACACCATACGTAATTAAGTAATTTGTGCACTTTAATTACAATAAAATGAAAGACAGTAAGGTTGTGTAAATAGTAGAGTATACCACAGGTGGTAAAAGTGTTTTTATTTTCCTCACAGGATTGCGAGTCCTATCGGCCTCGAGTCTCATCGTACTCGCAAAATAAAAAGCCATTTTTACTATTCATATCGTAAATAACTATTTAGCTGCACCGGTGTCAAAGCTATTATTTGTAGTTTCACTTATTGAAGCTTACTAGTTTCTGCACCGTCCGTTAGATCGCTCACACGAACACGAAGCAGCCCATAGCCAAGTACAAAATTTCGCCAGTAGATGTAGTAACAGAACACATATTGACCATTCTTTCAAAATCTGTCGGCCTTCAAACATTGCTTTCATACTACATTCGTAATATAGATACGTAATACTGCAGCTAAAAAGAATTTCCAATAGAAAATGTATATTGTAGGACTCGGACACCGAAGTAGTGCATTTTCCGCACTTACTTCATCTAACACGTTGCGTACTCAGAATGCATGTTTTGTGAGTCATTGATATGGAAAAATTGGTTAACGTTAACCGACCGAAGGCCGGCCGACCGACCGACCGACCGACCAACCGACCAACCGACCAACCGACCAACCGACCAACCGACCAACCGACCGACCGACCCACCCACGCACCCACCCTTTGTGAACAACGCAAGTGGTTAAACCTAAATCAGAACGTACACTAAATCAATATTGCCCACTAGATAGTTTGCAACAGTCCTCTAAACAGCAGTCTTCTAAATAACAATTCTTGCAATAATAGAAATAACAATGTGTATTTTATTTTATATTATTTACAATAATCAAATGGCATAATATTTGCCACCAAGAAAGAAAAATCCGTCATAAAGAATACAAACAATGCCAGAGACTTTCCCGTATCAGCTAGTGTTCTAATCTCTTTAGTCGGGTCTAGTTTTTAAGCGCCATAACGACGTTTTTTCACTTTTTCTCAATTTTCCGGTTTTTTAATTAGATAATTGAAATATCGCTTAAAAATATTATAGAAGAGTCGAAACTGGTCTTGGATACAAGTTTTCGTTGAAGAATATGGAGCAGCCTTTCATGAATAACTTTTCGGAGCGATTCTCACAACTCACGCCAACTCAGGCTTCAGCTGATTTTCACCCGAACCTACATAGTTTTCATTAAAAATGAGAAACTTCATTTAAAATGATTTGTAATTGTAAAATTTCTATTCACAAATACAAATATATATAAAAACGCCCTTATGTAAATTTTAACGACGTGATATGAACTTTTAAACATGTTTATTTGTGTATTTTAAAATAAAAATATACATCAAAATGGCGTTCAAGTAATGTTAAAGAGATCATTTAGCGCGATCAGTACGAAACGGTTAAAACAAAAACATTATTGTTATGTCAAGTTATTGTTGTGTCTTGTTTTTGAAAACATGTCGTTCCACAGTTTCTGGCTATGCAGAATTGTGAGTTCATTTTCACTAAAAGGTGTAAGTTTTCCAGAAACGTTATTAAACCTGAATGAATTTACACTCGCAAACCTAATAATGTATATATGAATTTATTTCAGTTTCCACAAACAAAATAATATATCAAATAATATGTCAATGGATGTTGCACTATATACTAATAGTTTAAAGAGAAACTCTAAGCAATGTAAGTGAAAATGTTTTTAACTTTTTATAATTTATTATATGTAAATACACTATTTGATGTGCTTTTAAGAGAAATACACAGATGCAAAGAAACTACAATCAGACGAATAGTTTCCGAAATAGACGAGAAATCAAACAGATCATAGAGTGATCGGGTACAAAATAGCCCCAATTACGTGCTAAATTTCAAAAAATATTAATTTCAGCACTGCCTTCTGAAATTCTGTATTCAAGTAAAAAATTTTAAGAGAAATTCACAGGTGCAAACAAAACTCAATACAGACGAATAGTTTCCGAGATAGACGAGAAACAAAAGGAAACTCAACCGATGAAGTTACAAAATACCCCCCCTTACGTGTCAAATTTCGAAAAATAATAATTTTAGCACTACTATCTGAAATTTTATACAAGTGGAACACTTTAATAGAAATTCACAGGTACAAAGAAACTCCAATTAGACGAATAGTTTCCGAGATAGACGAGAAACAAAAGGAACCCCAACTGATCATGTTTATCCCCCCCATTACTTGCCAAATTTCGAAATATATTAATTTTAGCACTGCAATCTTTATTATGTATTCAAGGTGAACACTTTAAGAATTTGTTTCTCACTTTGACGGTTTTCTTATGTTAATGTATGTTTAAATGTATACAATTGCAAACATTTTTATTATGTACTCTTCTACGCAATAAATCTGTGATTACTAATATTTGTATTATATTATTTTCTATAGTATAAAGATAGTTGAACTTCTTTCTAATGCTTTGTTGACTTGAACTTGATTTGTGTGGGTTTTTGAAGTAGAATAATTGTCTCTCCTCTCATTTCATTCAAAATTCAAAATCTGTCTACTGTTACAATACGTATATGAATACGTATAGCCCAAAATGTTTATTCTCGTAGAATGCAATTGCATGAAAATGTATCAAACATATTCTTCCTTCGACATACTAAATGGACTAAAAGACATACTAATGAGCTTTTTAGTAAATCGAGCACGTTAAGCTGCATTACAAGCATTATGTTGATTTGATGTTGCCATTCTGACAACAAACAACTGTCCCATTGTGGAAGAATGGCAGCATTAATTTCGTCATTAGCCGTTGCTATTATTAGTCGATAATCAATATTGACGTTTCAACACCTTTTTCAGGACATTGTGCATAAACCTGCCTCAATGCGAAGAAGGTGGTAGATGAGAAGCAAAGAAGCAGGATAAGCGGGTGAAAAAGGTGCATAAAATAAAACAGAAGGGAAGATGGAAGAGAGAGTAGAAAATAAGTAGGGGGAAAAGGGCGAGGAGCGGAAAAAAGGGAGAAAAGGAAATGAAAAGGGGAAGAAGAAGCAATAATTTACTTAAATTTTTGCCCGTTCTGGCAGCTCAGTTCGCCACTGTGTACCGCCGCCGCCGCCCCGCTCTGTCATCTGTTCCGCTTACGTCAGCACTGGTGGGTGGGCCGAATGGAAGGGTGAGGAGGGGGGGTAAGGAGCGGCCGCCACGAGGTCGCGTGAACTTCGCCTTGCGATAAACAACTGCGACGCGCCCGCCGTGCACTTGTTCGAAAAAGCTCGCGTGCAAGAGTGGCCGAGGCTGACAAGGGAAGGTAGAGAGGGTTAAAAGTAACACGTTATGATAATCTCCATTGTATCTGCGTTCAAGAGTTTTTATTGGATTATGATATGTACCATGAATTTTGAGGCATGGCGCATGTTACAACCTAAGGAAAAAGCGCAGTTTAGCAACGAACTAACAAACATACAGGCGTGGCGTTCTGGATGCTAGAAACGGGAATAGTATTTTTGAGGGATGGCACTGCCTGGTGGCATTAACCAGGGGTTAATGAGAGGGCGTTGAAAATCTAGATAAGACGAGAAGAAACAAATTCCCCCTCTCTGGGAAGCCGCTATACCGTACAGAAGGTAATGAACATTGCGATATTAATTTTGGCGTAGAAAACTTGTGTTGTCGGTAAATGTTTGTTTGAATATTTGATAATAGTATAGGCTAATTAGTATTGTTTATTTGTGGTTAAGTGGGTAAATTTTTGTATTTTTAATGATGGTTAACAGTTTAAGGTATTTCGGGAACTTTTGCATTTTAAATATCTATACTTCGTGTTTGGGTGTACATGAGGATAATTCTGTTGAGGGAAATTATAAATTAGTTATTTGAAAAGGGGATATGGGTTCCACCCGTAGCAGCCTGAATAGTTAGAAACATTCGGGAAATATTTAAAGTTTACACGAGAAATAGTCTCATGAACTACACCAGAGGAGGACCCAGAACATCCCCTTCTAGAGAAGACGGCATCAAATCAACTGTGATGAGCGCTCCGTAAGCTTGCGAACTTTTATCAAAGCCGTACAGTTTAGTAATGTTTCAAGGCCATAAAACCATATAATGAGCTCAAACCATGTTATAAGAATTTTGTAATAAATGATAAAGGTTGTTTGAAAAGAAAAGGCTGATATTTCATTCAAATGACATCAATTCAGTAATTAGTAAATTCCACAGAATTTTCAGGAATTGTGATTTCTGTAAAGTCACACATACACGTTGAACAGGTATAGTGACATATGTTCTAGGTCGAACTTATGCAAGGTTTTTAAAAAACAGAGCTAGCTAAATTATAATCCATTGGAACAATAATGTACGAGCATATCAGAGCATTGAAATAAAAAATATTATTGAAAAGAATTGTAAATAGAGGAAAACGTTACAAATGGTATGCTCAACATGCGGCATGGTAAACTAAGTTTAATTAGTAAAATATAGAATCCGTTACAATGTTAGGTCAAACTGGTCTCATGTAACGAAGAAAATAATAACTCTCTGGTAAAATTTGTAAAATCTTTTGGTACCTGCTTAATAAGTGGACGAAGACATTTCTAGAAGACTGAAATTATACTGCAATTATTCAGTAAAATAGTAACAAGTGAATGAAGATGAGTCCAAAAAGACCTTAGATATTTTACGAGGTTAATCTATTCAACGATCAATTTGTTTTGTAATATTTTATGTAGGTCTGGGTATTTCTAAAAGAAATCTTTTTCTACAGAGATTGCGGGTGATTATCCGAATACATTAAATTTTCAAGGCTCTCATTGTCATAGCTCCTTGAAGCGTATAGTAAAAAACATTGGTTTTATTATAGGGAAGGAAAACATACTGGTATGCTCATGTGAATGAGAGTGAAACAATTTTTAAAAGAGAGTACCTCATGTTTGTAATAGTTGGTTAGTAACATTTGCGACAATACTTGTAACTTGATTTTGGGCAAGTGGCACCACATTTCTCCCCACAAATCCCGCATGCATTTCAAAATTTTCTATGGCATAAAACACTAATTCTAATAGTGAAAATAACCATTATCTTACTTTGAACTTTTTCACTATCCTCATCTACGTATACTGTAAGCGAGTGTTTAAGTGAGGTAATAAATATAATAATATTTTATTGACTTGCTGCCTTTTGGGAATAATTTGGCCTGCATTTGGAATGGAAAAAAAAGTATAATGCAATAATCCTAATTAAAATTTTTAAGCAAGTTAATGAGAGGGTTTATTGTGCAATTACTGGTTGATCAGGGAGTAGTGTATATCATTGTGTATTATTGTGCAACTTTATATATTTACTGTGCCATTTATATTGACAGTGTGCAATCCTGTTTCAATAAATAACTTTAAAAAAATCAAAACGTTATCTTTATTACCTTAACTATTCCTGTAACATGTATCACATTCGGTGTTAACTGAGAACAAATATGTATAAGTCTGTCACTAATGTCTGTCATGTCTGGATTACATAACTTTCTCTTCTTACGAAGTTCCTTCTCAAGCGCGAAAAATAAAAAATCGTCATCTAAGAGCAGAGGTAGGTAATGAAATTAGATTTGTTTCGAAGATAAAATTACACCACATTTTTTAAAATTACTATTCCAAAAATGGAATTTTTGAAGCCTGCTCACCCTTCGGCTTCTCATAAGGTCAGATATACTCTCTCCCACATTTACATATCACATACAAATGACTCCACAATCGGTATGTAATGTTTGTATAACCGACAGTTATTTACGACCGAAGTATCACGTGATGTTATGATATGAATATTATAGAACATTTTATCCACTCAGTAAATTTTCAAATGAAGCAGTGTAACTTTTGATCAAATTCGACTATTCGTTGGAGCGAAAGGTGATGTACTGATGTTGATATCACTTGACGGAAAGTCAAGAATTTGTTCTAATATATGATCATGTTTTATCAACGGGCCATGGGTTATAACGGCACTTTTATCACAATATCTCTATTACGACACTGATCTCAGTTTTGTAAATCTTGACTCTAGACAATGTACGTGGATGCAGATTATTTGCAACGCGTAGATCGTGAGTTCCGAAATAACTTTTCCAGACTCGGGAACCCCAAAAACAAGCATTTCCGTCAACCTTGACGGCGATTCTTTTGCAGCATTACACAAGTAGGCCTTTCTATTTTATTCCTACCAGAAAGTAAACTACCATTGAAGAATACCTAAGCCGTATGAGCATCTTAAAAAGGAGGCGGAGCAGTTAAAAGACACCACCCAAATCCGTTGGACTGTCAGACATGACATTCACTTTGAACACGGGGGCTGAGCAGTAAAACGTGGCCATGTCCCATTTCGTAATCAGTATTTAGATACTTTTCATTTTCACGACATTTACTATTTTAACAAACATATTTACAAGTTCATGAAAGTGGGTAAATACTTTAATTTTGCCCTGAATTGTGCAATGCCGAGCAGTAGAATTCAGGGGAAAAGAATGTATTTCTCCGTTTTATTAATTACTAGTGGACCCGGGTATGCTTCACTATTGCCATGTATTACACTTCCCACGCTGCTGGTCACGTGATTGATAACCACGTTTTACTCTGCTAAAATTTTAATAGATGACCAACTTCCTCGCGAATATCGATTTGTTCGATGTCTTGGTTTACACATGGTAGTCAAGTATTGTTAAAAAGTTCTGCTTTGCGCTTCAACATTCATTCGCAATGACACTCTCTTGGAGAAATTTGATTTACTTGTTCGAAATATTGTTCAAGTAATAATTCCTGTCGATATTTCACAATCACAGGGGCAGAGTATACTGTGAAGGCACACTTAATTCTTGAGGGTGTGGCGGGTTGCATAGAGCTCCTGTTCAGGGGTCCTTAAGTCATCGTATACCCATAAAACTATCAAGGGGCGTATATGCGACAGCAATACGTATATTCCCATTATTCTATGCCTATATTTTTCACGCAAGTGCAAGAAATAAGTTAAAATTTTATCGCAATCGGATACACGGTACGGCAGCGTATAAAATACCAACAAACATTTATTTTTATACATTAGATGAAATATGTTTATTGAAATAGCAACTTCCTTTAATATGAAAGGGATCTAAATATTTATATAAATTCAATTAGAGAGTAATAAAAAAATAATCATCCGATTCCCTTCCTCCGCGTGGATCGTGAGCGAGTGACACTGTAGAGCGTCGTGGTGGGGGCGGCGGGCGCGAGGTCTGAGGGGGGGGGTTGGCGGCGGCGGAGGCGGCGGCGCGCCAGTCGAGGCACAGCGGCGGCGGCGGTGACATGGCTGCGCGCGCAGACGGGTGTGGAGCGGCTGCGCCCGCGAGCGCAGCGGCGGCGGCGGCGCTGGCCCGCGCGCAGGCGCGCACGGCGCTCGCGTCGGCGGCGTTCGGGGTGCGTATCCCGCGCGGCGGCGCGCGCACACCCCGCCCACGCTCAGGGGACCCGGCCCTACACCTACAATGATGCATTTCGTTCCAAACTACATACATTTTAAAATTGTTTTAGGATTTTGTAATGGGATTTATAAGAAAGTTTAATTTTTGTTGTAGATATGAATTTTTAAAAGTGTAGAATATTTTCACCCACATTTTTTATTATTGTAATGTACATAATTTTTATAAATAATAAGATATAATGAAAAGACTATGATATATCTTGTAGTTTAACTTGATGAAGAATGTCTTTGAGTGCGAAGTCAGTAGCTTTAATAGTTTACGAAATAACGTTCCGTATATACCAACAAACAAACTTATAGGAATCAGACTTCAAAGTTTGCTGTGTATTTCCAGTGAATTCCAGGTGCAAATGATGGATTTTCAGAATCATTTGACATTTACTCTTTCATTTTCTTTTCCACTGATGTCAAAGTGTATTTGCTTGCTTCTCTATTCCACTCCTCGTTTCCTCTCCCCTCTCCTTTCATGATTTATCTCATTGTAAAGTAAACAATAGAGTAAATTAAGATGAAGCATAGAGTTAGACACAGCAAGGGCGACGCGCAGCGTATTAATTTATTTTAAAAAATACTTAGAAACAACGTTCTAAAAATGATACCATCATTGAATTATTCAGATTAATAATATTCAATGACAGTGAAAATCAATACTTTTTTAATTTTTCGCCCTCCGGGTCCCCTTAATCTTCAAATTTCTTATTCGTGAATTTTACATTAATTTTTAAAACATTTTTCAACTTCGATGTTTTGTTTTCGTTCTTTTTGTGTCACTTATATTTTATTTTCGTATAAATAATATCCATATTTTATGGACAAACGAAGTCCATACATTTTTTTAAATTATCTAGCCCGATAATATAAGTTTTGTTATTTATCTTTATCATTTCTTGGCTGTTTTGGTAGTTAACCTCAAAAAATAAATAAACAAACGCGTCTATTATCAAATTATATCCACCCAACCATATTAACAGTAACGCAGTTTTAAAAACATCGATGTTCAAAAATCGATATTTTGGGGGTTATGTTTTGTTAATATCAATGCTTTAATTTTGAACATCGATGTTTAGGAACATCAATGTTTTGTTGGCGATGGCGCATCCCGCGCCCACACGTGCTCACCCCCCCCCCCGCGCATTCAATTAGCTGCTTCTGCGAGCTAATCGGTTCATATACAGTGTACGAAATTGCGCGAATGTCGAATTTCGGACATGATGTTTTGTGACCTGGTTCGAGGATTAGCATGCATTTATGACCCACAATTTGTATCAATATATCCTAACAATTTGTCTGCAGTATTCGTACTGTACTGTCTATGGACTTGATTTGTCTGTAAACAGTTTTCCTGCTTCTCAAAGAACGGGAAGGTCGCGGGGCGCCTTATGCGAGTCAGCGAGTGAACTTGTCGGGATAGATTGATTGATTGTTAGTGAATCTCTGGGCGCGTCAACTACTAAGATCATTCGTTCCGTAAATGTAGTGCATATTTTTGCTCGAGGTGCTAGCGGGGTTTCCCCAACCAGAAATCTCCCACCAGCGGAGCACCGTTCCAGCCGAAGCAAGCTCCCGACAGGTCACCCGCCATGTGGTAGTGTAGTGCACGTGCGTGTGTGTGTGTGTTTGTGTGTGTAAGGGGACGAGGATAGGACAAGGAAGAGGTAGGAAAGATCACTTGCGGACCGTGGCCCGTTTGTTATGACACTGCTCCGGCATTTTCCCGGTGAGTCTTCTTGGGATTTTCTTTAAATGATGACTTCTCTTTTAACTCTGCAAAACTCATTATTTACTATTATAATCTAGAATCCTGGTTTCTGCAACGAACGTTTTAATCTTTATGCTAGAGGACCTTTTCTATTCTTCTCTTCTGAAATATTAATATATCTGTTGAATACTTTTTTCTGTTACTATCAGTGATTATTACTTGAATTTGAATGTAGAATCTCAATTAATTCTATTTTTTGAAAAGTGTAACATAATATAAGTTAACGTAACGCCCATTGATACCACAAATCATCATATCTACGACGTGTGTTCCTTTATTGGTCATCGAGAAATGTGGGGAAAAGGTCAGTAGTAGCTAAAAGTTTGAGAACCACTTTTGTAGGGTGTAGATAGTGAAATAAAAAAATTAAAATATGAAATAAAGTAACTGTCTGTCTGTGACCGTTAAATGATGTAGTTCACGTGGCGTATTGATTCAAAATTGCATGACTTCGTGGAAGTTTCGTGTAATGCGTGTTGTGAACAATCGCTTAACAAATTGCGAGAGAAACTGCCATATGCGGGTGTTCAGGTACTGATCAGGAAGAGGATATTGTCTGCAGCTTGAAAGGTGTAACTTTAAACAAGGTTGCGCAACAGTCTGTTGATTTCACCATGATGCAATGTGTGCAAAGTTCAGGCTTCATGAAAAACAGTTGCACCGACACGTTTTTTGAAAGTACAGTAGATATCCACAATGTGACTGAGGTTGCCAAACTGAGTTGTTTCACTGCTTCCCTATAGTATAATTTATATTGGAAAATAATTTAATTTTTAAAATCAAATCCAAATTTTAAATTCAAATTAATTATATTATTTCAAAAGCAATATAACAATTTCAATATCGTCTAACGTACTTACTCTCTCCCCTACAATAATGCAGCGGATGTTGATGTTACTGACACATAGGTAATCATTTCTGACGTTATTTGAAATGATGCTCGCATTAGCGCAATGTCGTCTTAGACATGCTATACTGCCAAAGGATAGATTATTTATAAACAATATTTGATATATGTACATTCGTTACGGGGAGAGGAAAAATCGCCCCCCTCCCCCTCCCTTCCCTCTTCTTTATAAATTCACGTGGAGGGGGGTGAGCGGCTTTTGTCCAAACATCTCTCACATGCACGTCATGCACAGTTGGTGTAGTGTCATTTAGTAAATAAGACAATTCAATAGGGGGTGGAGGATGAAAACGTGTAGTGCGAGCAATAATGAACAAAAGTCATTCTCGTAAATAAAATGGGATAGAGATTTGATGATGATGATAAGTGACGATGCAGCTCAATGTTAATGGTGATTTGGAATCTCATGTAAAACTTCGCTGTGACCGCCCCCGTTTCCATAAATTCCATCCAGATACACCTTGTAGGCATTGTCGGAAATGTGAACTTCCATCTCGCTATGTTCCAGCGGATTCAAAACTGTACGAGTATCAAATGGTGATCTTTCTTCATTGTCATGTTTGAGTGATTCGTGATGTGTTGTGCGTGAGAGAAAGTACAGTGATGCATCGCATGTGGACGCACGCCTGTCTCCTGGCATGTGTTGCTCTAAGGCCTACGGACGTCAGGTGACTTGTACCAACAGACTCCGGTACCAATTGAAAAACTCCAAGTGCACAGCGCCCTCTTAACCTATAAACTTGCTTGCACTGAGCTTGGCGATGGTTAATTCGAAAGTTCAGTAATTAAAAAAGTTTCCAAAGAAGTACTTTGATAAATAATAATTAATGGAATATAACAAACCTGATATTGTCAACGAGTTGGTAGGATTCATTATACAGTTTGTTTTTTGTGGAGACAATACGGAATCAAGTTCAAAGATGTAGAACTTCATTTTAATGAACGATAAATTTTTCAATTTTTATTTACACACGCCAAATTTTACTAATATGTAAATAAAACACAGAACAAAGCCGATGAGATTTTAATTTAATCGTCACACCTAATAAATTTACGAGAAATTATGTTGAAAAGTTTACACGCTTACTAAATGCTTTGGAGGGCCTCTTCCCTAAATATTGTATATGAATTCTCCCAATTTTCAAGTTAAAAAAGAAAAATCAAGGATTCAACATATTTATAGAAATAAAATATTTTATTACGAGGGACTACATGGACCCTTTCGGATTGTTTACTGGGTCCACGACTCCCCTGCCCCCACCCCCATGTGCCTGTGATTCCTTGATTTTATGCCGGCAGGATCTTTCTACTACATGGTCGTAGTTAGCAGGTATGGCAATTATGAACAAGTTGCCCCTTGTTAGAAATCGAGTATGCCAGTTAAGTATTAAGTAGCCAGTAATATAAATATAAATACTGTTAAAATATAGCACTTTTAATTCCTATTTGTAGATTGCCCAGAAACCTGCATAAATTATAATTAGGCAGATTATCTAATTTTAATGTATAAAATATAATTTTAAAAGCTCTTCCTTTCGAATCTAATTATACATAATATGGATTAAAGAAAGCTTAAAAATCATCCCTTTTGTCTCATACTTGTCTTGACGCAATTTTGATTGAAACTTGCCCTCCCCTTCAGAAGTTTTGCCACACCCCTTAGCAAAATCATGGCTAAATCCGTGGGCCAGTATATGAACATAGCAGAGCTTTCATATCATCTTTAACACACGGTGACGTGTACGCTCGTGGCTTTTGATACTGCTAATAAAAACTAGACACTACAAGTCAAAAGTTGAGTGAACTCTTCAGAATTTTTGATAATTTAGCATTCATCTCTATACATAAGACCGTCTGAAGTGGTTCAGGGCATCAATCGATGTCATTGCAGTGCTTCTGATCAGGTCGTCCCGACGGTGACAGCTAGTGTCGAAAATCTGTTACTGTCGAGTCCCGCCGGTGACAGGATTTTTCGACACTAGTAGCTTGACAGCTGGGTCGAATTCTGCTCCTGTCTGGAATATCATTCTTGCGGTTGGCTGCACCAACAAGGGAAGGAATGCCGTAGCAGTAAGCTAATAAAGAAGCAACGGACCGCGCACGATCTTTGCCTCCTCTTACTTGACCTACCATCATACCTTACACACTAACATATACTACACATGTAGGGAGACGAGTCAGGCACTTACATCGTGACCCGGGTGGGGCAGTGCCCGCTGGTGAGAGATCACCCCGACGGGTAGGAAATGTCACCGCCACCTCAAGCGATTACACACGCGCTCAACTTTCGAGAATAGTAACCTTAGCGGATGTCACGCCCGGAATCTCTAATCAATCAATTTTGACATAAGTACAAATCAAGGAGCAAGATACCCCCCTCCGCCGCGCCCCGCCCTGTCCCGCCGCCGCCACGCCACGCCCCGTCACCCGCCGTCACGCCCGTCCCATCACGCCCGTCAACCGCCCGCCCAGGCCGCCGCCAGCCACGCCACGCACCGCATGCCCCGCCCCGCCCGCGCCCCGCCCTCGCGATCTGCGCTCTTCGCCGTAGCGCGCGGGCCCCTCCTTTGTGGCTGGCATCGCCGGCCCTGCGCAATCGAAGGCGTCGTGGAAGAGCGCGTCCGTTCCCAAGCGCGGCCCGCGCTCTCGTGAGAACTTCTCCGCGCCGCGTCCCGCCTGCCAAGGACAGCGACCGGGCGCACCAAGCGGCACGACAGAAGGCCGCCACCCACGCATTGTGTTGGCCGCTGGAACGCACCATTCCCAGCGGCGGTTTGATGTTGCGTCCCATGCCCGTGTCCTTACTTGCGATGGATCAGTCGGATCGACATTGATTCCACAGCTGCTGTCGCCTCTCGGTTTCCAGCAGCCCGCAGATAAATCACTTCACCGCGTTACAGAACATTGGCCTCCAACTTCATTACTCCGAAGTGGTCGTAAGTGCATTGCGGCTGAGTGTTTTCTGCCGCTGGAGGCTCGAAAACCCGAGGCGGCACTTGCTCCTTGTTATAAAGAGATTCACATAAGAAGAGGCAGCTTTCACAGCCACTACTTGGCTAATCCTGTCAACAAAACTGCAAATTAAAGCCACCTATTTCGTCGATGTATTTCTTTTGCAGGTGACTCACTTCCAACTGACTTAGACACTACCTCCTTTAATGCCATCGCCCGACATGACGTTAATTTGTTTCGTGATCAAACCGGTACCTTCTTAGAGTAACTTCTCTATACAGGGAGGGAGGTGTGTTAGTATTAGAAGCCCATTGGCCCATTTCGAAACGTATTTCCCCTGGCATGTAGTCTCTCACACGCATACTTCATTTTCAAATACTTTCAAGCCGAGAGGCATCTCTAACGTAACATCCATGCTCGAGGGGGGATTCGAACCCGCGACCTCTTCACCTCAGCGATCGCGGCTGCCGAGATTAGAAGATCAGTGATATATCCCACTACAAGACTCCTATTGTGTTTTGCGCGTCTTGCAGCTTGTCTCAATTTCACATCTCCGTCCTCTTATTTAATTAAATGTTTACTAATCAATTTTAATTTTCTTCTCTTCTCAATTACTTTTCAAAAGAAATGCACACAATAAAACAATAATTATTTGCACTTAACGCAATAATTGTTCGTTATTTGAAGAACACATTGGAAATGCGTTTATACGAAACCTCTAGAACTCCTTCGAAACATTTTGATATATCATTATTAAGTATATACTATGTATAGAAATAATTAAAGCAATACTTCCATCTTTCATTGATCGTTTACTTTCACTATTTCCTCAACATATAATAAATAATTTTTATTGCTCTGCGTGTTGACAAATGCGACGCCAAACTAGAGAGAAAGTGTAAGGAAAGGTCATCATCTCTGCGAACATTCACTGCAAACGCGTAGTGCCATTAACACTTGTTTTGTTTTTCAGATTCAGAATTTCTCAAGAGTTGAATAAGCACAGAACAGCTAATTAAATTTTCTTAATTTACTTTAGTCACGAAATTTTCTTTCGAAACTTCTTTGCGAATATATTTTGGTACTTGTTATTAAATGTATTTATATTGTACTAGTACTATACCTTCCTTTTCTTGTGTTGAGTATTGTATTAAAAATTTCGTACCAGCGGCAAACGCAAATGCTTACATCACATTTTAATGAATTTAGAAATAATTCGTGCTAATAAATTCATTGATGTTTGTTCCTTTGTCTGTACTTGTAGGAAAGAATAAATTGAATTTTTGAAGGAATGTAATTTTCGAAATTATAATTTTCGAAGCACACTGGCATTACGGTTCATTCAAGAAGTCATGCTTCTGGGAGAAGTCTCTTGGTAGGGTCACAATGATACAAGAAAGCACGAGCGACTAATTCTACAGATAACAGAATAAGTGCTTCTTAATTTTTCACTCTCATTCCGCCAAGTTTCCCACTTTCCAAGAACGACTAGTAGCGTTTTATATTAAACCACTCTAACAAAGGTATGTCCTCCATTAATATGTTTTGATTAGTATTATAATTTGTTTTTATAAAAAATTATAAACCAAATTATTGTGTATTTTGTTTTCAAAAATGAGTTTATCTCTTATCACTTATACTCCCATCGTTAACTCAGCTAACATTCCCAAATGTCGGAGCTTCACTAACCTTCGAATGGTTTTTATAATAAAAATCACTGAAATAAATTCAATTTTTCATTTTGCAGCATACTATGATTTACGTTATTTGTATAAGACTCCATCAACCTACAAAGCAAAACATTATGATCACTGTATCGATTCAAAAAATTTTGCCCATTTGTTGGTAGATGATATTCGAGAAGGTTGAAATAAAATCGTTTATTTCGTCTATAATAGATCAGAACATTCGTCATTGCGGAAACGAAGCAAGGGAAGTTAAGGGGGTAATGAGGCACTATTTTGCTGAATTCTGCTGGCATGAATAACTTTTCTATCCCACACAGGATCGCCAGGGGCTTCGTACAAACATCCGCATTTAGATGGATGTACATCCGCGCAATAAAAAAATTCAACATTTGAAGTGGGAAATTTGAATTAACATTACAATAATAGAAGTTTTCTTGGAGATAGTGACCCTGTGAAATGCTTAATAAGTGTAATATTTTTGTTTTTTAAAATTGTAATTAATAATAATAATAATGTAAAAACCTTTACTTTTTGTAATAATGATTTATATATTAATATTTAAAAATTATTTATGACTATACTTATGACCACAGCAGATTGTAGTAATACTTTAAGGAATAAAATAATTTCCCCATTTATTTTTACTCTCCTTGCTTCTCTTAAATATCCGGGCTTAAAAAGATGCACGGAAAAGCAACATATGCAAGCTTATTCCCTATAGCTTAACGGAAAGTGTTGGCAATGAAACCGTACTTCCATAAATGATTAATTTTAAATGGCGCGTTTTAAAATGAACACCAAGTGCTGCCAATGTGATACATTATATACTCATGTACACGATAAAGGCGTTATGACTTTTAAAATACACCTATACAAGAGATCTAGAAACTAAAATTACTCACTTCTTACTTATGTATAAGGTAAAAAACTTTAGAATCGCACTCACTATCAACGTCGTTGTGGTTGCTGTTTGAAACTTTTCTCGTAATATGATAAACGGTCCAAAACTGCCCATGTATTAATACATTCCCGCCCGTTGGGCGGTATTCCGCGAAATCCATTTTTGTTCCGATAGACAGAGAGAGAGTCGTTTTCCAACCCAAAAAGCGGAGTTCCGCCCAATCTGGCAACCCTTATCTCACTTGCTGTAAAATAATACGGAGGCACCTCTTTAAAGAACTCATGCGGAAATAGTGAAAAGATCAAGCAATTTCAAACTAGTAGGCGAATGGAAAAAGCCGTGCACACAAGCCTATTTCAGTAAAATTATCGCTTGATAAAAACTAGTGTCACTATAATATTGCCGAAAGGAAAACTAAGATATGAATTAATTTGTGTGGGATCATTGAATACTTTCAGACAAAGGGATTTTAAGTAGCTGTAAGTCCTCTAAATTACTGCCACTCAGCAACTAAGTTGTTTAACTCATTGTTCATCGAAATCCATAAATTGTTCGAAATCTTAAAAGAGCGGTAAGGAACTCGCGAAGTCAACGTGAAGATCATGACCCCCGGCTGGGCGTCCTCGAGCAGAAAGGCGACCAACAGGAACAAAACACCGGCGAGCGGTACTCCGAGTCGCGCCACGTTAGTGACGGGTTAAACTGGAAAGGCCGGCGGAGTTTCCTCCAGGGCAGGCGCCTCGGGGAATCCCACGCGCGGCGCTGCGGCGCTTCTTTTTACGAGAGCTGCTATCCGACGCCGACGGAGGCAACTTCTACGTAGGCAGCGCCGGTGCCATGCACGGGCAGACCGGGCGACCGCCAAGGGCCCCCCAAGTCAAGGGGCCCCATGATGGGGCTGATGATGGGACTGATGATGGGACTGATGATGGGACTGATGATGGGACTGATGATGGGAATGATGATGGGAATGATGATGGGACTGATGCTGGGACTGATGATGGGACCGATGATGGGAGCGATGATGGGACTGATGATGGGACAGATGATGGGACTGACGATGGGACTGATGATGGGACTGATGGGGGAAAATAGCAAAAATTTGGAAAACAAAATAATTAGGAATCGAGAAAATCGTTATCGTAAATTTATAGGTTCACAAGTCTGATACTTCATAAAATTTTCAGTTAAAATTTTAACTTAATTAATTATAGTCCTTGTTAAGTACGACTCTATGAAATGAATCAAATAACTTTAACATTATAATAGTTTCTACAGAAATTCAAATTTATTATGTCATGTATTTAACAAGAGATTTTCTTAATTACTAACTAAACACAACACAGTTTTAGCGCTTTAAGACAACCTGAAAATTGTTTCATTTGATCACTAAATACTTTAACTTGCAACTATTTTTCAAAATATATTACCAAAAACATTTTCTTTTCTCATCGTAATTTTTGGAATTGTCGGTAGGCATGTAAAAATTT
>BOPP01000122.1:3673579-3692187 GCA_017312745.1 Gryllus bimaculatus | reverse complement strand
GACATCAAAATGCGTGTTACATCGACGGAATGGGACATCCATGGTGCTCGCATAGAGAATTCGAAAATGAAACAATATAGATCTATCGAATTTGGTCGAGCAAACATAGTCACACCAGAACATGTCAACAATTCGATGTCAAACTAACATTCACCACACAGTCAACAAACATGGTCAACCAACATGACAGACAAACGTATTGGACAGTACGGAGAGACATGACAAAGAACATGACAGAGCAAACATGACAAAAACCATGACAGACTAAACATGACAACAAACATGTCAACACACATGTGTCAACAGCACATCACATAGTTGGCGCGGTTGTTGGTGTTCATTGCAAGTTTTCAGTAATTTGGAGTGGGGTATTGAGAAAGAAGAATGGGTACGTGAGTTAGGCATTTGGGATTTGATTGGTGCTAGGCTGTGACAGGCAATGCACAGTTGCCCGCCCTACCTGGCTAGTGTGTAATTCCCACGCCATGGGTTGTAAGAGACACATGTGCAGGCGAACACAAGTGATTATCTTCACGTAGATAGGGTAACTCCGGCTTGCGCTGAGCTTTTCTGTCGCGGACATACGCTGCAGAAATAGAACGTTATTTAAGGGAAAGGGTACACCTATTTTGGCCTCGGCTCGGGAAACGGAAGCAGGATCAGCAGCTGGTGGAAAGCTAGTACGCTGGCCAGGAGCAATTCCTAGAGGCACAAATTAACAAATTAAATTAAATTCGGTTCTTTTTATCTGATGGTGTCTTGCGGATTAGTGTTGTGGATTGCTTACAGTCTCCATTATTGTGCAATAGCTCGCAAGATTCTTGTCTAGTTATCATAGATTAATTTCGTTCATTGCGAGTACATAAAGTTAGATAGTGTGTTGCGATTTGATAGAATTACTCATTTGTATTAGAGATTTGATGATAATAAGCGAATAGAGGCAGCAGGAACACAAGCTTATAGTGTGCGGGCCAACGTTCGGCCGTTGGGTGGTCGAGTTGCGAGGCAGATGGGGTCAAAGTGTTTGTTGTATTTCCATGCTGCTCTGCGGCATTGGTCTTGCGGGTAGAATTCCGACGTAAAGGCGTTAGAGCGGTAAAAGGGGTGGGTGCTGTTGAACTCTTTAAGTTCATTACGATATTAGCGTCTGACCGGTTCGTGCTCAGGGGTATTTGGGCAATAGGTCTCGCGTTAATGAGACTGAAGCGTTTGGTTTTTGCGGCGGGGTAATACTATGTTTACGTTTAAGTTTTCATGTGTGAGAACGGAGCCTAGAAATAGAAGGAGAAGGTGCGAGAGGGCCGCCTATGGGTGCGGAGAGGCTGAGTAGGAGGGTCGGGTGCGATGCGGGGCAACAGCGCTGAGGCAGAGACCGCGAAGTGGGAAGGAGACGGGATGGCGCCTGAGGAGAGGGACTAGAGGAGGGGGGCCGGAATGATGGGCGATGACGGAGGCTGTTGTGGGGGTCGGCGAGCTGGCGGTGACGGCAAAGGGGAGGGCGGATTGCGGAAGGCGGCTGGCGTCACACGACGGCGACGACCCAAAGTGGAGCTGGAAAAGAGTGTCATCCTTCAGTGGCATGCGCGGCAGTAGACGGAAGGATTACAGAGAAGACGTGGTGTGAACGAAGGTGTGTTGCAGTCGGAGTCCGTCGCAGGGAAGTCGTGGGTGACAGAGTGGTGTCGGAATAGAGCGAAGCGAGCAGCGAGCAAAGGCCAACAAGCCGACAAAGGGCCAAGGCGACAAGTACGGGCGACATGGTGTGACGAGAGATAATGAGAGACGGTGGGCGGATAGTAAGCGACGCGAGGTGGACAGTGGAGCCGACGATTGAGAGAGAGTGTGAAGGTGGCGAGCGGATGGGATGGGCGAGTGCGGGAGTGGCTGGAGAAGGTGACGAGGAGAAGTGTGGGGAAAGTGGGACGTGGAGGAGGGCCGGGGCAGGAGGGCTGGTTGGACGTTGGGAGGGAGTGGCGCAGGGTAGCGAATAGGTAGATGGTCGTGGGCCGAGGCGTGGATGGCAGGTGAGAGGACGATCAGTACGCGGGCGGGGGGCGGGCGGGGGGCGGGGCGGGCGGGCAGCGGGCGACCGCGATGCCCTCGCGGAAAAAACGCCGCCGCCGAGGCCGCCGGCCCACCTTCCGCCGCACGTTGCCAGCCCGTGCGCGCGTCCTGCGAGCCCTCGCGTGCGCGCGCGGGGAAACGAGGTGGGCGGCGGCGGAAGCGACTCGACACACACACACACAGCACTGCAGCTGCTCGTCAGCGCATGAGGCGAATTTGGGTCAAAGCACGATACGACACCGAACGGTGTTTCCAGTGTCGATGGAAACATAAACGTTCAATGTTGTTTGTAGAAGATAAGAGAGTATAGTATATAGGTAGAGATAGAGAATCGGTGGTTTTTTAAAACCATCGACGTTTTTTTGCCTGCGGCCTATTTTCGCTGCCTGTGGTTGGACCATTCAGACCCTACAGTCCGATCTCTCACCATGCATATTTTCTTAGACCTCAATATATTGATTGAATTGAGTGCCTATTTTAGTGGCAGGACTCGGGCCATCAAAACCGCTGGCTTCCGTTCTAGCTAAAAATCTAGCGGAGAGGTGATATCTTTGGCGAGAAACAGGCGATTTTAATTTAGGTCACTGGTCATTTAGGCTGAGGATCTTTTACATGCAAGTAAATCTACTAACATGGAAGCCAGGCTTTACTTCCCTCTCGAAGAAAGGCGACGAAAGATTTTCGTCCTTAAAATCCACGGACTTCATCGGGTTTGAAACCGAGAAACTAGGGTATACAGTCGCTAACAGTGACGCTAACCGTTCCACCAGTCGCCGCCGCAGAGTATTCAAATATTCATTCCTTGCTGACGTCAGCATATCTTCGGATTGCAAGTTTTCACGTAATTTGGAGTGGATATTGAAAGAAGAATGGGTACGTATTAGGCATTTGGATCGATTGTGCTACTTGACAGGCAATCTAACAGTGTCTTCCCTACCTGGGCCTAGTTTAATTCCCACGCATGGGTTGTAAGAGACACATGTGGCGAACACGACATATTCTCTTCACCGTAACTATCTAACTCCGCCTGCCTGAGCTTTCCTTCGCGAAATACAGCTGCAGAAAGACGATTTTAAAGGAAATGTACAACTATTTTGCCCTCGGGAATCGAACGCAAGATCACAGCATGAGAAGCTATACGTACGCTGCCCAGGAGCATTCCTAGAGGACAAATAACTAATTAAATATATTCGTCCTTTTTTATCTAATGGAGCTTCAGCCTAGTGTGTGGATTGGCTTAAAATCTCCGTTATCGCAATACTCCCAAATTCTTTCTAGTTAAATAGATTAATTTGTTCATGCAATACATGAAGTTAGATCAGTGATGCATTCATAGAATTACTCATTTTTATAGAGATCTTGAGATAATAACGAATAGAGGCACAAACACACAACAAAGTCTGCGTGCCCCTGCCTTCGGCCGTTGCTGGCCGAGTGGGAGGCAGAGAGGTCAAAATGTTTGTTTATTCCATGCTGCTCTCCGATTGGTCTTCGGTAGAATTCCCACGTAAACTTAACGTAAAAGGTTGGTGCTTGTGAACTCTTTAAGTTTACGGATTTACTTCTGCGGTTGCGTCCGGGCATTGGCACTGGTCTCGCTTAATAACTAACTTCTCGGTTTTGCGGCTATACTATGTTTACGTTTAATTTTTCATTGTGAAGGAGGCCTAAGACAGAAGGAGAGAGGCGAGAGGGCCGTCTTGGGTGCGGAGACGTGAGTGAGTAGGGGGGTCGGGTGCAGATGCGGGGTAACAGCGCTGAGGCAAGGCCGCGAAGTGGGGAGGAGACGGGATGGCGCCTGAGAGAGGGACGAGAGGCCGAATTTGGTCGAGAGGATGGGTGGTCGGAACGGCGGTGGACGCCGAAAGGAGGGCGGCGTGGAGGCGGTTCGTCACACGACGGCGACACCCAAAGTGGAGCTGGAAACTGTCACTTCAGTTGCTGCGGCAGTAGACGGAGAGATTATGAAAGACGTGAGTGAATGAAGGTGTAGTCGGAAACCCTCAGGGACGTCGGTGACAGAGGGTATCAAGAGAGCGACGGCGAGCAGTGAGTAAAGGCGCAAGCGACAAAGGCAAAGGCGACGTACGGGCGGCATGGTTGACGACGAGATAATGAGAGACGGTGGGCGGATAGTAAGCGACGCGAGTGGACAGTGAAGCGACGTTGAGAGAGAGTAGTAGGGAGGTGGGAGCTGTGGGAGGTGGGCAGTGCAGGAGTGGGCGTGGAGAGGTGTGGGAGGAGAAGGTGCGGGGAAAGTGGACGTGAGAGGAGCTACGGGCGTAGGGGAGGGGCTGGTTGACGGTTGGGAGGGAGTGGCGAGAGGTAGAAATAGGTAGATGGTCGTGGGCCGAGGGTGGATGGCGAGTGAGAGGACGATCAGTACGCGGGCGGGGGGGGCGGGCGGGGGGCGGGGCGGGCGGGCTGCGGGCGACCGCGATGCCCTCGCGGAAAAAACGCCGCCGCCGAGGCCGCCGGCCCACCTTCCGCCGCACGTTGCCAGCCCGTGCGCGCGTCCTGCGAGCCCTCGCGTGCGCGCGCGGGGAAACGAGGGGGCGGCGGCGGAAGCGACTCGACACACACACACACAGCACTGCAGCTGCTCGTCAGCGCATGTAGGCGAATTTGGGTCAAAGCACGATACGACACCGAACGGTGTTTCCAGTGTCGATGGAAACATAAACGTTCAATGTTGTTTGTAGAAGATAAGAGAGTATAGTATATAGGTAGAGATAGAGAATCGGTGGTTTTTTAAAACCATCGACGTTTTTTTGCGCTCGGCCTGATTTTCGCTGCCTGTGGTTGGACCATTCAGACCCTACAGTCCGGATCTCTCACCATGCATATTTTCTTAGACCTCAATATATTGAATTGAATTGATGCCTTATTTTATGTGTCGAGACTCGGGCCATAAGAACCGCTCTTCCGTCTATAAAACGCGAGTTGATATCTTTGGCGAGAAACAGGCGATTTTAATTTAGGTCACTGGCGTCATTTAGGCTTGAGGATCTTTTACATGCAAGTAAAACTACTAACATGGGACAGCCAGCTTTACTTCCCCTCCGAAGAAAGGCGTACGAAGGATTTTTTCGTCCTTAAAATCCACGACTTCAATCGGGTTTGAAACCGAGAACTAGGGTATAACAGTCGCTAACAGGTACGCTAACCGTTCCACCATCGCCGCCGCAAGATATTCAAAATATTCATTCCCGCATGGTCAGCATTACGCGTATCATAATGACGCAGATTTGTATGTGCTAGTAAAACACAGGTACCTCCCCCAATGGCAGACTTATTCGGTACAGGAATACAAATGTTGATCCCATGGAATGACTAATGATTCAATTGTGGTGGACATTATGTCATTGAGTAAAAACAATAGTGTAACTGGGCTGCATGATTTACATAGGCCACTTGAAAAAATGATTTTTTTATTTATTCAGAGGGAGGTTTACAAACCAATATAATTATTTTCAACTAGACGTACCAGCTTTTGTTTTCAACATTTCTCTCTTGTCTTGAAAATCAAATCGCTTCTATTCCGGAATCTCCACTTGTGGAGGGAAATGAAGCCCTTCCAATAATAGCGAGGAGAGACCAAGGAGTCAACGGGTCGATGTGACCACGCCCTCCTGCAATGGGTTAACGACTTCCTGTAAGAGAATGAACCGGACTAGAAGTTACTCGCTTCGTGCTAACAGCGCTATCATTTATTTGAATTAGGCTGAACATGGTATAATTACCTTTGCTTTTGGCTTTACTACTTGCTCGCCACCGCTTACGCAGTAGAGGGAAAGTTATGTAATGCTACGCGAAAAAAACAGCAACTTTTTGACAGAAAATTGCTTATTGCAGATCCCTTTATATCGAAAAGGTGGAGAAATGCAGATGCTACTTGCGGGAGAAAATCCTCTAACACGTGGTGTAACCAGAATCCATGTTTTATGGGTCATTGATACCGAAATATCGAATGACGGCAAAAGGTCTGTACGTCTGTGAACAACGCTAGCGGCTAAATCGTTCGACCGGCTGATGTCGCGGTCTCTTGAATTTGAAACCGATATTTTAATTATGGGGGTACTTTATATGAAGACGCTGAGATGTTTAAAAAATGGCTTCATTTTTTATTAAATTTTGTTGTTGGACTGTGTGAATGACATTTAAGAAAATGGTGCAGGTATAATTTGAATTGTAAACTGATTTTTCGAAAATTGCAACACTTCAATTTTTTTCGGTGTCTTCCAATAACTACAATTATGAAGATAGAGAACAGATTTCAGTAAGGGAAAAAGTTTCTAAGGTCGATTTTGAAATACATTTATACACAATTTTTCGAAAATTTGAGTTCTTTTCGCTTAATTTTGTATGAAAATAGGGCGTGAAAGTACCTGCTGTTTTAACACCACTAGCTTGTTATTAGCTTTGCATGAATTACATGCGGTGTTATACATACCACATTTGTTTCTTTACATACTGTACTAGTATTGCTTTTTCTTCCTAGTGCTTTTTCCAGCTTCAGGGGATGGCGATATTGATTGACCGCGCCTTCCAACTATGACCCTCGTATATGGGGACACATATTGACCTTACTACACTAGACACACTTGCGGGCTCCTCGGTCAATAGTCACAAGACTCACAAGGTCTTTCGTGACAACACGCATACACGCAGGATAAGAAACAAATAACCGAGATCACATCGATAATCGAATCTGCGACCCTTCAGTCCGATGCTTTAGCTACCTCACCCATCCAGGTCGGCACATGATGCACTAGTATGATTATCTTAAGTCCTTTAAAAATAAGAATAGTGATTTTAATAAATTAAAATAAATACAGTTATGGCCTTTCAATTTTGAAAACGTAGATTTTAGTCCAATAATTCAGTGAAAATTATGTCATGCAGGAAGCTGCCATTACCTCTACACTTCAACATCTTCTCCAGAGAAAGGCGAAGTACTGTTTTAAAGTTTTATTAGCATGGTATAAATGTACCAATTATTCGTTTTAGAAAGAATTACTGCTACTCATTTCGCTACATATTATTTCGTCGGGGGGAGCATGATTTAAAATGAGAATGACGAATGAAGTCTAGTTCTTTCGAAAAGTATATTAGATACAAACAGTGAAATTTATATGAAAATAAAATTGCTTAAATTGCTTAACGAATAAATGGATTTTTTTCAAAAACTTTTAAGATACTAGAGTGTCTACTGTCTTAAATATTCCCTTACGTCTGTAAATCAGATTAATAGGGAGGACGTAACAATCAATTATGCATTCTTTCTAAAGTGAAATACATTTCCTGCATTAAAATTCACCCGAGCAATCTCCATTCAATAGACTCTATGAATAGAATCAACACTTGCAGGTGGTTAATTTGATGGTACCACCAACACGTTGATGTTGGTATAGAGTCCTAATGTAATCAAATAAGTAACTCAATATTCCTCTCGTAAGCCCCAAGCTGCGCACGTCAAGACCACTGGGACGGCGACTTAATAGCTGACGTCATGCGCGCCCACAGCATCCTCTCCTCCCGATGCGCAGTCGCCGCACGATTCTCCTTCCCCGCCGCTTCGCCACGCTCCTCCCGCCCATCCCAAGCATTCCACAGGCCCAGCCCGCGAGGCGACCAGCCCGCCCAGCCCCGCACAGATACGCCCAGCTCCCGCTCCGGCAACCCTGCCCCCCACTCGGATCCTCCCGTCTAGCCCTGCCCGCCGCGCACCGACCACCCAGCCCCTTGTCGACAGGCCCCGCCATGCCCGCCCCCCGCCTCACTCCCGGACCCGCCCAGCTTCTCCCCGACCAGCCCGGTCCGCGCGCCTCGCCACGTCCACGCGCGCCAACCCTGCCCCGACCTCCCCCACCATGCCACTTCTCGCTCACACCGCGTGGACGTTTAAAGCCCAGTCAAAGACCAATGTGACGTAACGAAATGAAGAGGCTTTCGACAGGCTTTAAAGAGTCCTCTGTAGCATATTTATTTAACTGAGGCGAGGAAAAGCGAAGCGAGATTCTTCTCGCCCTGTTATGTTCTAAACCAACAGACGACGGCTAAACACCTCATCCTGGCTTGAACTGTCACACAGCTCAAACACGAGTTGTTACAACAAAGGACTTTATCGCATTGTTTGCTCCGAAAGTAATTCCAACCTACAAAAATGTGTTGTCCACACTGTATTCTAAACCAACAGTCGATCGTTCTTTCATGGGCAATGTTGATGCAGTCCCCATTTTTCATCGTCATCCAAATTTCTGTTCATTTCCTTTTTCGCTGCTGTCCCCATATTCGCCTTCACAGCTTCCTCTTTGCGCTGCCAGAATTTCACTTGTTCGTTTATTCAGAAAAAGCAGTACGCACTCATTCTCAAAAAGAGTTCGAAAATCTTTTTGTTACGAACTACCGTAAGCAGTAACAATTTTTATTGGTACAATTTCTCCGAATTAATACCTGCCGTGTACTGAAGGTGAAGGTATGAGGAAAAAATAACACGAAAAAAATATAATGCACTTTTCTGGTTCTCAAAATTCGGTCCGTATCTCTGCAGATTATCGCACAGTTCACGCTATAACAGGAGGTCGTGAATATTCTTCCATCTAGAACATCTTTAAACGACGATTACACTTTTAATCATTTAGTTCTCGTATTGTTCATAGTGTTAATCAAAATTTCACTGTTCTCTCTCTTACTGGTCATCCAAGGTACAACTTCTCACTGCTTTGTCACTGCAAACAATGAGGACAATGAAGTACAACGTTCAGCCGTGATTAGGATTGATTGTTTTCGGGCGTGTCTACTGCTATAGTCATTAGTTCCGCAAGTGCGGTGAATTATATATCTCAGTTAATGACGATATCTCCCCTCCTCCGCTAGAACGTGAGATCCGGCGCCATCCTACACAGCAGCTTGCGGGAGGGGGTTCCCCTTCAGACATTTCCGCCACGTGGCACCGCCCTAGCTCTGCAATCCCGGCCTCTGTAGGGGTATAGATTAGTGAAGTGTGTGTGTGTGTGTGTGTGTGTGTGTGTGTGTGTGTGTGAGTGTGTGTGTAAGGGTCAGAACAGCCGAGCTCTACAATTTCCCTGCAGCCAGCGGCTATATTCGATCTAGCTACAGAGCAAGTGATTAAAATTCACCCACACCTCAAGACCTCCTGGTCAGAAACTATAATTGAACCAGTTGATTCTGTGATCTTTGTTGACCGATAGTAATTTTATAAACAATACTAGAATGGAACAACTTGCCTTGCCGCAAGCATACGTACTTAATTGAAACCTTCATCGAAATTTTACATAAGGGATCAATTTCCCTAGGAGAAATTACTAGAGACTGACTATAATAGAAACAATTACGGTTTGTGAGACAATTAAGAGAAAGAATTGTGTTCATCTTATCTACTTTCAGAAATACTGTGAGACGGAAGTCTATTTCTAGGTGGTGGATTAAGGGTTTCAGTTTCTATTTCATGTGACCGCTCCTTGAAAATGAAGTAAACCATTATAGAAGTGATCTACTAGTAGTTATGAAACAAATAACTGGCCGATTATTCAAACAATTAGTGGACATTTATCGTAGTTTTCAAATATTTCAACGTAAAATACTGCGGTTTCTTGAAATGTAGTTGACGCTGCTAAAATCAATTATGGGGTTCAGACAATACTTGTTTGTCAGATCTTTTGTTCACCTTTCCTTAAAAAAATCAACAAAAAAATGAAAGACGTATTCCGTTTTTGCATGCTCCCATATTTAGATATTACGTTTCAACTTTCCCGCTTTCGTTTATGTAGTGGGAATGGATAAAATTATGTATTGCACTCAAAAGAGAAATAAGATTGAATCTATAAGAGAGGGAAAACACATAAGGTTCCGAATGTTGTTTAAGTCCCAAGTAAAATCTTTTCTGCTGGGCAACTTTTTCTATACAATTAGATACTATACTGAGCATTCAAAAGGAAAGTAACATTAATTTTAACAACGATATTTACTGTATTATTTGCCATTTGGATTGTATAATTATAATTCGGAGGAGTAATAACTCGGGGTGTATTTTAATGAAAATGTCATGTTTTTCTTTTCATTTTAGAACAATGCACTTACTATAGAAATAATTGTATGTTATGACAAAAGAAAATGACCTATTTTTATACTTCATTTTCTTTATTTTCGTCGATTTTAACTAATAAGTCATTTCTCACATTTTCTTATAACATATTTTTTGCTGATTTAATCGATTTTAATAACATTTTAATGGTACTGGCTTCAAATAATATTTACGAGACCAACACATATTGTCCTCAGAATTCCTGTGTCACCTATCTGATTTCTCTGCTCAGTATTGTAATGGAATCTGTTGTGAAAATGTAATCTCTTATTCCTGTGACGCCTATCAGTGGTTGTCGGTTTCGGTTCGGTGATTTTGGGGTAACTAAAGACATATTTTCTGGCAATAAACAGTCCAAACCAAAAGCTTGCAAGCTGAGTTCACTTGAACAAATGAAAGAAGCCTCCATTATATCAGAAATATATCTAACAGCTTGTTTATCTCATTTAAACACATTTTACGCCATTTTCTTTACTTTTATGGCATTTTAAAAATATTTTAAGAACATTTTATTGATAATTTTTGTCGATGTTTTAGGACTTCAAAATCCGCCTCTAATAATGGAGCAGTTGAGATTGAGTCTTGATCGTGTTTCTTGGTGTATTTTTTTTGGTCCCTTCTGCCAGGTTTCGCAGTCGTCCGTGCCACTGTGCGTCCAAATGCGAAGACGCGAGTGGGCAGTTGGGACTTCCGGTCGATCCTCTCGCTGCCTAAGGAAGCAGACAATCGCCCGACCTTTTGGTCGCTCGCCCCGGCCTCTTCTGCATGCACGGGCCTTCTCTAGGCCTTTGCTTCGCATGCCAAGACCGCCCATAAGGGAGGGATCGGCTAACCCTACGTTGCCCAGTGCCTACATGCAACAGTTACTTCGCGGTTACAACTCAATTTACAACAAATACACCGCCAATGGTTTGAAAGTTTGAGTAACAAATAAAATATGTTTTATTCACACATCAGAAATATAAATTCTGTAATAAACAGGAACCAATAAATAAATCCGCTTCTATGTAATGTATTAAAAGAGAACCCCAAACCAGGCTAATTTAGATTGATACCAACAAGCTAGAATATACTACGTGAAGTGGCTGAAGCGCCTCCATCTTTACAGCAAATTGAAGCGATGTTTTGGCAGTCCAAGCAACGCCTCTGGAAAAGTAGACTATTCTAGTATTCCGTTTGGCGCTGGCTACGGCCGGATGGGTGCGGGCCGCGCGTAATGTAAATCCTCTTACTCTTCTAACGAACAAAAACCCGTCATTTAAAGTAAAATAACAATAAGTAAGGAGAACGAGCTGAGAAACTTCAAAAACAAGTTGCTCCCCGCGTCGATTCTTGTCATAAAAATGAAACCTGTAAAAAAGTTATTGTAGTTAGTATAACGCTTAAAAGTGAATGTTAGAAGAAGCAAACCAACAGTTCACAAATAAGGCGGCAAAATTGAAAAATTATATATTTGTGGTTTGATGACTTCTATTTTTACATTTTTATGTCGAACATACTGAAGGCATAGTGAATATTATTATCTTAACCACTAATATAATTTCAATACAGATAAACGAAAATACGACAATATAGAAATAAGATTTGATACAACCACGTCTATCCAGTACGGCAGTTGAATTCGCCATCATCTGGCACTGCGTCACCTCTCATGTTTTGACTGCCAAAAACGTGGCGGCCGCAATGAGCACTAAAATCACAGGGTCAGCCCCTCGCTGTAGTATATTCTAGCACATTGATTGATACCCGATATTAATCACTTACAAAAAGAAACCAATAATAGAATAAAACAGTATCATCAACATCATGTTGTCGATATCAAGTAGGGATATCTAGAACTAACTGAGTGTACAGAGTAAGAATTTTGTATTTCCCGATTCGTCCACTCATCATCAGTCGTTTCAGTGTAGTGCGTGTTTAAGCCGGGAAGTAGCTGTGTTTTTCTTCCGATACACGAACAGAGAATTGATGGGGAATAAATAATATTGTGAACAGAGAAAGGAAGTAATATTATCTTATATATTATTAAACTTAATATAATACTCAACGACGTACGTAGTATGAAGCACGTAAAACGACACGAGCTCGTGAAACCTTTTTTCAGCGAAATTTCTTGCGAGGGATAAAGACTTAATATATCTGCATTTGAAGTGCATTTCTGAAAGGGCCCGAGAAGAACAAACTGCTTTTATATGCTTAGTGAATGCGCCTCCAAGATATGTGAGAATAGGTTTTATTAACTTCTAAGATTTGGAGAGCATTTACTTCCCCATTTTTGATAATGAAACAGTTTCAATTAGAGGACGTGTTTGTTGCGTGTTGTGCTCACTTTATCAAACAAAGCATATGAAATCTTTGGAATGAATCTTGAAACGTTCGTCTAGAGACGTATCTTAAATTGGAGTGTATGTTTTAAAAACAGTCATGAAATTGACCCAATTTTCCTTTCCAGATCTATTTGCTCTGTTTGGGTGGTGCTTATCTGGGATATGGATACAGCTATCATAGGCCAAGTAAGTACCTTCAGGATTGTCGTTCCATTTGTGAAAATAAAAAGTACATCCAAGGAACTCATCTGTAAGTTGTATTTTCAGTCACATACGCTCTCGCCAATGTATCCATGGCAACGGCCTTCGCCACCCAGATCTTCCACATTGCTATTCTGTATGGAATTTTTGTCGTAAGTAATATGTACCACATAGCTAATATTTTAAATTACTTGAAATGTGTCTTTGAAGCATAGAGAGATTACTCTACGAAGGGATCGCATTGACTGCTTGACTATGAGTTGATTTGCAAAGAGCCCAGTGGCAAATAAAGTTGCATGGAAGTTCGCCAATTTCAAGTGTTTGCGATTGGCGGTCTCGGCCAACAGAGTTTCTCAAGAAGTTGGTTCTTGCTATCAAGTAGTTGTAAAAGTTAGTTGGGTGAAAAGAGTTTGGAGGCAAGATATGCTCCTTCGCGTTCATCAAAGTGAAATTTTATTCACGGAGTTCACACACATTTTTGCAAACTTGGCACATGTGTTCAGCAAGATGTACACGAGTATATTATATTTACACATTTCGACATAGTTTTGTAGTTCCACTTTTACAGTAAAACATGTAGAAATGTGTTTATATTTTCTTTCATTATTATCATACATACAATTTTATATTTCTAGTGATATTTTATCACTGAGCTGTGAATCTTTGAGGAGGAGATATATTGACAAATACACATTAATAACAATAACCAAAATTGTAATTGTTTCTTCAGAAAAGAACTTGCAAGAGAATGAAACCTACTTTTAAATCATCAGCATTTTAGTACTTTGATCATGCTTTTCATTTTGCTTTAAGCATTAATTCTGAAAAAAACGTAACGTTATTTTTAAATAGTAAACTAGTCCAATTTTTAAACATTCAAGAAAAATATTCAATCAACATTTTAGGTTATTTATCACACTTTTCAGAAGAAGTCACTTTTTTCAAAATTCCGCTCCTAACGTCGCTCATTTTCAAAGCATGTACTTATGCAATGAAGATCATAGTTACAAAATATTTGCTTAATGTTCTATTATTGGGCACCAAGAACATAGTTTAGGACATTGCTTTATACAATATTCTTAGATTAGCCCTAAATAAGAGGGGGATAAATCTTTCTAATGGTGCCATCATCAAAATATATTTTTTTAAAAAAGTATTTTGTAAATGCATTAAAATGGCTTCTCTATATACTGCACTAAAGGTGAACGTATACTTAAGTCGCTGAATTAGCTATTCAAAACTGATTGCTTTACCAGACGAGTTTTTTAAACCGGTTCTTATAATACTTTCTCCTTCCGCATTATCTCGATATTTCCTACTCTACATAAGAAACCGTGTCACTAACTTCACCCGTTTAAATAGTCCAAAATATTATTCAGAGTTTTTACTTCTTAGAAATCAATACTCCCATTCAAATTCAATACCAACTCATTATATTTCGAGAAATATCTTCACTATTAAATTTTCTATTGTTTCATATAGTTTTCAATATAACATATACGGTATTGTTTACAATAAATATTAACAACTTCTAGGGCTTATAAGTACCAACTGAATTGCATTGTGCTCAGGAGCAAAACGGATTTCCCTGATGCAATATTATTGGACGGGTACACGAAATTTCTTTGATTGCGTCAGGACATGTACCGGCCAAGCACCAGTGCAGGATGAGTAGCCTACCAATCAGAGCCGCGATGTTCAAAATTGTGTAACTTCATTATATGAGATTTCCCATCACATTCATCGGCAAAAAAATTATCTTCGATTCCCCTTACACGTTGTAGATGTTTGTTACATTCATTCTGAACTATCCTGTAGTAGTCTCATATTGTTTAGGATAAGGCAGTTTTATAGTAATTTGGTTTTATTTATTTATGAACTCATTTCACTTCAATAAAGAAAATATGATTTAAGGCGATATGTAAAAGACCAATAAGTCACAAATAACATATTTCAAATGAAACAAGTGTTAAGTTTTCATTATTATGTGACAATAGCGCCTCGAAATAACAATTCTAATATCGTGCTAACATGAATCACGTTAGTAAGCTTCTTTTACCTTTCATCATACATAATATTAAATATACGACGTGCGTACTCAGTGGATCAAATAAACCATTTTTACGATCTTATGCTGCTAGTTGTCTTATATTGTGTTTGTGAACGATGTGAAAAAGAAAATAACTAGGGTAATTCGTCCTGACTTTCAGAATAAGTTCCTGGGTTGCCAGAAAGATCTCGTGTATTCTTTATGCGCTTCACTGGCTATCAGCCTGGTGACAGCACCATTCACCTTCATCACTTTGATCTGCGCCATTGCCACTTCGACATATGAAGTGGCTCTCTGGGAGATGGCGCGATTTGGTAAGTTCCTCTAGTTTCATTGCGTTATATACAGACTTTAAAAAAAGGAACTATTCGGGTATAGAGACTGTTTCATAAGTTTCCGACCTGATACTCACGAATGAGAAAACCTTCTGAGTAGTAGATAGTCTTGTCCTTCATTGTTGTCATGCTATAAATTTGCCATGTCATGAGGTTTAGCTTCTACATGACAGTTCATCTCTGCTTACTGCCCAGACTGCAAAGAATGATTTGAAGGTGTGTGATTTCAAGGCGTTGGACCTTTCATCCTACAGTCCAGTTTGGGCACCCAGCGATGACATCCTTTTATTAAATCTGAAGAAGACAATTTTTAGACGAGTGTGAGGTGAAAGAAGAAATTTTTGACCATGTAATGAACAAAATTTGGGAGTATATTTTTCAAAAGCATAGAAATGTTAATCAACATATGTGAAACGTGGGTTAGATGAGAAACGTGGAATGATTCAATTTAAAAAGTTACATATTTTTTTTGAATCATAAAAACGTTGGTAAGTCGAGGAACTTACGGAACCACCCTCGCAATTTATACTAATGATGAGAGGCGTGCTCAAGGGCGGGCTTCGCTGAGAGGGCGTCTTCAGGAGATCCCTTGCTGCGTTGCCCCGTTGACTAAACAGGAGACTATGAACCCGGTCCTTGCGGGTTCACACGGCTCTTCCGCATCCATTGCGAGCAGCTTCACCTGGCGCAGAACAGCACACAGAGGCGGACCGTGGCCATTATCAGAGCGATGCAGGGTGAACTGTATAAACGATTGTCTTCGAATGCTTTAACCGCAGATCACAATGTGGTGACGACTCACCTAATGTTTATCTTGGTTTCCTTCGGGACGCCGGATACATTTGATTTCAGCGGAAGTTTTCTAGCACTGCAAGGCAAAATCTACTCCTTTAATACCGTTTATTTAAATGAGCATAACGAATGATACACACTCTTTTACTGTTTTCAACGATATAAATATGTAATTTCATTTTGTGTAGTAATGTTCCATTTGTATACTGAGTGCATTGATACGTTTGTTCATTTCCCTTCTTTTTTATTTTAAATTATGTAATAATATAATCAGTAAAACCTTTAATGTATTTTTTCGGTTTGTTTTTAAAGAAGACGCGATTATCTGAGTACTGATCTCAGTATCTGATTACTTGAGTTACAACTTACATTTGTTGTGAACTGAACCCAATCAAATTCAGAAGTGCGAATTCTTAAAATATTTAATACCATTGCGTACGCGGTTTTGCAACATTAAAGTGCAAAGTTATAACGTTAACGTTTTATATAACTATACTACGGGTATAACAAATGTCCTTGTCACAGTATCATGGATCTGGTATACTCCACCGGTTTTTTTTTTCGGTGTACAACAAAATTAAAAGCTGTTTTTACACGTGTTTCTTGTCTACCATCAAAACAGAAAATAGTGCACGACACGTTTAAGTATTTCAGACGACTCCAAAATATAAGTAAACATGGATTCTAGTCAGAGATGCAAGTGCACGTACTATACTCATAGAATTATACTGTTAGGTTTTCCCAAGTTTGTGTTGAATCGAAGCGTACCACTGACCTTCAAATAAAATAAAGTTTTTTGCTAATAAATAGTATTAACTTTTGGCTTATATGAAGCCCAGGTGGTGTGATTTTTCTTCTCACCTCTTGTCGCAATAAATTTCATGTCAGTGAAATTACATGTCAGTGAAACCGAATAATTCACTAAAACAAAATTCAAACTGCATAAAATATTTCCGCTAATTATTTAGCATCCAAACCAAATAACAAGTTATATTTACTAATATCAACACAATTTATAAAATATCTCAATATCTGAAAGGCATTGCTATAGTCGCATCTTAGAAATCGAGCCTCCACTCGTCAACAGAACTCATTTTTTCTCTCTCGTTACGCGGCAAGGCAAAGACATGTCGTATAATAAGTTTCTTAAACAACTAAATATTTAAGAAATGTACATTTAATTCAGTTCCTTTTTTTGGAATGTAAAATAGCGTTAATACGTGCTGCGAAACACTGTAACTTCAAAGATAACCTGTGAGGCTGTGGTGAACCTGTGTGTCTGTTTATGGCTTGAGCATGGTATGCGCCTGGCCAGCCATGGCCCCCATTCACACATTCCTAGTAAATGGGAACAGGAAATCCATACAATCCGTAACACGACACGGAGTTTTGTTCAGTTCTCTATTTAACTGTAGTCTTCGCGCAGACCTACATTATGCTTTGTAGCGCTCAAAGGGTATTTCACGACAAAGGGGGCATTGCCCTACTGAGGGTAGAGACGTACCAATTCGAGAATGCTACAATTTATTCATCTATAATGTCCTTAAAAGTTAATTACATCATTTCGTCAGTTACAGAGAAACTGAAAGAAAAAGTGAAACAAAAGAAAAGTGGTAATGAACAAATACTCGTAGCAGTAAGCAGTAGAATCGTACTAATTGATAATAATAATAATAGTAATAATAATAATAATAATAATAATTTCAAATCCGATCTCGGAACGTGGTGTGTGAAATTTTAGACCATCCCATAATCTTTGCCAGAAGGACGCCGATCCGGCAGACTGTTTTGATGTCCCTACAGTCTGTCGTTTGCGATACGTTTCTGAACTAGTGTGTCTCAGTGGCGTTCTCCGTCCCTATTCAGTGGCACCAGCGCTTGCCTTGCCATGATTAACTTTGCAGAGAAAATTCAAGGAACATTTCAGGAATCTTTAACTCTTCTGAATTGTGGTGCGGCAAGGCGTCACGATTGCCAACCCTAGAAATGTTTTTGATCAGGAGGATAGTGATGGCGGTGTTGATTGACTGTTTCCGAAAACGTTAACTGCTATGGTCATCAATTGGGAGAGGGTAGTTGATGCTTTACTCCTTGAGTTGGAGTTACTTCTTCCCCAATGTGGTGAGATCCAGCGCCGACCTACACAAATTATCTCCCCATCCAAATATATCCACCTAGTGGGGGACAATGGCCCAGCCGGGGACAAGCTCTTTGCTCCCGACTTCCGTCCGGACATTTGTGGTGGTGCAGTGCATGTATGGGTTAGAGAGAGAGAGAGAGAGAGAGTGTATGTAAGGGGAGAGAATATGACAAGGAACATTGCGCATGGTTCGCGGCCGTTTGTTAAGGTACTGCTCCGGAATTCGCGTGGAGAACCCATGGAAAACCGATCACAGCAGCGGCCAATAGAATTGTTCTCCAGGCAGCCGCTGAAATCGACCTCGCTTTATATCTAGCGATGAAAACCCATAGCTGTTGGGTCTGGAACCCTAGAAGGGCTCGAGAGAGCGGCGAAGCTGAACTAACCCCGGTGCCGGTGGGGGTGCTGGTGTTGCAGGGATGTTGCTGTACCACGTGTCGCTGGTGCGGCGCTTCCTGTGGGAGCTGCGAGGCAAGCGCGTGGTGGACGTGGTGTTCGCCACTTCGTCTACCCCATCGGTGATCACGCCGCCCCCAACGCCCGCGTCGCCCCCGACGCCCACGCCGCCACCCTCACCCACGCTGCCGCCCCC
>BOPP01000122.1:3645729-3673554 GCA_017312745.1 Gryllus bimaculatus | reverse complement strand
CGCTGCACCACGCCCCGCCGAGGCCGCCGTCACACGCTCCACCGCCCCCTTCCACCACCCCCTCAGATCTGCAGCGCTCTCCACCAACCACCGCCTCGCCCCCGCCGCAGTTGGAGCCTCCCACCTCCACCACCCATGCCGCCGACCCCGCGCCGATCGTCGGCGCTGCCACCTCCGCGAGGAGCCGCAGGCGGTGCCCTTTAAGGCCGAGCCTAGCGACTTCGGGCGCGACCCAGCCAGGGGCTCTGCAATTTCTGGTGGGGCGTTTGGCCTTGCTGCCCTTATCCTTGCCTACTTTCGACGCAACCCTGAAGAGCTCGAACGCGGCGTGGGCTGGGCCGAGGGGTTAAGCAGTGTCTGGACCTTTTTGTAGTCCGTCAACTTGTTGGGCTTTATGTAAGATGACTGTGGATTTTGATAGCAAGGACAAAAGGCACTTTTTAACGGTGCATATTACAGTAAGCCAGAGAGCGTAAACCCTAAGCAACTACGTTTTCGGACAGAACGCAAGCGGTGCGAAAATCGAACATATGTTAATGTAATAATCTGGAGTACGAATATGTCTCATTTGCGTGTCATAACGTGGTCTCCGTGTCACGTTCATAGTATAAAATTGTTAGTAAGTCCGTTTTCCTTTTTGCAATTGAAAATTTCTTCAAAATTCAGCGTACGTGCTAGCTCGTGTAATGAGAAGCCATAGATAGACACTCAAGGTATACGATATATAACTGGAAAAGGCATAATAACATATCGCACACTTAGGTCTCATAATTATTGAAGAACACAATAGTTAATTTGATAATAGGATTTTAACCTATTCTCATCTCTTAAACATTAGGGTTGAATGTTATATTTTGTAGCTCAAGCTCAAAAACTCACCCCACTGGGCAGATTCGGAGTATGAATGTATTGTGACGGTCCTCACTTCAGATATGGTATGTAAACACGTAATTTATGCGTGTAAAACGCGCTCATCAATATAGAAGCGACGAAAACTGTTGTATATTTGTAAAATGCACTTTATATGATGTAGTGGAGTTACCTAAAACTTTAACAGACTCAAAATCAACATCTACACCTTACACTTTCGCACTACATTGTTTTTATGTTCGCAATTTATAAGGAGACACATTGACCTTTTTTAAGTGCCCACGTGTCGATGGCATGTAGTATTTATTTACAGGTAAGATCACAGCTATCTACGTCCCTAACTATCGTATCACTACCATTCAAAAAAATATGAGGAATATAGTACACTCAATATATTTTTTACTTCTGAGATCTGCTAGTTCACACATTTACTACGTTCTTTAAACTATAATTTTTAAGCTAATAAACGAGGAAAGCAGCAATGCAATATTATACAAGGGCGAAAGACTCCGTTAAAAAAGGTCTTTTGAGATCTAAATATTATTTTATTACTTTCTGTGCACTGATTTATCTCCAAATTTTATGCTGAGCATGGAGCTATTATATTAATTTTAGTGTTCAAATATGGTTCCCTTGACACCATTATGGCCAAAGGTTTACCTTGGTTAGTCACCAAAAATAGCACAGCCTCGTATTCCACGAGATTTAAGTAGAATTGGCTTCTGTCATAAGGCTTTAATGGGAACTTTCATTTCGAGGAGTTTAAAAAAAAGAGTTTCAAGTTCAACTGATTCAGATCTTACATTGGGGGGTTATATTGTAAATACTGTTCTAAAGCAAACATACAACCGTTCATTGTAACCAGTAAAACAAATAATAATTATTATTCCTTGTCAAATCAAAGCATTCTTACATATGAAACATCTCTAAACCTAACAACACTATCCACGACCGTTCAATATCTGTTAAAATGAAAGTAATAATCAAATGAGGAAGCATATAGTTTGACCAGAGAGTATATAGAGTAGTGAGAGATGGTATTTACGCATATCGTTACCCTGCGAGGGGGGAATGAGAAGGAGACTCGGGTTCCACATGCCAACGAGAGATTGTGAATTCATAATGCGCGAGATACAAAATGGATAGAATAAAATATGTTTTAAAAAAAACACTGTGTCTGATTCACCATACAAATGATCATTCCAGAATAGTATTCACAAAAGCGATGATAGTTACCATTTTTTACATCTGTCCTTTTTACTAATTTACGTGATCTCTTATACAAAATGTATTAAGGACACCAGATTCTTTATCCAAGTATATAAGCTAACTTGTCACATTCTGTTAATGAATGGAATATACTTTATTTTCAGCGCCAACGTGCCGGCAGAGTGAGCAGCTCATGGTTTGTTCTCTTTAATTACTCACACTCTCTAAATGTCTGTTCAGAAACTATTATGAGGAGTTTCATCTTATGATTAAACCCACAGTTGATGTGGTCGGTTTAAAAAAAAAAGAAACAATGAGTTAATATCCCCATGTATTGGTGCAAAAAAGTTTTTATAAAAGAAAAAAAAAAAATTTAAGGCAAACAAACTAGGCACCTCCAAGAATATATAATTGTTTGTTCCATTATACAGAGCATAATTGGTCTGAATAAATGCACCGAGACATCTCCTATGTATCTTAATATTCCGGTGATATAATATTTATTTTTAAACATTTTTTTTCATGTATTTAGCTGTATGTTTCCCACTACTCTATGCCATGTGATTTATCTTCAGTCTAACAGGTATGATACTTTCATCAGCTCTGTCGGGATCCTACCTCCTTCTCCGGCCCCCTTCAGAAGAGGCGACATTTTTTCAGTACATTTGGAGACAAGCAGATAATGAAAAAAACAGTTTCAGACTGCTAGGGGGAGACGTTTCAGGACAAATTTAGTTTTGAGCTATGTGTCAACTATTAAATTTCTATTTTATTATATCTTACCACACTAATCTCACTCTCATCACCCACCATCACCTCAATGTACAGCTTCACGCGCATTTTGCGTTTTGACGAAATTTTCATTTTAATTTTTAATTTTTAGAGCTTTATACTTGTAAATTAATTTGTATTTTGTAAGTTTGTTATCTACTGTTTTGAATCCAACTGGCAATCCAGGTGAGACTGCAAATTCGTAGAAAATATCCGGCACGAAATATGGCAGACTGCCTTTACAAGATTTTTTTTCCAGAGGATAATTGCAAGCGTTTTGGAGCTGCATCTCCGTAGATCAATGCCTATTCTCCCCTCCCGACTTCCGCCTGAACTGTAGGCATTAGAAGAAGGAATACGAAGTAGTTGTAGAAGTGTTGAAAGACCAGATTCACAAACAGGTCTCCCGAAGATGTCATATTACGGTGTTCCAAGCTGTGTTATGTTAAGACCCAGGAAAATTGCGTTTCTCATGAGGAAATACGCGTGTCAGAAAACATTTCCATACACAGCCAATAAATAAATAAATAAATAATAAATAGAATTATTGGTTCCACACCCATTATTGTTCATTTTCACCTCTTAATTCTATCGATATAACAACACATGTACTCAATGCAAAATTATGAAGAGAAGACACTTTTAATTCCCAAGCTGATATATTTTAAGTTCACTATCCTTAGAAACCCACACAACAAAACCGGTAATATTACTCAGAGTACTGAACAAAGATTTATAACTTTTTTGTTTTATATTTATGTGAAATACTATAAGTTTAAATATCTTTGCACTTAAACGTATGTATGCAATTATAAAAATGTTAACGAGATGATGAAATTTTTCAATTTTTCATGAATATTGCAAGCGCGTCTCCTCAATTCTCAACTGTTCTTTAACTTTTGTTTACACATTAGGTCAACGTAATATCTATGGAATACGTTCAGTACATAAAACTTATCCAATAATCTTCAAATTCAAAAATGCTCGACACCACTAATAACGCTTCAATGAGGAATTTAAAGAGGTGTTTGAAGAGAATTAGGGCAGACGGAGCTGCTTGCTCGTGTCATCAGGCATCCTCTGCAAAGCTGCTGTTGTTCAATGGGTCACGCGACTATAGGGTGACAAAATGTGTGTCGCTTTCAGTAAAGCAAGAAAGAAAGGGAGTACTTCCAAAGAATCTTAATGACTAATGTGGGCTCAAGTTACTTCGTGTATCTGTCCACAACGTTTTTAAAACTTTCCTGATTGGCTTATCTCTGTCTAAAAATACAGAGCAGCACCTAGTTGTAATGTGAGAAATGTCACAATTGAAGAGGCCACGCATAAGAATATTGAAACCTAAAAACTTCATTGTCACGTCAACTATGAATTCTAAACAAATGGTTACAATTATATCGCAAAAACAGGTCATACTATAAGCATTTTCATATTAATTTCTTTATTCATTCATGTCCCCCGCCTCAATGTAATCTAATGCATATTTTAACACTCTTAAAGTTAAAATGCGAAAACTGTAATAGAAAATGTAAAACGTGTCGTAAAATCAAGAGTCAATGACGTCTTGTACCTTTGTAAAAAGCGTTAAACAGCTCATTGGAATAACATTTTTCAATGGTTCAAGTGCATACGTCGCAAGGGTGCTAATCGCAAGCTACTTGAAGGCGAAGTGGTCAGTCATAGATCACCAATGACGTAACGAACCAGCCTCGGGTGACGCACAGAGAGACACAGTAAGTACGCGCAGTCAGCAAGAGAGAGACATTAGAGCATTTCTTTGGCTAAGGCGAACATTTAATAAATTGGCACCCGTCAATCGAAGGCAGTTACATCGCAAAAATATTATAGATTTTCTTCAGCGTGCTAGTGACTCCAAAGAGGTTTCTTCACATCGTTACTCAGAATGCGTGGTTTAGTTTCCAATTAGGTTTCTGATACTGTTTATTAAAAATGCACAGCGAAAGAGTGCGTTGAAATCAAAGGTATCCTCCTATATGAGTCGCGGTATTATATGCTAACCCCCTATTTCTTATACAGGTTCCATCCTTCAACACATTAAGAACGTAAATTAAATCTGGTTTCATTTTTAATTCTTTTGAACAATTGAAAAGTGCACACAGAGTGAAGAAGAAATCTTCCGCATATCAAAAAAGACGGGGGCTGGCTGACTGAGCTGAAAGGCACAAATAAAGCGATTATCGATCAGCTTAGAGAGTAGTATTTGCCATCATCGAAAAACATCTTCTCTGGCCTTCCTGTATTCAACTCAATTCCCATCTTATTTTTCCTCAATTTCGTTTCTCCACATCCTTTCCGCTTCTTCCCCTTTCCTTACTTTGCTTCGCCCATTTTTTTCTTTTTATTCTATCTAAAGCTATTCTTCCTACATCCCTCTCATTTTTCTGATGTCGGCTATCATGCTGCATATTCCGTGAATCAAATAACTTATCCACTTCTGCGCCTTTCTCTCTCTCACTCCGTTTAAATCTTTCGCTCCTACCTCTTTTGCCTACCCTTCTCCACTTTCGTCGACAAGCCCGATTTCACTTCGTTTGTTTCGCTTCTTCGACCCTTTCTCTTTTCCTTTCTCTTTTCTTTCTCTTTCCTTTTGCACTCGCATTATCCTTTCCATTTTTCTTCGCTGTTGCATTCCGGTTGTTTCCTTCAATTCCCTACTCTTTCCCCTTTCTTTCGCTTCTCTTTTTCCCCCTTCCAATCACTCGCCCTCCATTTTACCTTCATTAAGCGCTTGTTTTCTCCCGACCTGTCAGCCGGGCGACTGCAAACATTTTTTTTTTTATGGGAACGTCTCTCTGCTAGCCGGCTTCGCGAATCGAGGTTGCAGCTTCTGCTGTGTGGCTCACGGCCAGCGCAATTGGCCTCGCCGAGCCCCCACCCCCGCCGCCGCCCGCGCCGTCGCGCGCGCCCTCCGCCGAGGAGCCGCAGGCGGTGCCACGCCCATCCTAGCGTCGGGGCGCCCGCCCGGGCTCTGCCAAATTTGTGGGGCGTTTGCTGCTGCCTCCTTGACCTACTTCGACGCCACCAAGCGCTCACCGGCGTGGGCGGCCGAGGGGTTAGCGTGCTGACCTTTGTAGTCCAACTTGTTGGGCTTTATGTAAGACTGTGGATTTTTGGAAGCAGACAAAAGGCACTTTTTACGGTGCATGACAGTAAGAAGCGTAAACCCTAAGCACTACGTTTCGGTCATGAACGCAAGCGCGAAATCGAACATTATGTTATGGTAATATCTGCGTACGATATTGTTCATTGTATAACTGGTTCCGTCACGTTCATTATAAATGGTTAGAAGCCGTTCCTTTAATGAAATTTCTTCAAAATTACGACTCTAGTGTTCTGGAATCGCTAAAGTAGTCGAATAATTGCCAAGGTTACATATGAATTATGAAACCAATAGTATGAGCTATCCTAGGAATTTATTTGTAGCAGCACACACTCAGCCACTGCAGATCGTTCATTGATGTGACGTCCTCAAAGGAAAACACTAGGTAAAACGCCGCCAGCACACGAAACGTGACATGAAATGCTAAAGGATTACCATACACGTCAATATCTCCACTACCAACATGTTTTGTAAAGGAAACTATGCCTTTGAGGCCCACCCACCTGGCATAGATCTACATAAACAGCATTACCAAAAAATAGGAATACATATATTTATAAGTAAATATTTTAGATAATTTAACTAATACACGCACATCAAATTTTCAGCAAGTAAATAGTTTTTGGCTAAATATTATTTATTATTTCTTGGACTAGAAACTGTGTGGCCTTAAATGAATCGTTTCAAATATGTTGCCTGACACCATTATTGCCAAGTTTACCTTGGTTAGTCACAAAATATGAACTGATCCAGAGATGTAACAGAATTGCTTCATAAGCTTTAAGGAACTTTCATTCGAAATTTAAAAAAAAGAGTTTCAATCAACATAATTTAATTGCGGTTAATGTAAATGTTCTTAAAGCAAATATACGTATTGTAACCAAGTAAAACAAATAATATTATTATTTCAAAATACACATTTTTATATGAAAAATCCTAAACCTAACAAACTTTATACGCAGTTAAATATCTGTTAAAGAAGTAAAATCAATGAGGAGCATAAGTTGAAAAAGATATAAGTGTTATATTTTTTTCAACTGTATACCTATCGAAGAGACTGAGACTGGTCCAAATCCAAAGAATTTGTGAATTCATATGCGAATACAAAATTCAGATAGAATAAAAATGTTTTAAAAAACACTGTTTTTATACATAAAATGACATTCCAGAATACAAACAATAGTATTTTACACTTCCTTTACTAATTACGTTCTTTCTTATACAAAATGATTAAGACAAGATTCTTTATTCCAAGTATATAAGTAACGTCAATTGTAAAGAAATAAAACTTTATTACAACATTACAGCTCATTTTTCTGAAGTATATTTTAAATGTGTTCAGAAATATTATGCAATTATCTTATAATTTAAACCACAGTTGATGTTGGTGTTAAAAAGAACCGCAAAGTTATAAGATAGCACAAGACCAAAATGTTGTTAAAAGAGCATATTTTCTTAAAATGCACGAGAACCTATGTAACTACATTGTGAAATAAATTTATTTTAACATTTTTTTCAGTATTTTAGCTGTATGTTTCCCTACTTATGCCATTATTTATCTTCATCTCAACATATAATTATCCTCTCTGGGACCTTCAGAAGAGCACATTTTTCATACATTTTCATACGAAGCAGATAAATGAAAAAACAGTTATCAGACTGCTAGGGGAGACGTTTCAGACAATTTAGTTTTGACTATGTGTCAACTATAAATTTCTATTTTCATTATACTACCACACCTAATCTCACTCCACACCCACTCACCTCAATTGACACTTCACGCGCATTTTGCGTTTTGACGAAATTTCATTTTAATTTTTAATTTTTAGAGCTTTATACTTGTAATTTATTTGTATTTGTAAGTTTGTTATCTTACTGTTTTGAAGCAATACAGTGAACTGCATTTCGTAGAATACGCCGAAATATGCAGACGCCTTTAACAAGATTTTTTCCACGAGGAAATTGCAAGCGTTTTGGAGCTGCATCCGTAGATCAATGCCATTCTCCCCTCCGACTTCCCATGAACGTGTAGCATTAGAGAAGAATACGAAGTAGTTGTAGAAGTGTTGAAAGACTCAGATGTCACAACAGGTCTCCCGAAGATGTCTATTACGTGTTCCAAGCTGTGTTATGTAAGACACAGAAATGCGTTTCTCATGAGGAAATACGCGTGTCAGAACATTCCATACACAGCAATAAATAAATAAATAAATAAATATTGGTTTCACCCATTATTGTTCATTTTCACCCTCTTAATTCTACGATATAACAACACATGTACTCAATGCAAAAATATGAAGAGAAGACACTTTTAATTCCCAAATGATATATTTTAGTTCACTCTCCTTAGAAACCCACACAACAAACGGTATATACTCAGAGTACTGAACAAAGATTTTATAACTTTTTTGTTTTATATTATGTGAAATACTATAAGTTTAATACTTTGTCACTAAACGTATGTATGCAAATATTAAATGTTAACGAGAATTGATGAAATTTTTCAATTTTTCATGAATATTGCAAGCCGTCTCCTCCAATTCTCAACTGTTTCTTTAACTTTTGTTTACACAATTAGCACACGTAATATCTATGCAATAACGTTCAGTACATAACTTATCCAAATCTTCAAATTCAATGCTCGACAACACCTAATAACCTTCATGAGGAACTTCACAAGAGAGTGTTTGAAGATGAAGGCAGACGGAGCTGCTTGCTCGTGTCATCAGGCAGTCTCGCAAAGCTGCTGTTGTTCAATTGAGGTCACGCGATAAGGCGATGTGTGTTCGCTTTCATGTAAAGCAAGAACAGAAAGGGAGTACTTCCAAAGAATCTTAATGACTAATGTTGGGCTCAAGTTACTTCCGTGTACTTCCAAACGGTTTTAAACTTTCCCTGATGCTATCTCTTGGTCTAAAAATACACCTAGTTGTAATGTGAGAAATGTACCACAATTGAAGAGCCACATAAAATATTGAAACCAAAACTTCATTGTACGTCCAACTACTGAATTCTAAAAAACAATGGTTACAATTATACCAAAAAAAGGTCATACTATAAGCATTTTCATATTAATTTCTTTATTATTCATGTCCCCCCTCATGTAATGCTAATGCATATTTTAACACTTTAAAGTTAAAATGCGAAAACTGTAATAGAAATAGTAATACGTGTCGTAAAATCAAGAGTCAAGAACGTCTTGTACCTTTGTAAACGTTAACAGCCATTGGAATACATTTTCAAGGTTTCAATGCATACGTCGCAAGAGGTGTAATCGCAAGCTACTGAAGGAGAAGTGGTCGCCATATCACCAATGACGTAACGAACCAGCCTCGGGTGACCACAAAACAAAGTAAGTACACAGTCAGCAAAACAAACATTAAAGCATTTCTTTCGCTAAGCGAACATTTAATAATATTGCACCCGTCAATCGAAGGCAGTACACGCAAAAATATATAGATTTTCTCAGCGTGGCTAGTACTCAAAGGTTCTTCACTCGTTACTAGAATTGCGTGGTTAGTTTCCAATTAAGGTATTCTGATACTGTTATTAAAAATGCACAGGAAAGAGTCGTTGAAATCAAAGGTATTTCCTATAGAGTCCCGGTATTATATGTACCACTATTTTCTTATAAGGTTCCAACTCACACATTAAGAACGTAAATTAAATCGTTTCATTTTTAATTCTTTTGAACAATTGAAAGTGCACACAGAGTGAAGAAAAACTCCGATATCAAAAAAGAGGCGGCTGACTGACTGAGCTGAAAGCACAATAAACGATATCCACTTAGAGAGTAGGTATTTGCATCATCGAAAACATCTTCTCTGCCTTCCTGTATTCACTCAAATTCCCTCTATTTTTTCCTCATTTCTTTCTCCCACCTTTTCCGCTCTTCCCCTTCCTTACTTTGCTTTCCCCATTTTTTTCTTTTTATTCTATCTAAACTATTCTTCCTACATCCCTCTCATTTTTCTGATTCGCTATCATGTGCATATTCCGTGACAAATAACTTATCCACTTCTCGCATTTTCTCTCTCTCACTCCGTTTATCTTTCGCTCTCCCTTTTGCCCTACCCCTTCTCCTTTCGTCGACAGCGATTTTCACTTCGTTGTTTCGCTTCTCGACCCATTTCTCTTTTCCTTTCCTCTTTCTTTCTCTTTCCTTTTGCACTCGCATTATCCTTTCCTTCGCTGTTGCATTCCGGTTTTTCCTTAATTCCCTACTCTTTCCCCCTTTCTTTCGCTTCTCTTTTCCCCTTCCAATCACTCGTCCCTCCATTACCCTTCACGCTTGTTTCTCCCACGTCAGCGCGACCGCAAACTTATGGGAACTCTTCTGCAGCCGGCTTCGCGAATCGAGGTTGGCAGCTCTGCTGTGTGGCAACACGGCGGCAGCATTGGGGCCTCGACGAGGCGAGGTGCGGGCGCGGGGCGTTTCGCGACTACCACGGCGCGGCGGCAGTGACGCGCGGGTAGCGAGCGTGGCAGCCCCGCGGATAACAGGCGAGCTGCGCCAGCGCAGGCGATGGCGTCGGCCGAGGACCCGTGCGCGCGCGCGCTGCTGTGGCTGGGGGCCCTCGCCCTGCGCGCCCGCCGCCCCGCGCGCCGCCTCTGCGGCTCCGTGCGCCTGGCGCTCGTCTACGCCGCCGCCCTCCTCGGGGTAAGCCTTACACCCACTCACACTTACACTTACACACTCATACTTCATCCACTCACACACCGCCTCTCCGGCTCCGTGCGCCTGGCGTTCGTCTACGCCGCCGCGCTCCTCGGGGTAAGCCTTACACCCACTCCCACACTTACACTTTCACATACACACTCCTTCTTCATCCATTCACATACTGCCTTAGCGGCTCCGTGCGCCTCGCGCTCGTCTACGCCGCCGCGCTCCTCGGGGTAAGCCTTACACCCACTCACACACTTACACTCCATTTGAATTTCTTCTTTCTTCAGTTATCGTGCACCCCGTGCTCATTTCGTCACTTGCATGGCTGTTGTTACCGCGTGAAATGACGATTAGTGTTCTCTGTTACTAATAATCTAGACCGAAACAAGATGAATTTGAGAGAGGCTTCGCCGTGTTTTATGTGTAAATAGATAACTAATTAGTACCATTTTTCAACCTTACGTAGAGTGTCGGGGGGGGGAAGTTTATTTTTGAATAACTTTTTACTACCCACACTATTGTAGGAAGTTTATATATTCTTTGTTAGTTTAATATGAGTTGTGTTTGGATTTAGCATGGCATTTATTTTAACTTATTTATTTTACACGTATTTACAAGTTAAACATCGTCTGGTGCACGTATATTAATTATAGTAGTGATGAAGCGTAACATTTATTTTAAATTGGGACTCATTGCCGGATCACACACACCTTCCTTTACTCCCTCACTAACTTATTCTGTCTCTCGAATGCACACGTACTCCCACACTCACGCACACCGACACCCAGGTACACCCACCTCCACGCACACACGCGCGCGGTTCATGTAGTGGTGCCTTGTACATCCGTTTGTATCTGAAATCGTGTTCTGTTATTGGGGGCGGGGTCCCGCCAATGGAATCGCGCGTCGAATGCGTTGGGCGGTCTCGTGGTTCCCTTGGGGCACCGCTAACAGTGAAGTCTTTGATGGCCAAGCTGCGTCCAACAGTTGCTGGCCGAGCCTTTCACGCCGTTATTTGGGACAAAAGTATGCCGTCACGATTTCGCAATCACGGACTGGGATTCAAATTGAAAGATGGGATTGAACATAAACAATTTAAATCTCATTTCTGGAGCCGTACCTGTCGTTCTTTTTTTCATTGAAGTTGATTGTATCACGTATCTAGTTTAAAAAATTTGCTGTAATTCAGATTTTTTAAATTAATTGGTTAAATGAAAAACGAAAAAAGTATGCGATGTTTAGTAAGTATAGAATGGCTGCATTTATTGTCCAGAAGCAATACAAGAAAATGCTCTATCATTATCACAATGGAAGAATGAAAATTGGGATAAATGGCATTTTTATTGCAGACACAACGACATTCAGAGGCGCCCTGAGATAACAAGAGGAATGATATAGTAGATTAGTTAATCGTATTAAATCGTAACTTGGGGCACAATGGCTGCCCATCGGCCTGGAGATGCGCAAAACAAAACTTGTCTCTAATTGTAAGAAACCAGTTATGCAGCTGAAAATACGTTTGCACAAGCAATTGTAGTTTCCTTAGCCCATTGTGTACACACTACAGTGCGATTTTTATATAGCTGTTGCCAAAAGCCTGTCTTAACGATGGAATATATCACGGTATTTCGCGTCTTTTTTGGTCGTTCCGCTATAAGTCACATAATCGTAAGCACTGTTTGATACGGTCGCGATTATGCGACATCTAGCGGAGACACTGAGAAAGGCGGGAAATACCGTGACATAATCCTCCGTGAAGACGGGCCTTGAGGGCACCTATATAAAAATCGCACTATAACATGCAGCAATTTTGTTCCGCAATTTCCTATTGTCTGCAACAACATCGTATCTGTGACAAGGTGTTGCCGCTACTTATGAAAGAGGTTTCAAGATATCGGATGCGATAGCTTAGTGGGAACACCATTTTCTCAGCAGCATCGGACGGTGACTGATATTCGACACTATCCAGATAACTAAACGAAGGAGAATAATCGCGGCCGACTGCTCTGATCGGTAGTTTTACTTTTTTTTCCGACCAATTACTCCTTACCGTTCTTAATTTGTTGTATCTATTTTATACAAGTCGATGGACCCAAGCAAAAATTCCGCACTTTTTAAATCATTCTGATAAAAGAAAATTTCTTGATATCGGCACCAATTCTTTTACGCCTCTGTGAACTAACGAGGGGAAGCCACCGCTAATGTAATACCAAGGTCGTAAGGATGTTATTTTGTCCCTATTTACGGGGTAATACGCACGCACGCGCACGCGCACACGCACACGCACACACACACACATTCTTTTTCCATGTTCAACACAATTTGCGTTGCTAGAATTAAGACCCTTGCGATTCCCCGGAAATTTATTCCAATAGTCATTGTGAGTTTTGGTAAAACATTTATTTTAAATTGTGGTTATAATTATCTTCATTTACGTCTAAATCGAAGGAAAGTGTTACGAATAGAAAATCCGAACCTTGTTTTACGAAAACACATCATTAAAACCATTCAAATATTTTTAAATCCAAACATATTATATTTTAATTTGGATTTATTTCTCAAATGAATTCTTTTGAGAATAACCCAAGGAGAAAATTGCAACAACTACTACTATTACATACTACAAACAAAGCCACAAGAAATCGAAAACAGCACTTAAAACAATAGAGAAACGTACTGATGGGTGCACGGCCGTGCATGCCGCCGTCGAGTTTCTCGTGGAAGAGACTTTAAAGAGCCTTACAATGAAATGCATCGCCTAAGGAAACGTGACCAGTGCTGGTCTGGCCATGACGTCATTCCTCCGATGCCCCGTCACGCCTCCACACACGGCCGTGGCCAAGGCCGCGCCTCGCGACGCCACGCGACGCCACGCGACGCCTCGCGATGCCTGGGCATTTGCACAGAAGCTGCGCCGCGCTCTCGGAACAAGCCAACGGCGCGAACAAAAAGTAAAAATATGTTACTTCTTACTTGATAGATGAAAATCACATTAATGAATGTACATCCGTCATTGTCAAAAGAATAATTCATTATTTCGTGTTCTTTTTGTTGTTGTTGATTGTTTTGGTTCTGGGAAGTAAGGAGGCTAGGTTTTGACAAGGGACTTTGTCAAACTCATCCGCCTTTCTTATTCTCTTAATCGAAATTAATGTTTTTTTGTGATTGGAAAGTATTTGTTAGCCTGGTGTGAAATGGGCTGTATAAAATTATGTAAACATTAATCTGGCATATATAAACATGGAGTAGTATTTAAAAATTAATTTGAATGATTTGTTGGTTGACTTCGGCAAAGCGCAGCCTATCAGTATGTTGTTTTTTTCACTCTAGATATCTAGTGTCGTCAGATTTATCTGACAGAACATTGCAACTTGGCCGTTTTTTATTCATCTATCAATTTTACCGATTTACTTCCATATATAAAGGGGTAAAATTCAGAACGGTATAAGTGACATTTTGTAAATTTTGAAAAATCTGTTTATTTAAGTCAGTATTACTGTAAAGGCGTGGTGGTTCGTTTCATCATTAAAACCTCGGCATTTTGATTGTTCATTAAAACCACGAAAATACATTTGCACTAAAATATAGCCTAAAATAAACACATTGTCTCAGATTTTATAAAATGTGAATTATACCGTTCTGGTTTTCATCAATTCATATTTAATATGATACCAATACTTATTACTAGTCATCAGTACTCGTGCCGAAGTAGTTAAGACTACAATAATCGTCTCAAATATGCATTATAAAATTGTGTATAATAACTCGTGCTCTTTCCGAAAACCTACTTTATTTTTCTTTGTTTCTTTGCAGGCTTTTCTCTTAACGGAAGGTAGTCTGAATCTAAGAACCTGGTGGAGCCCACGTGAGTATTTACAAGCATCCAAGGTCTGCGGTATTTTACGTTTATTTACTGAATAGCTTTCTATCAGTCATGTACGGCTTATGTTCGAAAGTTATGAATTAATTCATCTCGAATCGTATCTAAAGAAGTTTCGCTAATCTTTTCAATATAATATCAGGCAGAAATAAGCGCAGATTGGTTGAAAACAGCAATATTTGATGACTAGAAAGAACTGAAATATTTTAGTCTCTGTGTTTTGGTAATTTATTTAAATATGCAGTTAAAGGTTACTATATAAATTAATATAATTTTTAAAAACTTAAAAAACGGTGAACATGTACTTAATGCAATTATAAAAGTTATCTGTTAAATGCTCTGAATCAGGATTTTAAAAAAAGTCTTGAATTGTAATTTTTTTCATTCTGGCATGTTAAATTTGAATCATGCACGATTTTCCTTTGTATTTATTGGTATAAAACAGTTCCATACTTATGTTTCTAATTCTTGAAATTCAATATCACTTTTCAGAAATGGACACAATGGTGAAGGTCATCGCTGTCATTGCTATTCTCGGAGCAATAGGGGACATTTGCATCCTTACGGCGATTCTAGGGGTACGTATTTCGAAAACCTTTTTTTTTATTACTAGTCATTTCTCACCGTTACACCTTCTAAGTGTCTCCCAGAAAGAAACAATTATGTGACTCTTCATCATCATCAACCCTAGTGGCTAATACTTGGCTGTTCGACGTCCGACAATAAAACAGAAAGAAAACGACGATGCAAGACTTAGGAGGGTGTAGTGGCATGATGGGTGGAACAATATTATCCATACAATAAAAATTCCTACGAAAAAATCTATCTGTATTTTAGTGAAGAATTTTTGAGGCTCCTTCCCTTATACTGACAATGTGATATAAAGCAAACATTACAACAATGTTATCTAGAAGCGATCAGAGCTCTTCATATGCCCGTTAACGAATTTTACCTCAAATATTCCACTTAAGCTTCATTTCCATTGAAAATCTTTGATATAAGGCAACCATCTTCAATGCTCTTCCGATAGAAAGGTTTCGAAAACGCTCTTTTTGTAGTACTATTGAGCTCGAGGGAGCTACGATTGATACTGGCTCAAGATTTTCGAATTAAGATCATATTAATTTGCGCAAATGGCCGACTTGAACCTACAAACCTTATTTTCTTTGCCAATGATGGCACACTAAGTAATTTTTTGCCTTTCGAATTCCAGACTTAAACGGGGTGAAACTAGCGATTTCCATAATTTGTTTCATTCACCTCAAATGTTTTTCTTCAACTTTCTCAACTGATTTTATTTTTTCACTCTCGCTCTTACTTTGTAAGAAGAAAACGTATAGTAATCATGCGCCAAAAAATTGCAAAATCTCTCACTGCAGGCCCTGATAAGTGAATAAATCCATTCCTATTAATGTAGTAAATTACTTTCTTAATAAAGTTGTGTAGACAAAATCTGTGCGGGCACCTTTCGCAAATCTCCACCCACCCATATTACTTTTCCTTTCTTTGTTTTCTAATCGTCCGCCTCCCCTTCACACTGAGTGTGCTGTCGTGTGCAGTGGGGGCGCTTCGCGGCGGGCGCGGGGCTGACGCGGCTGCTGTGCGGGCGCCTGGCGCTGGCCTCCGCGCACCTGCCGCTGGCCTTCGTGATGATGCTCTGGACCGTGGGGAGGAGCATCTCTGACGCAGTGTGGTGGCCTCTGGGGCTGACGGCGTGGGAGGCGGGCCGCTTCGGTGAGTTATCAGGTGCACGTGCTCTCAGATGCGCACGTAGATTTGGTAGCGCACCCGCGCTCACATGCGCAACCATACTCGCATGCGCACCCACACTCGGATTCACCCGTACCCGCTTGTAAAGAGTAGGGGTGTACTTTCCCAATCCTGTTTTTTTTGCATGGAAAACTTTACTTGGCTTTCTCAAAAGTAAAAATCTTTTGTAATATCTTTGCAACTATCAATGAAAGTGAAAAGCCAACTGCCAATGAATTTCAAATGTATTTAAGGAAGAGTGAATTGTTCGAAGAACATATCTCTATAATACTGAATAAATCTTTATAGGAAATTTGTTTCCAACATCAATTGCACGGTTTTTATTGTAGTTTTAGTACAAAGTTTCATTTATACATTTTTTAACAAATAAACACGTTGTTTATTAACAACTTTCGTTCTTAACGTGAAAAAGGATAGGGCAATAGATAGGGAATGGGTGGGTATTAACATACCAGAGGTATCGTACGGGTACGCTTCTTTATATATATTCTTTTATCAATAGTCAGGTTTCATTTCGTGTTCAGCAAGAGTTTTTTTTCTCTAAAATTCAGAGAAATAATAAATAATAGATAATATTATGTTATAAATAACCATGAAAATGTAGGTTCATTTACATACATTAAATATCCATATAATGGATATAACCTTTTTGATTACGTTTGATTACGAATCAGTTACCCCACAAAATCAGTCTTTGCATTACTCTTAACGCGCTCCGTTTGCTTCATTCAGACTAAAAGTAATTTTGTTTCCGTTGAAAGGAGGCATTTACAGTTATGAGGAAGACCATGGGAAACAAAAACTCCCCCGAATTCTCTCACTGGCTCGAAGATTCACTAGTCGCTGCGTAGAATACACGCCCCCAACGAACACAATTATTTGGAGTGGCACCGTGGGAGATGCATGAGAAACGACCGTTAAAGCGAAAATACAGGACTGTCACGTGAACTTTCACGCATGCTCTTCACACGCACAAAAACTGCGCGCTGTTCCTGGTGGCATTTATATGTATCGTACTTGCGATCACAAATGTGTGTGCTAAATTGCACTTATATTTTAATAAGATCGACGCACTATCGACAGAGGTTACATTTTTGTTTTTTATAGGTTTCGTTCTGATCCTTTAGAGGGAGTCTGCATTTTAAAAGAAAACCTTTTTGACAAAAAATGATGGTCTGCTTATAGCGGTTAGAATGTAAAGAAGTTCCTAGAACCTAGGTAGAAAGTTGGAAGGGACATTTATAGGTATCACTGAAGAATGTTTACGAGTACTTATGGCGACTATTAATGATGTTGCGTCATTGCAGATTTGAAAAATTGTAAAAATGATTTAGAATAACTTTATGATAAGTCTTATTATGGTTAGTTCCTTACGTATCGTGCATATTTTGCCACGAGAGGTGGCCGTGGTCTTATTCTGCTGGTTTCTGGTAGCTGACCTACCCGGCGGCTTTGGGGTTTCCCCAAATAGGTATCTCCCATCTGCCTGTCACCCACCTATCCAGGACAAGTTCTGAGCTCCCGACTGGTCTCTACATGTGTGGAAGTGCAGTGCATGTACGTGTGCATGTAAGTGTATCTGTAAGAAAGAGGTCAAGGAAGAGGAAGAAAAGATCGCACGAGGTCCGTGGCCCGTTGATTAGGGTACTGCTCTGGCATTCGCCTAGTGTTGATCAGAGAAACTACGGAAAGCTACCACCCGGCCTTTAGATTTCTTCTTCAGGCAGCGGCTGAATTCGGCCGAGCTGTTGTACCTCTCTAGCTAGTCTCCAAATTCGTGTCACCGTCGATACATGAACCTTAGGACCTCCCGAACAAGGTACTGTAGGGTCATCAGATGAAACAGACATCACCTAAGCCGGTTGAATTTAGAGTCGCCGGCGGTTTGTTAAATGCTTGTCTCAACAATAATGGACATTTTAGTTTCAAGAGATTTGTTAGCTCCGATTCCACCATGGTGGTGGTAATATTTCTTTGCCTTGTACAAATTGAGGTTAGTGATCAGCAAAACACCACGCCACGTTCACTGTAATTAGGAATACTTTTTTTGTTAATTTCTGCTAAAAGTAAAATCGCTATTCTAAAGAAAATGATGAGAGTAAGACGGCGAATAGACGTTAATTGACAAGCTTGCCTGACGGGTTAACATTGGTAGTTGATGAAAATAAAATGCAATGATTTGCAAGTGGCAAAATTTTGAAATAATCTTTCATAAATATTTCGATTGTACACGATTTTTTTTGTGTAGTTGATCGGTTTAGTGAATGATGATTCCAGGTACGTCTATTGCGATGGCCAATAGTCCTGTAAGTGCAGAGAATGTTTGATCTCGGGAAGTGGCTCTGTCCCTTCCCCGCTAGAGCTCTGGCGCCGACCTAAAAGTCGGCTTGCGGGGTTTTCTCCCCGCCAGGTATCTGCTCCCGTCGAAACGTGTTCTTAACTCCCATCAGATCTCCCGACATGTATCGTAGAATAGTACACGTTTGTGTCTGTGTGTGTGAGGCGAAGGGAATGGGAGAAGAATGAAGAAAATATCACGCACGGTTCTTGGCCCTTTTTCTTAGGGTACAGCTTTGATATTTACCTGGTATTGATCGAAGAAAACATTTCCAATCGGAAAACTACCGATAGGAGCTGTCCGTTGCAAGAACTCGTCTGCAGACAACGGCCGAATTCGGCGTAGTTATATAGCTTAAGTCAAAACTTCGCCACCGCCGGAACTCGAACCCTCTACGGATGACTTTCAAAAAGAATTGAATCATCGTAAGGCATGACAAAATGACAAGAGTATAACGAATATGCCATTTTACGAGCCCACGAGAGACGCCAAATTCCACCGTGACACGTTCGATTGTGAATCAGACATTTCACGGTTTGAATTAAAATACAAATTGATATTAGTATCATACCAGTAGCGTATCGTCAGGGAACGCTAAGATGCAGAGCATTCCCACCAAAAATATTAGTCAAAGAACCTTAAATAGTGTATTGATAATACTGAAAGTGAGCGAAACACGTCGAGCTAAACACGTTTTACATATAATTTTAAATGTGATTTCCTATGATTGAATTCGGCGCGTTGTTACAAGCTGTCCTCTGATTGCCTGAACGCTAAAAAATTGCTTCTAGCGTCTGCACCAAAGGTCACCCTCCCTCTTAACACTAGTCCAAGAGATTCCAAATTGTCCTACACTGGCATGTGACTGAGAAAAGATGCTTATGAGCAAGTTGCTCATTTGTGAATGAGAACGCAGGATACTTGAGGTTGTCAGTGTATTCTTTTTTCACTCGTGATTCTCTGCTTGAAAATGAACCCAACAGTATTTGAATTGTTGTGCTTGCCTACTAATTATTGTAGTTGTTGTTTCAACCGTAGTGCTTGCCCTAGTCACGCGGTATCCTTTGAATAAATCCGGGTGTCGCATCCGAGGTAAGCCCGTACGCCAGGGGCATTGCCGTCGCGTGTCTTGCCTGCTGTCTTCCGTGGACGCGCCGCCGCAAGCAGCACCGGAAGAGGAAACGCGTGCTGCGCGTGGCGGTGGAAACGTGCACTATGGGCTCTGGGTATATGCCTGATACCTCTATTGCAAACACAATACGCAGTCCAGAGTGGGCGACGGGCACAGGGCAGAAATTGTCACTGCAATCCTCTGGCAAGGAGGTCCTGTGGTTGGCGTCACGGCGGTGACAGGATATTGGACACTAGCTAGATTGATAGGTCGAATTCAGGCGGATCTGGAGGACAATTCTAAAGGCCGGCAGCTCTCATCCGTGGTTTCAGTTTACCGTGGTTTCTCTTATCGATAACAGGTAAATATCGGAGCATTACCCTAACGAAGGGTCACTAACCGCGCGGGATCTTCCTCCCCCTTGCCTTGTCCTCTCCCCATTCCTTACTTACATACTCTTTCACTTACGTGCACTACACCACCACCCACCACCCACGTGCACTACACCGTGCACTACACCACCACCCATCGCCGGGCCAGTGGGGAGCTTCGCGCTTGTTCCGGCGGGGTCGACGCCCCTCTGATGGGAGATGCCGTATCTCGTCACCCAGCGGGGGTAAACATCCACTATACTTACGGAACTAGATACCTTAGCAATTGACGCGTGCGAAAACACTAATCAGTTAATAAAAATACGAATTGGGCGGAAGAAATATGAGTTTACGCTACTATGTATCAGCACTCTTGATCTAATCGTGTGAAGTTCGGTTGTACGGAGTTTTGCGCTCGTCAGCTCGTCAGCCATGGCGCTATTCGCTTTGTTTGTGGTAACTTTCTGTATCATCTGTTCAATTCGCTTTGAGCCTTTTCAAAGTCAACAAAGATACCCCAATCGCGGTTTTCATGAAATAAGAGCAACAGTAATCGGTTTATGTCTTTTGAATACGTACCACGGACTGAAATACATAGAACATATTCTTCACAATACGGGTGCAGAAGTTTTACCACAGCGATGTGTTTCTCAGTGAATTGGTCGGCTCGAACGTGGTCAGACAACCGTGAATGACGAGCAAAAAACAGGATATCCAGCCACATCCGCAACAGATGTCAACTTTGAGCATGTCTGTGTCCTAATGTGTAGTTTCTTGAATGTAGATGTTATAAATATATTTAATAAAATTGAGTGTAATTACCTATGTCTTCTTTGTAATTAAATATTATTATTATTAGTTATTATTATTGTTGTTCATGATTATAATGTTTTTATTATCATTATAGCATTATATTTTATTTATTATATATTTATTGTTATTTATTATTATTATTATTATTTTACTATTATTATTATGTGCAGTGCAGTAGGGCGTTGAAGTGCCAGTGACGTGGTCGAAAACTGAGACAAACGAGTGAGTAAGAAAGAATTACAGCCTCGCTGTATCGCAGTTGCGGTGAAGTGAAGTGGGTGAAGTTGAAGTTTGTGAAGTGAAGCTTTTGGTTGAAGTGGAGTTCTATTTGACGCATTGCACCGGTGAAATGTTCACGTGATTTTGTAAAGTTTGTAGATTTTGTATAGTTTTTAAGTTCTGTAATGTTACGTTAATTGCAGAATTATTATTAAATCTAATGTAATGTAATTGTAGCAAACAGACGAGAGACTTTTGATGAAATTCCAAACTATTTGCACATTAATTATGTCTAGCGAATGAGGACGCCGAGGTAACACTGTCGAATGGCGTTCTTTTGTTACTTGACTACGCCCGTAGACATAACGCCACATACACAAACTCTTCAAAAACTGCATTTCGTGATAATTGGGTATTCTGGATACATCGCAACACCATGTTACATTGTCTCGCCTAAAGCATCGATTCGTGTCGCGTCGTGTCGTGTCAACGATTAGCAGGTGTAGCAAGTGTTACATAAGTGTAGGCCTATAAGGCATGCGATAGAGAGTATCGTACCTTGTGCTAATGTGGATCTAGAACATTCAAAAAGGAAGATAACTATACTGACAATGATCTCATTATAAATTTTCAACTGTTAGTGTAAAAGAGCAGGTATACTTTAACTTAAACTCATACTTTATAGATATATTGTAATTAGTACTGATCATTTTGAGTACCAAACTCATTACTAGCATAGTAGGTCAGAAAGGTGGCTTACACTTTAATGACGTCCGTATTTTGACAGGTCACCACCATGGTGGTTTGCCGATGACTTCCACTGTTGAGGAGTGTAAATACTAGCAAGGGTGAATGATATACGGATGTTTATTGAGATAATGATGGTTGAGGTGGGGCACATGGGAGTGTGAGAAACCGACCACGCCACTAACACATATAATTACGCACAAATGCCTTACGTACAGGTCTCCGGACTTTTAGTTCCGGACCACATCACTCCCCTGCGCTTGCGATTCTTACAGACAATACTAAGTTTTTGTTCCATTGTAATAATTTACATTGCACTGAGTGTGTCGGTAGAAGAACTGAAATTGACACACAGCACTGTTACATACGTATGCCATTTTTTATGAGATTTCGCACCTAAGGCGACCGCATCAATTATTTAGAGATTTGTTTTAAAGTTTCCCGATATGCAAAAATAACCCTTCGCTAATATTTTAAATCGTTTAAATTGTTTTTATTCATAAAGCAAATAACTTAATACAGGCAGAAACAAATTATTTTGACCAAAATGAGTATGTGCATAAATACGAAAGTAGTGACTCTGAATATCTTGAATATTTCTCCACGTTTTACAAATTTTTGTTTACAAATAGCATTGATATATTCGTACAAAAAATGAAAATTAAGTTTAAAAATTCACAAGGGTTCATTGTAATGTCTTCCAAGCTCAGGGTGTTAAAACATAACACTAATGAAAAGCAGACAAACTTAAGTTTACAAAACACAGTTTAAATGAGTACAAGAAAGCAAATAATTGTAAATAATTGTATTTAAAATAGCGCTTGCTCTGCCTTCATTTTTATGTGCACGTTTCACCTTCCTTTGCTGCCGTACCTCATTTGTGTGTTCTCTGGGTTTTTGTACTAATGCAAGGGAAGCTGACGTGCAAGTTCCTGTGGCAAACACTGTCCTGGCTTCTCTGATCAATCTCATTAGCATTTCTCTGTGTTCTAGTTCTTGTTCAAGACTGTGGCTTCGCATTCCCTTGGCATGTCCACTGTACTCTTGCACTTGTACAAAGGAAACTGACAAAGGAAATATATTTCTGTTGCAGTGGGCATGCAGGTCGTGGCATTGCTGATACCTCATTTATATGTTGTGTGTTCTGCTATTTGTACTAGGGAAACTCAGTGAATACGCTTTTGTCCCAGTAGACATGCTGGTGGCTTCGCCAATCTAACCTCATTTAGATGGGTTTTTTTTTGTTCTTGCACTTGTACAAATCAAACTAACGTGCGTGTCCTTGTGTTGCAGCGGTCACGTGGGTCGTGGCATCCTTAATATACTGCCTGCTGGTGGAGCTGCACCCCGGGGAGGAGTCGATTGTCTCCTGGGTGTCGACGCACGTTCCCCGCCCCAACGCCCACTGCCCGTCGAGGAGCCCAACGCCGGTCCCAGCCCCGCACCCCCCGCGCAGCAGTGCGCTCCAGGACGGCACAAAGCCGGAAGGAGATCGTCGAAAAGCAGGCGCCCGATAGCTCTTTAGTAGCGCACATGGGTGTATCATGAGTATTATATTTTGCCTTGCAAATGTGTAAACTTGTCATTGCAAAATGTTATGGTGTGTGTTTGTTGTATATAGTATTTTAAATATTATTATTTAAGATTATAAGATATATTTTCTAAATTAACGCAGAAAAATATAAAATTGTATTTTCAAATATCTCACGACGTATGACGTGGATAATGATGTACATGTTTAAGTTGTTGATAAATACAAAAGAAGTAATGTGTACAGGTAATATATTCGAGTCAGCTTTTGTTTTTCGACGTCATCGTAAAATATGTTAAAACCTTTCACACATAGACACATAAATTACGCAGAACAAGAAAAGAAAGTAACGAAAGTCCTTCGTTCTTCTACAATCTGAAATATTATTTCATGAAAATTCTTTCCAGTTTGATGAACAGTCAAGAAAATATTATCAGTGATACATTGTAAACGTTACTAGTACTAAGTTCTATCTACTCCTCAGACAACAAAAATGGTAAATGAGAATAAAGAAACTATCAACAAACCTTGTGACCAACAAATATGTCTCAGGAAATAAATTTCGAAACGAACCGGAATTATTCAGTAATGTATTAATAAATCAATCATATAAAACAGCGTTGGATAATCTTCACTAACAATTCTTGCATGTACCTACTGTATTGTAAATTTCTGCACGTATTGCAAAGATACACAAACAATATGCATCGCCACCCAGAAGAACCTATTACAATCTGTGATTAGTCCATCATTGCCACTGTCTGCAGCGACTCCGACCGAGAGGTCCGAGGGTTCGAGTCCCAACGGTGGTAGAGTTTCAACACTAGCTAGTTGTCTAAGTCGTATACAGTCGCTGCCTGGAAGAGCATTCTAGCGATCGGATGCTCTGATAGGTAATTTTTCGAAGTTTCTCAGATCAATAATAGGTCACAGACCGTACGCATTCTGCCCGTCCATGCTCTTGTCCTAATCTCCCCCCTTACACACGCGCACGCACACACGCACACACGCACACGCACACACACGCACACACACACATATGCACTTTAGACATGTCGAGCGACCAGTTGGGAGCTAAAAGTTTATTCCAGATGAGGCAGTCCCTCTGCTGGGGAATTATCTCGAGAGGGAACCAATTAGAATCGGTTCCTATTCAATTCTAAGCACATATCTCAACGTTTTAACCTTCACATTGCGCCTGGAATATGAAGGTTTTGTAGCTGATCAAACGTCTTTATGACATTTGTAGCACTAGAAGAAATGTAATGTCTTGTACCTCAATGTTTGTATAAAACGTTAATTACAAGAACTTTAATAAATTTCATGTTCATAGTCTTTAAATGAATCTAACCTCTCGTATTGTTGTTATTATTATTATTATTATTTACATTATTAACAATATTATTATTGCTATTAGTGTTATAGTTATTATTGTTGTTATAGTTATTATTATTGTTATTATAATTATTGTTATGTCGATATTAAAATCGGTTAAGCCTAATAAAAAATAATTTATAATTTGCTAAGAATTGAGAGACGCTAATTAATATTGTAATTCGAGTTGATAAATGTAAGTCGAATAGAAAAAAACTCATGAACGTAATGGAAAGAATATAGAAGGATCTAAAAAATGGCATGTACTTTAATATTCTCAAATATTTACATTTGTTCGACAGAAAAAGTAAGAAGTATTGTTTTCTGATTATATGTTGAGACAATAAAACCAGCAGGTTGATCACATACACCTTACGTGCAATAACACATATATTTCTAGGAAGTAATTTCAAGAGCGCTCTGTGAACTAACACATAGCATTTAAAACATAATTATACCAAGTACCATCTATACATAAATAGGTACACAACGTGATAGCATGATAAAAGAGTCCTCAAATTTCATATAACTGACTGATAACATTCTCCTACTCATACTTGCGAAGGAACTTCACTTGCTCTAATGTTTTACTTTGGAGTAAATATTCATGTAAGGTAAAAGCGCCTCACGATAATCTAAATGTGTGTATCTATTATATACTTTTACTACTAAGGTTCTGTGCCTTTAAATGTATACTATATAATTACCACAAATCCTAATTGTATATTGTACTTCTGCGTTGTCGACTCACTGACGAATACAGTTGATTCTCGAACTTGCACAAACGTTTTATTATTTCCTTTATTGTGTCGCAGTTTCTACTTAACTCATACTGCTTACCATTCATCTTCAATTCTTCAATTATTTTAAAATAATATTTTATTGACAGGTGTTCAGTGTTTGCACAGATAGATTCACTGTTTATGGTTCATTGTTTGCACAAATTTTGTCCCATATGGAATTCTTACGTTTGTCCACATAGTCGTATCTTTTTGATAAATGTTTACTGTAATATTATTAATTGAAGCTTGGTAATTTCTTCCAATATTGTTACTGTTGTGCATGCAGATGTTGTTATGCACACAGCTGTTGTGTTTTTCGAAACAAGTTGAAACAGTAACAATCGATATCACAAGATCACAGATACGCTAAAAATCAAAGACTACAGACAGATATAGCAGAAATCAATATGTGTAACATGTCGCCGTCTACCACAAAAGTTTTAAAGGCATTGTGAAGGTACAATCCACCGCCAGTGATTCTAATACGGATGCAAAAAAGGAGTTTTGCAAATTGAATGAAGTCAAGCTGGTTAACCACATTAAAGCTCATTCTACAATTACCTTAAATAAAAGTGGGGCCATTGGCACAAGACTCAAATATACTATTTACCAATTCGCGTTTCAAGTAACAACATCCTTTATAGTAAGATGGAATTTTCAATTTTTCTTAAACCTTCTTCAAAAAGCCCTTCCAGTGAAACACGGAGAGACCACATAGGGAGGAAGTAGGGTTCGTGAACGACCCCTGGGTCTAAGACGCCGGAACCTTGGGGCTAATCTGTACCATAAAACCAATGATTGAACTCCTGTTAACTGCTACATGCCATTATCGCCTCTGTACCTGCAGTATCTCCAGAGCATCAATCCGAGTCAACGGTAGACCCCAAAAGACGTTGCATTATATTTGAAGAAAATTTTAGTACATTTAAGAGCTCTAAACTTTGCAGCAAGAGATGCTGAAGAGTATCATATTGTAGGAATGATAGTATTGTAGAATCGTATTCTTAAAAGTGATTCATGAATTCAGCATTTCATTTCATTGTTTATCTCAAATCAATGGTAAATTATTGCTTTCTTCTTACAAATAACAATAAAATTTAATTGTACTAAGAATACATGCTAAGAACAACGGAGAAAAACGTTGGACTAATGCAAATAAGTGATGTGTATATTAAAAAAATATTACTTCTTACTTATACAAATAATTAAATAAACTTATTCATAAATAAACAAATTTTGTACGGTAATATAACGTAAATGGTACTCAATTGGATCGGCTGTAGAGGTATAAACATTATTAAATATAAATGTTGTGTAGAATTAAAACCATCAACTTATTATTGCAAATTAAATTGAATAAATTTTATTATACGAGTATTTATATATTTAATGCTACCACACAATTTTACATTATAAAATTCCCATGGGTTGAATACTATTTATATTTATATGAGCTCAGAATTTTAGTGTTTCGTTTAATTTAGTGTTTCGTTTCTACACAAGGCTTGGCAGCGTTACGTTTGGAATGAGGGCGCGACATAGGCAGTACCTAAAGTAACTGAAAAAAGCAATCAAGAAGAAAGTAAAGAGATCAAAAAGAGCCAATAAAAGAAAGTAGCATTAACAGGGAGTGATCAATCTACGACATCAATTGCTTTCAGATTCATTTTCTTTAGCTCTTTTAATACCAGCAGAAAAAAGAAATAGGAGGTCATCTACATCTCCGGTCCGAATACGATCCAGCAGCGTTAGAAACAAAACACGATTGCAGCCGCAAAAACGAATTCATTCTCGCACTGATCATTCAAATATTTCCACGGACTAAGTTGGCTATCTCATGTTTGAAAAATAACGACTGCGAACTACGTAGTTAAGCAAAAAAATTAAATCACATTGCATCGGCATGCATGATTTCAGTTGCATAATTCGAATTGTAGGAATACATGTTTGTTTAACATTAACATATTGTTTTAAATGTTCGTGATTCTTTTTCCCTTCGCTTAGTTCTTGTTTCTCTTTCTTGCTTCGAACATTAGCATAAAGATTCCTCGGAAGCTGTCCGCCACTGACAGTCAATCGCCTGTACGTTGGCAAGCCTGCGCATTCGCGACGCAGCGACGGCGTGGCGGCGGCAGTGTAGCGCGAGCAGCCAGCGAAGCAGGGCGCCAGCGCAGGCGATGGCGGCGGCCGAGGACCCGTGCGCGCGCGCGCTGCTGTGGCTGGGGGCCCTCGCCCTGCGCGCCCGCCGCCCC
>BOPP01000122.1:3593051-3644849 GCA_017312745.1 Gryllus bimaculatus | reverse complement strand
GCATTCACACACCGTCTCTACGCTCCGCTGCGCCTCGCGCTCGTCTACGGCCGCCGCGCTCCTCGCGCGGTAAGCCTTACACCCACTCCACACTTTACACTTACACTTACACACTCATTCTTCATCCCATTCACATACACCCCCACCCCCAAAACACACCTCTGCGCTTCCGTGCGCCTTGGCGCTCGTCTACGCCGCCGCGCTCTCGGCGCGTAAGCCTTACACCCACTCTCTAGACATTTCAATTACATTCACTAATGTTCATAATTAACATCATTATTTACATGCACACGTCGTGTGTTTTACGCTCTCACATTTCTTGTGTGGTAATTCTTAGACATGGTATAACATGTAATTTTTATGCATGGCATGTCAGATTTATTAATTGATTAAAGATTCTGAGTGCGTCAATTGTTCAATAAATCCCGTAAGTGTTGCACGTGTTGAATATCGGTGTGTGAATAAATGGCCAGTATGTAATAATTAAGAATAATGACGAACTTGATGTAGCTGCTTAATTTTCCCAATGTAGCTCCATACCTTTCTTAATGATCCGATCCTTTTGGTTTGTCAATGATATAGTCTTAGCTGGACGACTCGTGAAAAATATCGTCTCACCACGAACAACGCAGTGGCCGACCACCTTCCTTGAATGTCCGACAGCAGCAGCGTTTGCTCAGTCGTGAATGTTAACAAACAAGCAACACTGCATGAAATAACCGGAGAAATCAATGTTAGATGTACGACCAACTTATCCGTTAGGGCAGTGCGGCGAAATCTGACTTTAATGAGCTGTGCCAGCAGAAGACCGGCTCTAACAGCATCGCCTGCAGCGTCTCTCCTGGGTTCGTGACGAATTCGGGTGGAACCTAGACACTCGTCTAGAGTCTGGCAAACCTGTGGTTTGGTCAGACGAGATCCGATTTCAGTTGGTAAGAGCTGATGGTAGGGTCCGAGTGTGTCACAGACCCAACGAAGACGTCAACCCAAGTTGTCAACAAGCTGGCAAACTGGAAGTGGCTCCATGATTGTGTGTGCTGTTTTTACAAGAATGGACTGGGGCCTCTGATTCAACTGAACCGATCATTGACTGGAAATGGTTATATTCAACAACTTTGTCACCATTTGCAGCCATTAAGAGAATTCACATTCCCAAACAACGAAATATTTTTTTATGGTTGACAATACGCCATGTCATTGGGCCACAATTGCTATATACGATTGGTTTGAAAAACATTCTGAATAATTCGAGCTAATAATTTCATCACCAAGTTAACCCTGGGCGAATTCCATCAAACATTTACGGGACGTAATCGATACGTTTGTTCCCGCAGAAAATCCTGCAACGACAACACTCTCGCAATTATGGAAGACTCTACAGGCTGTATGGCTGTGAGTACAACTCTCGACGAGAAATCCAATGGTGCAAACCAGACTTCAATCCGCCTATTAGTTTCGAAAGTAGGCGTGAAACAAAATTGAGTAAAAATTGAGAAATTTCGTGAATTCTAAAAAAATTAATTTCATCGCTTCCTTCTGAAATCACGTATGTGAGTACAACTCTCGACGAGAAATTCAATGGTGCAAACTTAACTTCAATCTGCCTATTAGTTTCGGAAATATGCATGAAACAAAATTGCGTAAAAATTGAAGGGACTCCGAACGACTTGATGAGCCCCAAGCCACGTCGAGTTGTTCACTTCGCCGGACAAATGGAGTTCTGGCATTATATTCAAAGGTACCAAATGACTGCCACGTCAGTGTATGGCAAATGTTTGTAAATATGTATTTCTTGTAAAACAGAACACTAACAACATGTCGACATTACTTATTGTGAAAACTCTGGGTTAAATTGCGTAATATACATTAAATTGAGTACTAATTGTGAATAAAAACCTTGACCACGATTACCAGCCATATAAAAAATCCATAATGTAAGGTGGACATAAGGAACTATAATATTATTTAAATGATAAATTTAAAACATCTAATACCTGACCACATTATTGAGTTCAAAATAAATTGTCAAGGTTACAACAATATTAATTTGTTTCCATTATAAAATTTTGATGTGATTGTGATGTAACTATTGCAGATTTAATGTAACAAACTATTGCAGATTTAATGTAACAGACATAACTCAACAGTAAATTTGAATGGGATATGAATAATTACAATTAAATACAATATTGAATATAACAACCAAACACAGACTTCTGGGGATAAATTATCACAAAAATTAGATTTGGAATCAATTGAAATGTTACACTTTGATACATTACAAGCAACAGATACCCTACCCACACTTGAGTTCAAAACAATAGAAATACAGATAAGGTTAATTTTATTGTTTCGATTTGATGGATCTTGAATATATTTACATATTGCAAATGTGTAGTTGGCGTATGATCTGATTTTTATCAATATGTGTCATTAAGTAAAACTGGCCTAATGAATTAAAAAAGAGACCGAAATTAGTAACCTTACAATACATTATTTTTATTTTCGTGCTAGTATAATTTTCAAGAAAATAATAAATCAATGATAATAAATTTGGTCAAAAAATAAAAAATAAATATTTAGATTGCATCATTAGTTCAAGACCATTGCATTGTTATTCCTCAATATTGAGTTGTCTCGTTTTATTCATATTTCAACATGTGGTCGACCGTATACATATGTTTTTAATGGCTTGGAGTGGCTACAGCACATGGTCCAAACACTACAACATGTTCTCATTCATTTACGTTCGGGCCGTCGCCCGATTCAGACTTGTCGCGGGATGGACCTATGTGCTGCAGAAAATCCATATCCGAGTTAGTTGAGGCTGCATATGACGCTTGACCTTCTAATTAGTGTGTACATTCGTTCTAATTAAGAGTGTACATTTTATATTATTTTGTTTTTTGTTTATTTTGATACCATAATTTTGTAGTTTGTTAATTTTTAGTTAGATGCCATGCCTTGGTTTTTTGTTTTTGTACTCTAACCCTGATGAAGGAATTCCCAAACGTTGCCAAACTGTTTCATTGTTCTCAATTGACCAATCCCGTGAACTACATCCCTTATTTCATCAATGGCCGTGGATTCTACAATGTTTAATTCCAAGAAATGTTATGAGTGTTATTAATGCTGAGGCCACAAGTTAAAAAACAAGGCGTATAGCGTAGCTCTGTCTCCATTTTTAATTTGGACGAAGCAGTAACAACAACTTAACATCCGTGTTATGTTCAGCATTCTAAAATCTCTCAATTTATACGATAATTTACATTATGCTTTAGTAAACAAATGAATTATTTTGCTGCAGCTCGTTACAACTGTAGTGTGGGGTGTTGCTTGCGATATATCTATTTAAATAATATTCGTGTAGCATGGTTTGAAGAAATATGAATGCAAATAATTCTCCTGAACCTAAAGAAATGACGTTCGGTGAGAAAGTTGGCTCGTCGACTTTGACGATTGACGACGTGACCAATTTATCCGATACACATTTTAATTGCTCTATTAATATTACAATTAACAAGCGCGGATCCACGGGGATAGAAATGAGGAAACTTTCCCCTCCCACAATTGTTCAGTATCTATTAATTTTTACTTGTCACGAAACTTTCAAGCAAAAGTATTTTCGTATGTACATTAAAACGAATGAACTTGTATCGCAACATGAACTGAGTTTAGCCCGCGTCTGTCTACATAACGTTTAATATGACAATTTTGACCAAAACATTTTGAATAAAAAAATGTCACTTCCCAAAATTTGTCTCTGGATGCGCCCCTGTAGTTAAAAATAACTATGCCAAAAACTAATATGAGTTACTTGCATTCTGAGTGGTTTGAATATGATTTGTCTTGTACATCGCCAAGTTTTTTTCTGAAAACCGTTTTACTTGTGATGAATTGATGGTTGTTTATTGAAGTTCCTAAAGATGGGAAAATCCTTTGCTAAGGATTTTAAATTTCATAACATACAGGTAGGTACAAGTGCAGTAACAAACCTGTAGGGTTGCATGTTAACAGAGATTAAAGACGCTTTGCATTAAATGAATTAGGTGAAATGCTCCTAAATATTTGACAATTGCTGATCAAGGAATTCTTATCGTTTTGAAATCCCAGGTCAGTGCGTTATTGTCAATTTCCAAATATGATTTGGGTGGGATGGACAGAAGGAAACGTACGATATATGTGAGGGGGAGGAAGAGACCCGAGAGAGTGAAGAAAATCCTACAGGATGCTGAAGAAAGGAAGAGAGATTAAAGCAATTGAAAGAACAAGAAAAGTGCAGAGATGATAACATGATGGAGTTGAGGCTAATGTGAAATGTTCGAAAGGTGCAAAAGCCATGGAGGTAAATGTGTGAAATACGAATTGAATAAAGATGTATGTTGGGAAGCAGAAAGCGCGAATTTCAATTGCATTTCCGTGACGAGAATTTTGAAAATGTACTTAATGTGGTTTTCTTCAGAAAAAGTACTACTAAGTTTCCTACCGCCACCACCATGTGCTGACATCCGTTGCGCGACGGACGAACTGATTTCTTGACAAACGAAGAATGGCCAGCGAACAGGCCAAAAACTTATGCTATCTTGGATGAGGGTTCATAAAACTTTAATATCACTGCAAATCCAAAATGCACCTGGACACAAGTAATTATTAAATATTTAGAGTTGACAACAGCACGCCTTTTTCAACATGTACTTTCCATTTTGTGTTAACATTTAGAGTGTTTTCACATCAAAGAACCCGCACTCAATACGTAGAAACACAGAATGAAAATTCTATGTCGAAAAGAATTGAAATTGAATTACATTGTATTTGTTTATGGAAAATAACATTTGAGAATTATTTAGTATGAGGGCAAATAAACGATAGAGTCTACAAGTAGGGCATGAAACATAATAAAGAACTCAGCGAATACACCTTAAAAATCAGCATATATATTAAGAAAGTTTCTGTTAAATGTATTCCGACAAGCCAAACTGAGTACTACTATTCGTAACCAAATTTAGTTATGTTTTTTCAAAATTTTATAAGTGTTAAATATATAGTATTTCGTAAAAAAGGATAGATTGCATATTTTGTTTTTCCTGAAAACTTGTTATTTAAAATACTTAAAACTATACCCTTTCTTGAGTTTTTCTAAAAACAAATTTGTAGCTTGATATAAATGGTATAAAATATGGGGTTCTATGTATATATTTGATTGTTTTTTTGTATTTCTCTGGCTTTGAAAGAAATGGTCCTCAATTCAGAAACAAACGTAAATGAAAAGGGCAGTCCTTTATAAATTTACCCAGTCCCTTAATCGGACCGGTTGAGTCGGCCATGAGCGTTTCCTGGAACAATTCAATTTGCTTTGGCAAGCGAGAAGAGTCGCCACCAACTGCGGGCAAGCGAGGAAAAGCGCTTTCACTTCCCGCATTTACATACCCCACCGCTATCGCTTGTGTGCATTAAGCGTCAAGTATTCTGTTGAGTTAGTTATAATTCTGCTCCCAAATATTAACCGAAACTTGTTTTACTTCTTGCAGACATTTCTCCTCTTGGAAGCGAGTATGATTCTACGGAGACCCCGTACTTTAGGTGAGTGATGAAAAAGCTTCGCAATTTGCTTTAAGCAGCGAGTGCTATTGACAAGTTGCATTCGCATTATGCTACTTTGCAATCTATTCAAAAGGCAGATATATTAATTATAATAATAATTATAATTTTGGCAAAAAAGATTTAAAGTCAGCTAAAATTTAATTTACCTTCTTGAAACAAAAAATTGAAAATTAATGGCTGAAAACTAGAACGGTATAAGTGACATTTGATAAATTTTGAGAAATCTGCTTATTGAAGTCAATATTACTGTAAAGTCGTTGTGCTCTGTTTCACCATTAAAACAACGGCATTTAAATAGTTCATTCTAGCCACGAAAATACTTTGCTACTAAAATATAGCCTAAAATAAACACGTTTTTCTCAGAATTTATGAAATGTCACTTATACAGTTCTGGTTTTCACTCATTCAACTAACAGTTAAAGCCAGTTATTGTTGTTATTATAATCATTAAAATAACAGTTAAAGCTGTTAAATTAATAAAACATAACATCATACAATATTTAAGGTGAAGTTTTTTTATCTTTTATAAGACACTTTGGATATAAATAGTCGTACATTTTCTATTCCTATTTAGAAAATCATCTACCATGAGTAAATAGTATAGATTAATGATGAAACATAAAGAAATTTTGAAATTATATTCAAAATATGTAAATTATTTTTAAAAAAATATCAGGCACACATCCATCAGCAATCCTCAACTTGCGTCACTCTGTTCCCGATATCCATCTCACAGACTCGAAACGGTGCATCCTCGACACTTTAAACTTAGTTTGTGGTCTCCAAGGCGGCTTTCAGTTATCTCTGGATAACTGAAAGCCGTAAACTGTAAGGTCGTAAACTACAAAATGTGCCCTATTTTATGTACGTATTCCTTGTTTGGGGATTTATAGCTCCATGTATTGCTTGCCCAATCTGTGAATGATTCTTTGGACACTAATTGATAGCAAGGCTAATTGCGGGGCGTGGTCTCTGAGTAGAAGGTAAAATTGATTCGCATTTCTTTTACAAACGTTGGTTAACTGGTGCTTCAGCCGATTTACTTTCCATTATTTTTACCATACCACTAATTGGAGAAATATATCAATATATTTATAACGCCAAAATGCAAGAAACGTTAACATAAAAACTTCGTTTTCAAGAAATAAAATTGGCATGCATTATTCTGCAATTAAAAGTTTAGTAGTTTTCAAGTTGAATTAAAAGCGTGATGAAAGAAAACAACGAAGATTGGTTGAAATTCAATTCTTACAAAATATTTTCTGGTTGTGATATTAGAATAATGAAAATCACTCGGGAAAGCTATCCCAAACCTCCAACTTTATGCTCTGAACGAAATTTGAGGCATTATAGTTATATTTATTTATAATGGCACTTAACGTTTAATTAGCTGTTATGGTGTCATCTAATTAGTGATTGTACGGTACTCTTGTAACTTTCAAGCTCACGATTGAATGACTCTGTAACAGATGACTTACATTACGTGTCACTACAAATAAATATAGGTAGGCACTAACTGCTGGTACTAAAGCCTGTATTGCTGTCGGACGAACACACTTTACAGAGCGATGAGGTCTTCAGCGATGCTCTACTGTTTTAGAACATATCAGGAAAATTGTGTCCTGACCCAACGGACCATACCCTCACTTAATAGGTATTGTGGCCATAAAGGTGGATAATCTCAAAATCTATGTAATGTGAAATGCGTAGTGTGTGCAATTTAAGTGTTTAAGAATTTCTGTTTGCAATGTAATAAAGCTATTCCATTCACAGATCCGGAACAATATTTACGTCCATTTCATAACCTAAACGTTTACTCGAGCTCCGGAAAGAAGATATTTCCACTTTTAAAACAACGATTTGCATAACGCGGGAAGATTGAACTGGTCTAAATTGTTGACACATACTATACTTCAAGATTGAAAAATTAAGTTCATTGGGCACAAGCATGAATAATATTATGATTTATCTTTGCGGTTTCAAAGCAGTTATATATTTGAGATGTGACATCAAATTTAATAACATTTAAAATATTTGTTTCTAGAGTTCGATATGATGGTGAGGGTCGTTGCGACTGTCGCCATCCTGGGAGCAATAGGCGATGTACTTGTTCTCACGGCTATCCTGGGGGTACGTATAAATTCCACTTCCTTTGCTACATTTTCCAATTGAAATTAACTTTTCTTCATTAGAAGACGATTGGACACGACGTAATAAATTTGTATATTTTCCAAAATTTCGTGTCCTAAATAACTCACAGAACCAAAAAAAGAAAGAATACAGATTTACAAGTATTAAAACGGATTTCACAAAACACAGTACACCATCCATACTAGATGGACAGAAATGAAAAGGATTATGACCAGAACTACCTAACCTCTGTTGTTAAATGCTGCATAACTGTAAAGAGAACAATCATTGTTTGGTGAAAACGAAAACTTTTTTAGAATTAATTTTGTACATTTCTCCATAGAGTTCACCATCGCCTCCTTCCTAGATGAATGTATAAATAGTTTTCATGAGCATTAGAAAATAGTGCAATTAACATATTATTAGTGTAAAATTATCAGACAAAATGTTATGTAAAATGTCAATATTGTGTACAGTTTGTGTTAGTGAAATCTGAGGTAAATCTGTTGATTGAATTGCCGTATACAAGCACACAGGAAGGTGAACACAAACTACGGTACGCCCGCCAAAAAAATAATAATAAATAAGTGGTTCTTACGAGTAGCACAATTTTTTTCAAACTAGTTCCTAATTTCATGAGTCTGGGCTGGCTTTCGGTTTCCCCCACGATCTTCCCACTTGATGCCTTAATAGTTATTTATGCACCAAGGCCGTCAGAAGGTTTCTAATCAAGCATTAGATCTAGTTACATAGCCGATTGTATTTTTTAACTAATTTTAATTATTCATGTTTATGTATTTATTTATTAACTACGTGTTAACATGACTCGGTTTGTCATTTCATATATCTCTCATATAATTCCCTCTGTAAGACAATAACATTCATCTGTTTTATATTTCCCCCTAAGCACAATTCTCTCGATCAAGGAATGAATGAACGAACAAAGAAAAACAAGCTCCGCATCGAAGCAATAATAATCAATAACGTTTTCGAAAAAAATCTAAATATATTTTTTCCCTACTCTACAACCTCTCGGTCCCGAAATAGAAAAATAATTAAAAATAATTTTAATAATATGATACGCGGACGACTTCACACTGAGTGTGCTGTTGTGTGCAGTGGGGGCGCTTCGCGGCGGGCGCGGGACTGACACAGCTGCTGTGCGGGCGCCTGGCGCTGGCCTCCGCGCATCTGCCGCTCGCTGTCGTGTGGATGCTGCGGTGCGTGGATAGGTGCGTCGCCTACGCCAGCTGGTGGCCCCTGGAGCACGCAGCCTGGGAGGCGGTTCGCTTTGGTAAGCCTCGACCAGTAGGGTTGCGTTTTAAATCATCAGCAGGTGCATTTACAATGGAAACGGACTTTTTGTGGCACTGGGTACACTGATCATAGCTACTCTGATCTACCTCGTTTACATGTTAGTATGTGTGTTCTTGTATTGTACAAGGCAAGCTGATTTTCATGTTTTTCCGTCACAGTGGGTGCGTTGATCATGGCTTTGCATTACTTCGGCATTAATTCTGAGCTCTTGTTCTTGTAGAATGAGGGTTGACTTGTTTTTTTTCCTGTTGCAGGAGAACTCTGGTCTCGTCTTCGCTGATGTACCTCATTTAAATGTTTATTGTTTCCTTGTACTCGTAGAAAGGAAACTGACGTATGTGTAAATCTGTTTCAGACGGCATGCAAGTCATGTCACTACTGACCTACCTCATACATTTTGCGACCGAAAGTATCCGGACACGTCCAAAATGGTGTTATAATGTGGTTGTGTTTTTCGTGGAGGGGGGCTTACACGCCTTATTGTTTTGTGCGGCACTATCACGGCACAGGCCTACGTTGTTGTTTTAAACACGTTGTTACCCACTGTTAAAGAGCAATTTGGAGATTGCGAATGCATCTTGCAACGCGATCGAGCACCTTTTCATACTTCACGGCCTGTGACAGGCTGCGAAATATTGCTTAGAGAAATTGGGAGAGCATTAGCAGAAACTGCAACGAAAATCACCTTTTCTATCAAACTTTTCATCAGACAAGAATGTTCTTGAAAAGAAACAATTAATAATTGACAAAGATTGTTACTTTGCAGAAGTAATCGATGAATATTGAAGAGATTGTAATGATTACCTCTGTCCGGACGAAATTAAACGTTTCGTTACGAATCTCGTCGTTTGTACTGCACGTTAGACTGCAGAAAGCTGCTGTGAATTGCCTGGCAGCGCCCCGAATCGAACTTTGAATGCGCCCAACACATTTTACGTAGCTTCTGTGCACGGCAAACTGCTCGCGCCGCCTCTGTGGCAATTCATGACTACGCTGCGTCTAAATGGGAAAGACCTGGATTCCGAGATGCCACACAATTGCACATATTTCACACGTGGCTGGCCAGGAGCTGATGCAATCTTTTGGTGACGCTTCGAACTAACAGGAAGCACTTGACAATCTACGGCAAAGAACTTTGAACGAAAGAAATGAGTATTTGGTCAACTGGGAAGAAATGCGTGCGGCTTCGGTTGAAAAAAATTTAAAAATCTCCAGAGCGGGAAGTTTGAAATGTGTGATCTTTTCTTCTCAAATGCCTCCAAAGATCAGCGAAACTGCACTGTTCGAAACGTGGACCCAAATTTGAATCAATTTGGCGGTGAATGTGCCAACAGAGTGGTTACACGACAATATCATCCCTTCAATGCACTGCCGTCACAGAGTCCTCACATCCTATCGAATCCCTTTGGGATATTTTGGAACGCCGATTTCATGCCAAGCCTCACCGACCTTCATCGATACCTCAGCTTAGTGCAGCACTTCACGAAGAATGGGCTGCCATTCCCCAAGAAACCTTCCAGCACCTGATTGAAAGTATGCCTGCGAGAAAGGAAGCTGTCATCAAGGCTAAAGGTGGGCCAACACCCTAATGAGTTCCAGCATTACCGATGCAGGGCGCCACAAACTGGTAAGTCAGGCTTTCAGACACGTGTCCGGATACTTTTGGTCACAGAGTATACATGTTCTTGTATTTGTACAAAGAAAATTGGCGTGCATGTTTTTTGTTACAGAGATAACGCTGTTCATAGCGTCCCTGATCTACCTCATTTACCTGTTCTCTGTATGTGTTCTTGTGCAAGGGAAAGTGACGAGCATGGCTTTCTTTTGCAAAAGGCTCTTCTTCTGGCTTCGCTTATTACCATGATCTCTGTGTGCTTGTACGAGTGCGAGGCAAGTTGATTTTCCCGTTTTCTTTCTTTCTTCGTGCACGCTGGCCGTGGCTTCACATTTCTTTGGCAAGCCCTCTGTGCTCTTGCACCGGTGCAAAGAAAACTGACGTGCGTATCTTTCTTTTGCAGTGAGCACGCCGATCGTGGGGTGGATGATCTACATTATTTACATTTCTTTTGTGTTCTTGCACTTGTAGCAGGGAAAGGGGCTTCCAAGTGCCGCAATGGGCACGCTGGATGTGGCTTGGAATTCGCTTGTCATGTTTGGCTGTTGCCTTTCTTTTTATTTGTTCGAGAGAAACTGATGTGCATGTGTTTTTGTCGCAGTGGACACGCTGATTGTGGTATTGTCGATCTACCTCATTTAGATGGTTTTTTTTGTTCTTGTACTTGTACACATCAAACTGACGTGCGTGTGCTTGTGTTGCAGCGGGCACGTTGGTCGTGGCATCCCTAATGTACTGCCTGCTGGTGGAGCTGCATCCCGGAGACGAAGCGGTCACCTCCTTGGTGTCGACGCAGGAGTTCTCTGCCGCCCCCGCACCCACCGAGCAGCCAAAGCCCTGCGCCATACCGCCACTTCACCGCCCCCACTAGCACTCAACGGCATTGGAAAAATCTGTTTTATTCAGTTCGGGCATTGGCAGTATTTTGATACCTAGGGAATCGATATATTTGCTGTGGACATTGGCAGTATACTCGTATGAACCGATTTGGAAAATATTTTACTAGTTTTACCAAAACTGCTGTGTGTAGATGATTGGCATGCCATAAATCGAATATTCATTTAATATTTCAAGCGTGCTCTTGCTTGCCATTCTTCTAATGGCTACTCTGCTACATGGAGTAGGTGTCGTCATTTTATAAAGAAAATAAATTATCTTTGTTTTATATTTAAAATGAATTTTGTGATGTTAGTGGAATATAATGTGAAAAATGTGATTAAAAATGTATTAAAAATATTTCAGAATGTCTTTGAACATTTCAAAGTGTCTTTTTTTAATAATTCGAGAGTATTAAATCATTAATTAATAATCGATTCAAGTATTAATTAACGAGTGTTAATTAATTATTGATTCACATATCAGAGCATTACAAACCTAGGGGTGAGACCATTAGTTTCCCATCTGAGCATTAATATTAATTCTCGTTCACAATTTCCTACCCTGAAAACAGGTTCATAGCAGTATAGTCTTCAGATGTGAAGCCTTTTTCACATCAATTTATGCCTTCCAAATGCTCCCCCAAATCTGACATGCTAAGGCCTTGACAATAATTGCAAAACAAACATTGCAACAGAATTTTATACTTCGATCATTTTAAACAATTATGTTGTATTGATATTTATGTACAGCGGAACCACGCAATATTTGATAGGAAAAATCTATTAAGGATCTCTACAAAGATTGCTGCTACGTCAAGCTGTGTAGGAAAAATACAAAACAGCTTTCCCTTGAATGTTAATTAAAACATTCCACGCAGAAGTTGACATTCATTTAATGACGAATTAAGGGATAATAAAATATTACGTTTCTATTGCATCTGTCCACGTTACTATACAATTACGCCGTGCGTCACTTGATCAGGACTTTCCGGGTTTTTGAACACGTGTGGTTAGCAATCTCCATATGAGACGCTACGTCGACTCGCCTAGCCCTACATCCAGGACTGTACAAGGAAGGCTGTGGGTGCAGGACTCTCATTGGAGATCTTGCGCTCCCTTTCGAATGGTAGCAGCAGATTCCAGGGGCACGTCGAGTGGAACAAACTCCGGGCCGCTAACAGTTGCCGACTCATTTCCGTGAGGCCCCCGCAGGGTGTTCCTTGACTTCCACTTGCGCTGGGAAAGCCGACTGTCCTAAACAGAAAGTAGTTCGGAAGAGTGCCGGCAGATTCCACCCCCTCTCAGGGCGAGCCTGGGAACGCGGGTGAAGGCAAATTAAATAACGAATCCTAATTTTTTTCTATAAGATATCGATTCTGACCAATGATTCTAATTCTCCGGAATTTTAAATGGATGCATTGTTTAAAAAAAGAGTTTTAAGGAGAAATCATGAATATTATTTACATATAATAATAATAATAATAATAATAATAATAATAACAACAACAATAAGCCTTAAATATACTCACATACTACTACATACACGAAAGCATACCAGACATTTTACAATGTACAAACGAGTACAATAGTAATACTGTGTTATTTGTTGGCATATTTATATTACATTGAATTCTTTCTCCAAGAATACCACATTTAGTACATGTCATATTTATTTAAATTTCATTGGGATACTATGACCTTCTCGACCAGGACCAAGGATGTGCGCGTAAATGTTCCCCAAAAACAGTTCAGCACGTTCCCAGGAAGCAAAAACCGACGCTTAAAAGATGAATTCTGACTACACGTGTTAAAGGTAGTGATTAAATATATGTAGGAACAAGAGATATTCACTTCCGTTACAAGTTCGCCGCAATAAGAGTTTTTCTGTCGAAAAATCACCGTTTTCCATGGTCTAAATACAGTACTTCTTAGGACGAATTACTATCTCTCTCTTCACTTCTCATGAATTATATTCTATTACTTATCATTAAGTGCATGAATTTCTCTGAAATATTTTGTTACACACACTAACACTAAAAACGGCTTTCACAACCTCTCTTGCGGCCCTTCAAACTGTGGGTGTGTTTCCACATCTCAGCTGGTGAGTGAAATTTAAGGGTGAAGCAAAACTAATATAATAGTAACTAGGGTGGAAGGTAAGGGGAAAGGAACGTTCACTATCCGAAATTTCCTGATTTATTAATTTTTAAAATATTATACAAAATGTTTAAATATATTTTACGAATTTAATGAACTTATGTCTCGCAACAATGTATGCACCCGTATATGCCCGCTGTCGTTGGTATCTCCAATAAATTCTGCTGCTGGTGGTGTTTTTTACTTCAACGTCGCTGTCCGTTCGACTCTCTCGTAACGAAAATTTAAATGAAATACTTTACGCTCCAACACAAATAAAATATATTGTTCGTGAATTCGGATTACCACAATCAATCCACAAACTATAACCTGCTCCGCTTCCGTGGATATCTACTATTCTAGAACCACCGATTAATGTTCTTAAATACCTCCTCCAAGGTTTCGCTAATTTTCTAATGTCTTGAAGACGGTATTTAAACCAGAATTCCACCTACAATATCTCAACCTAAATTCACACATCCATTTCTTACGAAACCTCAAGCAAACTGGCGTCGATGCTGAATATCTTAGTTGTCTCTTTCTTACGTGTACTCTTTCTTACATACTCGTACAACGTTTTATACTTTTGTTATCTTTTGTAACACGGTAGAGTGTAAAATGCATGTCAAAATAAAGTAAAATCAGTCGAAGCAGCCACCATGATTAACCGGTCATTTCTATTACCTCCAAATAGTAATATACTTGTTTTACTTGGCGGGTGGGTAATATATGTTTCAGTATGTTTTTCATGCATGCAAGTTTCTTCAGCGGTGGCGTGAAAAAGGAAAAAAGGTTCAAAATATTGAGAACTGTACATACATTTTATTTAATTTCTGAAGTCCAAAAATTGTGGTCGTAGATTTTGGAGAATAAGTATAATTATGGAAAAGGGTGTTGCAAGAGAAGAATATATACCCTCATTAAAAATAGCAAAATATATCGGATTCTATATTCATCTAGCATCAATTAAGCGTCAAGCGTACAGCAGTCCCTGTACTAATAGACAAATTTCTAAAGAACGAATGATGACCGTTTAAGACAGTTTTCTCTGTAACTGCATTATTATCGTATAATAATTGTAAGTAGAAGTGTTTGGAAGCAAAACATGCAATTAATACGAAAGAGATCACCATCATAATCATCTTCCCATTCTACGAATTTGTCTTCCAGCATCTCTTTTCGCGCTTTTAAAGCGTGATAGCGAAAGATGGTGCTGTCTCCTTCTCCTAATTGTTAACATGATCAACTATGAGCTTCTGTAATAATATATTGAAGGGGCACCTTGCTATACTTCCAAACGACTATCAAACCAGCACGCTTATCAATGGGCCACGTGGTTATTTCTTCCATATTTTGCCCCACCTTCAGGGTCAAGGGAAAGGTCATCCCGCATTCATCTTCGAAGATCCGATCTACGTAGAGCTTCAAAGATCAGGCGAGGGAAGTAAAAGTTGGGAGAGCCTCGAAACATTTTACGGTCAGGCCCTCACTGTGCGACATCATATGCTTGATGTTGTGCTTAAATGAATATTCTATTGTAATATTACACAGGATGTATGAAAACAAAAACAAAAAACGAAGTAAAATGCCCAAAAATAGATGGTCTCCCGATAAGTGAGGTAGTGTAGTGCATACGAGTGTGAGGGAACGTAAAGGGTGGAAATAGGGCAAGGAAGAGGAAGGAAAAGTCGCGAGCTGTCCGTGACCCGTTTGTTAGAGTACTGCTCCGGCATTCGCCCGGTGTTGATAAAAGATATCAATATTATTACAAACGAAATTAATGCATTTGTTCAGAAAGAAAAATTAACCGAGGAATAAAAAAGTATTCGAATTGTGTAAATTGAGTGTTTTTATATTTCTATGTTAATTTCTCTTTCTGAACAAATATATTCATTTATTTTGTAAATAATAAACAATTTACATGGTTCTGTAGTGTTTCTCTTCGTCTGCAATTCAAATGTTTGCCTAGAAAGCATTGTTTCAAACCAACTTTTGAGTTCTTATTGCGGCTAAAACCATTCGGAATATTCCAGTAGCTTATTAGACAAAATGTGCTTAAAATTGTCTGAAGAGCATATTTGCGAAGTTGTGACGTTTTCTCCCTGAACACCCGTTTACAGTGAATACACAGTCCGTCCCACAGAAAAGGTGACTGATTTTATATTCGCGAAACCAATCGCGCAATCTGTGATCTGATGCAGGAATTAAGTTGTGTTGTGTTTTGACTGCCTTCCGTTTTAAAAGGAACAGTTCTGGCATCACAGACTGCTCGCAGTAAATAAAACTGCAACAGTATGTTTTGACCTCTCGGGTTAAAAGCAGCAATGGGCAACTGCGAACAATAAGTTTGTTTCAAAGTGGTAAAAGTGCTACAGAACTTTTGAAATGATGCCAACGTGTTTATGGTAGTGAAGCAATGAGTAGTAGATACGTTTGGTAAGTGGTATGCATCAGCGCCAGTTCGAGTCGAAGAAAATGTTCAAAAAGTGGCTGAAATTCTTCAAAATGATCGTTGTGCGTCTACCAGGTTAATCGAGGAGCTCGCTGGAATTCCTAAAACAACTGTTCATCGCATATTGACTGAAAATCTCGGCAAAAAGATCTGTTGTCACTTTGTGCCCCACTCACCGACGATCAAAAGCATTGCAGAGTAGAACACTGCAGAGACATGAAACGATCGGGCGATGAGGACGCAGACTTCCTGTCATGCATCGTAACCGGTGATGAAACATGGTGTTTTCAATACACTTACAAAGCGCCAGAGCTCGGAATGAAAAGGTCCAGAATCTCCGAAACCGAAAACAGTGCGAATGCAGAAAAGTCGTGTCAAGACACTGCTCACAGTTTTCTTTGATTCCAAAGGAATTATCCATAAAGAATTTGCTCCATGTGGTCAAATGGTGAACGCACATTACTACTTGAGTGTTCTAACTCGTTTATGGTCGAGGATTGTTTGGGTGATGCCTGAATACCGAAACCAAGGAACTTGGTATTTGTTGCACGACAATGCTCCAGCGCCCAAAAGCAAGATCGTTCGCCAATTCTTGGCTGAAAAAGTTGCGCATGACCATCCTCCTTATTCGCCGGATTTAGCTCCGGGCGACTTCTGGCTATTTTCCAAACTGGAAATTGCCATGAAAGAACGGTGTTTCGACACGATTTTCGATATCCAGAAGGCTACGACAACGATCGTGCAGGCAATTCCAATTGTTGACTATCAGAATTGTTTTGAACAATTTTTCCAATACTTCCAGTTGTGTATTAACTCACAAGGAGGCTATTTCGAATAAAGAAGCATGTACACTAAAAACAAACAACTTTTTGTATTTTATTTCACATCAGTCACCTTTTCTGTGGGACGGACTGTGTATGACAGGAGGTAATGTATTCGTAGATCAGTGGAGCTGCCCTCAATATGCCGTATAGAGAGAGCTTCACAAACTTGTCTCCACCGTTGCGAAAAACGTGACGCTACCATGACTGATTGAATTGTTGTCTCCGTGCGTGTCAACAGCCATGGTCTTGTCCCGGCACCGCCCCAGATGGGCTGCGAAGTGACGAGATTGGGAAATCGAGTGGAGAGCCTGCCTCTCATCTTCACTGTCGCTGCTCTTTTCACCGTCCTCAAAAGACGGTTTTCACAAAAGAAGGTTTATTTTGCTATTCATAATAATATTAGGTTTTGCGTAATGTAATGTAATAAAATGTAAGATTTTAAAATCGTGTGAAATTGGCTATGTACAACGTGGGACAGATTATTAATAAATATTTACAGATATTACCAAACAGATCCAGTATTAAGCGACGCAGTACGCAGGCCATAGAGTTTTCATGATTCCTTCGCCTCGAATTCGTCCATTTACACTTGTTCACTTCAATTGTTTGTTTCAATTCTGCAAACACGGAGCCAAGCATAAGGTGATTCTGACACTATGGGTAAGACCATTAGGACGTTATTCGTTTTAAGCGCGCGCTATTCGTACGATGTGCTGATATGATAAGCCAGAGTACCTTAAACGGCCGAGAGAGAGAGAGAGAGAGAGAGAGAAAGAGAACAAATGAGAAAGAGAGAGAAAGAGCAAAAGAGACAGGGAGAGCGAGAAAGAGAGAGGAAGAGTACAAAGAGAGAGAAAGAGGGAAAGAGAGAGATAAAGAGGGAAAGAGGGAGATAAAGAGGGAAAGAGAGCTAAATAGGAAAAGAGAGACATAAAGAGGGAAAGAGAAATAAAGGGGGAAAAGAGAGACATAAAGAGGGAAAGAGAGAGATAAAGAGGGAAAGGGAGATAAAGAGGGAAAGAGAGAGATAAGGGAAAAGAGAGACATAAAGAGGGAAAGAGAGGATAAAGGGGGAAAGGGAACATAAAGAGGGAATAAGAGAGAGATAAAGGGGAGAAAAAGAGAGACATAAAGAGGGGAAAGAGAGCATAAAGAGGGAAAGAGAGAGATAAAGAGGGAGATAAAGAGGGAAGAGAGAGGTCGTTCCTTTCACCTCACCCATCATGGAAGTCTTTCAATAGGTTTCGAGTAAAAAGGACCTGGGCGCCTGTGTTGTTTGTTATTTTCCGGAGGTGGAAAAGCCTCCGGAGGACGATGTGCCGCGACAGCTCGGCGACGCGAGCATCTCCAGGCGAGGAGAGGCAAGGAGAGCAAGGGCCAACTCACTTCCCTCCCCCACCGGCGCATGCGCCGTCGCAGCGACCATTCTATAAAAAGACTGTGCGTCGAGCGCTTCCAGCTGAGCGAAACCTCTGCGAAAAGGAACTAGCACTCTGGCCCGAAGCGCCGCAGGCACTCGGCAGCCGAGGGCGCACCATGGCGGCGCAGAGCTGGGTCGCCCGCTTCCTCCGCGCCCTGACGGCCGTCGCCCTGCGCATGCGCCAACCCGCGCGCCGCGCTTTCGGCTCCGTGCCCGCGGCCGTCGCCATTTGCGCCTTCGTGGTTGGGGTAAGTCACCTTCGCCGCGCCTCTTCGCTTCACTTGCGTACAACGAAATGAGTGCAAAGATTTTTGTATTCTAAAATCAAAAACATTAACGCAATATAACAGGTAAAATGTGAGAAATTACGGCGAGACAGAAATTAAAATGAGACATTGGGGGCGAGGCATCGGAAAATGAAAATTAACTATTGGTTTGGTAAATTTTGGACAATTAAAGATTTGTTTGCAAAAGAAAGTACATTAAAATAACGTAGGACATTGTTGACATGACAAGAGAAGACTACACGTTTGGCTGCGGGGGCGACAAGAGCGCATCAAATTGAGGTAGTAACAATCAAAACAAGTGGATTTTTGCATCGATTGTAGCTGAAAAAGGAACTCCTTTTCTTAGAGTTAGAACTAAAATGGATTTAGTAGTGGGAGGACCTAGGGCCGATAGAGATTAAGAAGCTAAGGTCCATTAAGATGGCGTAATATTCACTTTGCAGTATAATATTCTTTGGTAAAGAATTACACAAATGTATTTTTTAATGTATCACGCTGTTAGTACGCACATTTCTAGCGATTTGTAAACACAATTGCAGGTGCGAGTGGAAGTGCTTCAAATGACTTCCAATTACGTTTTTTGAAAACTCAAAAATGTTCTGTGAAAAAGAGCTTGAAATTTCGCATTTACAGTAACGCTTACTTAAAGTAAATTTCTTAAAAACGACCTCAACATTTTTATATGTATTTAGAACGAAGGTTTTAGTCTTTAATATTCTGAAAGTAATATTTCTGTTCTGCAATTACTAAAACAAAATAATTGAGAAAATTTCAAAAATATGAATTTTGGTGGCTGTAGATGACAGCTGGCAAAAGTATCTGCCAAGACAGAAAAGCTAGGCCCGACGAAAGAAATTAGAAAACTAAGTAGTACGACAAAGTCTATGTTATTCTCTAGCACCTCTAGTTTACTTTCTCGTAGACGTACGTATATACAGAGTTATAAACGCAGAATAGGCAAAGTGATGTATTGCTGCGGAAAATTGATTTCCATATTTCAACGGAAATATACATCTGCCCGTCTGTCCGTCCGTCTGTCTGTCCGTCTGTCCATCCGTCTGCCCGTTTGTCCGCCCATCTGTGAACACTACTAGCTCCTAAGCCATTCGTAGACTTTTTCCAAAATAGAAAACATCCCTGTCGATCTGGCTCAAGTCGAAGCTTTGAGATTTTGAATAACATTGTGTAGATGAAACACAAATGTAAATGTATCTGTATGTGTTCGTGTGTTTTTGTAAAATGCTTTGTTCCGTAACATATTTATATTATTGGTTAGTTGTATTATATTACTTATTGTATTATTATAACTTTATGTGATAAATTGATGAGTTATACTTAATTACATTTTACATCTTGCAGATATACGACTTTGTCATTGGATTCCATTATCTGGCAGGCAGTGACTATTATTACTTTTTCTTAGGTAAGTGTCTTATTCCCAAGCACTGAAGTAGAACTTGCATTTCGTTTTATCGTATTTTAGACACAATGGAATCTGAAACTAATAGTAACCCAACGAAGTATTTATAGAGACTACTAAAATTTCAACAGGCATGCCTAATTATAATAATTTTAATGTGAAAAAGGCAAACGTTTCGAAACAGACTTGTAATTATCGAAACATTTTCAGTTTTAATGAAATGAGATTAAACTGCTACATTACGCGCACATTTAGCTTTTCATGCACAAAGTTTTAAAAATAATTGGAGAGTTTTTAAGAAAATATTGAAATCTAAAAAGAAGTTTTAATGAAAGTATACACGAATTTAATAATATAAATATTTTATAAACCATATTTGCATACTATTTTATAATCCGATGCTGTTGAATGTCAATATTAGTTCTCTTATACTACGAGAAAAACGTAAAAAGTTGTAGCATTATTATTCGATGTACTTATCATGATTCTATACGAGTTAAATCAACTAGTGAAGATTAATTCATATTTTATTAGGATTTCGGCAAATGAGATACATTGCTGCCTACACTGCATTTGCCTCTTCATTGTCTGATGTGGTTTTAGTATTCGGCATCTTTCAGGTCAGTACTCTCATTGAAAATATCTTCCAAATAAAGTATACACTTGGTTCATTCAAAGTATTTTTTCGCGCTCTTTTACCAAAACAAGATGCACCTGTGTTTACAGAGAGAAGAACAGAATCTTCAATACGTAGTGTGCGCTGTGCTTGCACTGTTCACATTTTGCGGCCTAATGCCTTTCATTATCTTAATCCTTTCAGCTTGTTTAAGACAATGGATTTCAGGGTTATGGGAAATACCTCGCCTGTGTAAGTATGAATCGGTTAATCAAAATGCCAAACTTGGATGTATTAATTGTTGGATTTTATCAAACCATCAATGATTTTATTTAATTGAAAATTAAATGAAATCATTGATGGATGCTGAACTTTTACATTTGCATGCTGACTTAAAATTAGACATTCATACTTTTCTAAATTGTGTTTAAATACAGTGAAATGCCCTTCATTAAGTAGTTGAAGTTGCATTTTCATTAAAAAGGGAATTGAAATTCACAGAATCCCAATAATTGTCTGGGATGTTAATGCCTTGGGTCTGGTGTGCGTCCTTTTCCATTTGCAACCTTTAGTGGTAACTAATTCTGAAAAACTTTGGACAACCGTTTGTGATAATTATGCATTATAATGAACAGAAGTAATGGCTCACACATTCACATGTAGTGTAAATGTAGCACCATTTTCTCATTTCTAGACCGCAGAACTTCATGTAATTGCACATTTTTAATGATTGATCATATCGAAAGGAAATGTATATAACTTAACCTACCACCGAAATTAAATCAAAGGGGCCCATTTATATTTTGCATAATTGCATATTTCTGGCATTTTTTATTAACTGAATATTTGTATTTATGTAGCATATTTAAGAGAATATATTCCAGGTTTTTGCGTAGACGAGGGCTGAAGCGAGATATTTTCTTTGCTTCATAACTTTTTGTTTATTATAATGTTTCAAAATATATTTTACAATACGCGTTTTGTACTACAATCTAAAATAAAGATTTATATAAAAAATGTTATCTGTTGCTTACTATATTTTTGTTTAACGTATATTCTGAGTTTTTAGCGCGTGTATTGGCTAGTTTAAGTGCAAAGATTGCATACATAATTTTAACTTTTTAGCTGCATGATGTTCCGGGATCTTCTCATGGCACTTGGAGCGATAACTAAATATTTTTTTAGCAAATAACTCACAATCATGTCACAACAATGAGACGTAATTCACAGTATATGCGAGCGTACACGCGGAATTCCATTGTTGATAGTCCCTAAAAGCTAACAATTTTTGTTTCATAATATTTCCAAAAGTGTTTAAATAATTTCTGAGAGAATAACATCTAAATGTATACAAAGGACGAAGTGAAAAACAAACGAACAAAAAGCATTTTCAAACAAACTCTGACTTACGGAAGCACCTAACTGCGTGGAATCATTCACGTATCGCAGTCAAAATGGCAGCGGACATTTTTAACTTTATCACCAATTTTACACAAAAAATACTATTTTCAAAAAATTGATCGTGACCTTATTTGAATTGTCTTGATACACACATTTCATTAAGAAAAAGGTTGTATTTTGACCATTGTACTAATAAGAAAAACGTTGAAAATCCAAGCACAGTCAATTCGAGCGGATTATTATATCGTGTCGCTAAATTACACAAAAATATTAGTATTTTTAAAAAATTTTCAACATGACTTTGTTTTAGATCTGCTTTTTATGGTAACATTTATTAAGAAAAATTGTATTGTATCTTCAAGATAGTTGTAAAATTGCAAATTGCATAATTTCGCAAAATCACGTATTTAACTGAGACTTGTACCATTCTCTGAAGCGTCATTCATGCGACATTCAAGTTTACAATTAATAAAAAACAACATTGCGGCGGTTTTTAAGAAGCTGCCTAAATAAATAAAATTGTCTTGCTTGACACAAAATTTCGAAAACAAATATCTTTTTTAAAGATCTGTTTTGATAAAAAACGTTTCCTACGAAAAAATGTATCAAATACTTGTGGAAACAGCGGAAAAAATTTTGACTTTTTCAATTTCGTTAAATCACATAAGACCATATCATTTTCTTAAACTTTTCAGAACTGTTCACCAGCAAAATGTCATCAAAAACTGTGAAGAGTTTATGAAAAAAAATTTTAAGAAAATAAAAATTGGCCTATCTTCACGCAAGACGTATGCAAAAAATACTCAATTGGTTTTGAAATATTGTCAGTGATCTTGCTTATAAACAATGTTTCTATAAGGAACAAGATTTATTAGGGAAAAATTTTATTTTTATTTTCTTAAGTCTCGAGATACAACATTTTTATTGCCAGTGCATATACCCCACTCCACTTTCTTCCTCTGTCTGTTGCTGGCCTGATTTTGCAGGAAACAGATATCGACCGCCCTCAGCCGCCGGCCGAAGTCAATCCACGCACGTCCGGAGAAGAGCCATCACCTGCTTAAGGACGAAGAAAAGGGAAACGGCAAAGGTGTTGCGAGGCACATGAACATCCTGTCAGCTCCAGCCCTCTGCTGAGTCCCAAAACCAATACATCAGGCCGTCATGCAAAAGCGCTTCCTTTACGTCGGAAATGCTTGCCTGTTAATTAGGCTTTCATGTGCCGCCGAGTTGAATGATAGATAAATACTGCCATGAAAATTTACACACTGACATACACCACTGTTAGAATTACAAGAGTTTCATTAACAAGCTTAGACTAATTCCCCAAACTTACCGAGACTTTGTTCCCCATTAACATATAATACCACAACCTGTATCTATAATTACCAAAGTTATTTTTAAAAGATGATGAAATGTTGATGAAAATTTACTGCTTTCTCTATTAGAATAATGCAAAGTGTTGGATACCCTTAATCAAAAAGACAAATGTGTCGAGCTGAAAATCTTCAACCGATTTGCGTTATCTAGTATGCATTAGTTAGTTTGAGGTTACCTCATCAACTGCTCCACAGCAACTTTAAATTCAATTGAAGGGAACATCCAAAAATATCAACATCGCCTATCCATTATTTTGTGGTGCTCACACAGGTATTAATTTTTCGGCCAAACCTTGTTTACATACATAATTTATTATATATATATATATATATATATATATATATATATATATATATACATACATATATATACATATATATACATATATACACGAACGTATGCATACACAAAATGTTTGAGAATAAATGTTATAGACCTCTGGTACATGTAGGATGATTAAATAATGTCTCAAAAAGGTGACGAATTATATACAGTTATACATTGGCATTTGCATGTTTTATAGGTAACCCATTTCATCCCTTAGTTTCAACTATTTTTAAAAGAATTAATGTAATTCATAAACGTAATATATATTTGTACGCTTAACAATGAGTTGTATATTTTTTAAGGTGTTTTTAGTTGTTTGTGTTTTAATTGCCACACAAATTAAACAATTTTTGCGAAGCATAATTGCTGTTCTCGGGAAATAAAAACGAAGAAATCGTTATCGTAACATTCATGCTCCATTTCAGTTTAATAAACTACCAAATGAAATAAACAAGTCACGTATTATTTATTGATCAGACGCAGGGCCTTATATTGATAACAATGTTGGTGTAAAAATATTGTTTTTGCTTATTTGAATAATTATACTTGCATTTGTCATCTGTTGATATTTATCGCCATGCTTTTGAGATAAATTGCAACACCAAACACTATGTTAATTTGTGACGAATTGCACTTTGACTTTAAAATAAGAAGGATTTGTTGAAATAAACGCATCTAGATATTCAAATTGCATGAACCCAATCGGCAACAGTGCGGTAGCATTGTTTAAATTTAGATTTATTTAGTAAACAAACAGTAAAATCTCTATGTGACGTATGGGGGAGAAGATAATCTTTTCACATTTCATTTCACATTTCACAATCACATTTTCTTGAGTTCCAGAATCCCTTCCCATCATTTTAACTATAAACAGTTGAAAGATGAGTAAGAGTTAAAATAAATAAAAATATAATTTAAAAACGGCGCATTTTCGTTCCCGAGTTATAGAAAACTTAAAAACTTTCAGAAAATTATAGTTGTTGAAATCTATTTAGTAAAATGACTCCTAAACAAAGCGTTTTAGTGACTTAAAATCAGGGACATTGTGGTCAATGGCCTCAAAGCACGTTCCTCGCGCTGTAATCTATAGGACGAGAGCTTTTTCGACAGTCTATTACGTTTTGCTAGTCCGGCGCTTCTCGATACTACCCCACGAATTCAGAGACGTGCAGAATCTGCAACTGTTTGTGGAATTAAACTAATTACTGATATTCGAGGCGTTTGAATTGCACAGGTGTACCTCTCAATTCGGTAATAAAGTTAAATAATATTCCAAACAGTAGGGTTCTACTTGTCCGATCTTGTGCTGACAAGTTCACATGACTTTCTTAAGAGTGAAAATATTTTCTAATATCATTGTGACTATTAAGGAAAGAGAAAAGCTGTCAAACAAGATTGTCTATTTACTTTCAATGGTTTTAAGGAATTGCTGCGAATTGTTTCATGAAAATCTGTCTAACATCAAATAATCCTGAAATAAAAATTTGTTTCAAGCATTAACTTAATTGATTCTTAATTTAATTTGTTATTATTGTACCACAGAAAGTATCTGCAAACATTTCTGAAAGAAATAAGTTCGTTTCGTTAAAAACTTTTCGTCATAGCTTGGTAATGGAAAAATAGAGATGTACTTCTTTATTGGTACGTTTTTAACAAAAAGGCTCGTTTCAAGAGCTAGCTTACAGGTACTCAAATTTTCGAAAAATTTAACATGATCTTATGTCAAAATCTGTCTTTAAAACGTACATTTCATTAACCGTTTCAGACCCGGCGCCCAGTGGGCCGGAGACAACATTTAATTGATTATGTCTGACACTTAATTGCGTCAGAATTGTTCGCTGATTGTCATGTTTTTATCGTTTCTTGAGAAGCTATATATACTTGTATATATTTGTAACTATATGTTTGTGTCAACCATTTTTAGAGTAAAACCAAATAATTGCTTAAAGAAAAAAGTTTACTACGATCAGAAAAATAATGAAAGGAATGACTCAGAGAACTAATACGGGAAAATCTATTTCTTTTGGCTTCTTGGCTATTTCTTGTTGCTAACCGAGAGGTTAGCTATTCGAACTTCTCACATTTTCTTACCTTCTGCCATCTATCGCGGCCAAAAGTCAATTTTTTAAACATTTTTCTAATTTTTCGGTTTCCTAATTGTAGAGCGGAAATATTGCATATCAGCAAGATTAATAAATATCCTTAATAGCACGTCCTAAATAGCAATTTTCTTTAAAAATATTTGGAGCCGTTTTTAGAACACTGGCGTTTTAGCGTTTCTGTAAATTCGAAATTGAAAAGTTGTTGAGATTTTTTACAACTTAATTTGAAACCATTTGAAATACATTAACACACAAAAAAACAGTATTTATTAATTGATGGAAATTTTCGTATAAACGATGTAAGAGATCTTTCAAAAATTTGCGTTTGTGTATTTTATGAAAAAACAAAAAAAAATACACCAAAGTTATGTCCAAATCATATTAAAGAGTGCATTTATCAGTATCGGTTTGAAATGTTTCACGAGATTTCACAAGACTTTACGACATCTCGAGAAATTTCACGAGATTTTACGACATTTCACAAGATTTCACGAGAATTCACGCGATTTCACGCGATTTCACGCGATTTCACGAGATTTCACGAGATTTTACGAGATTTCACATTTCCCGAGATGTTACGAGATGTTACGAGATTTCAAGAGATTTCACGAGATCTCGCGAGATCTTGCGAGATATCACGAGATTTTACGAGATGTCGCGAGATTTTACGAGATGTCGCGAGATTTTACGAGATTTTACAAAATCTCGCGAGAACTCGCGAGATTTCACGAGATCTCGCGGGACTTTAAGAAATTTCACGAGATTTCGCGACATCTCGCGAGATTTCACGAGATTTTACGAGATTTCACGAGATATAATGAGATTTTACGAGTGATCACGAGATTTCACGATATCTCGCGAGATCTCGCAAAATCTCGCGAGATTTCACGATATTTTACGAGATCTCACGAGAACTCGCGAGATTTCACGAGATTTTACGAGATCTCGCGAGATTTCACGAGATTCTACGAGATTTCACGAGTTTTTACGAGATCTCGCGAGATCTCGCGAGACTTTACAAGATTTCACGAGATCTCGCGAGATTTCACGAGATTTCACGAGATTTTACTAGATTTCACGAGATTTCACGAGATTTTACTAGATTTCACGAGATTTCACGAGATTTCACGAGATTTCACGAGATTTCACGAGATTTTACGAGATTACACTAGATTTCACGAGATCTCGCGAGATTTCATAAGATATAACGAGATCTCGCGAGATTTCATAAGATATAACGAGATCTCGCGAGATTTCACGAGATTTTGAGATCTCGCGAGATTTCACGAGATTTTACGAGTTCTTGCGAGATATTGCGCGATTTCTTGACGGAGGAAGGACTGACTGACCTAATGACGGACGGATAGACAGAGAGACAGAGAGACGGACAGACGGACTGACGGACGGACAGACAGACGGACTGACGGACGGACTAACGAACGGACAGACGGACGGACTGACGAACGGACAGACGGACGGACTGACGGACTGACTGACGGTTTTGAAGGACGGACTTTCGATCTGACGGACTGACGGACGGACTAACTGACGGACTGGTGGGCTGACGGGCGGATGACGGATTGACGGACGGACTGATGAACGGATGGACTGGCGGACGGACTGGCGGACGGACTGACGGACTGACGGATCGACGGACCGATGGACTGACGGATCGACGGATCGACGGACCGACGGACCGATGGACCGACGGACCGACGGACCGACGGACCGACGGACCGACGGACCGACGGACCGACGGACCGACGGACAGATGGACCGACCGACCGACCGACCGCCGGACCGCCGGATCGACGGCCGACGGACCGACGGGCCGGCTGATTGACGGACTGACGGACTGACGGAATGACGCACTGATAGACTGACAGACTGACGGTCGGACGGACTGATTGACTTCCTGACTGACGGTTGGACGAACGAATAGACGGACGGACGAACTGTCGGACGGACGGACGGACGGACTGACTGACGGTTTTGACGGACTGACTGACGGACGGACCGACAGAATACCTACGTATGCGAGAAAGGTAATAGGAATAATCAGTGCAAAGAATAATTGAACATATTTGAAAAACAAATAGCTAGTATAATAAACCTGTTGGGCTTAACTTATTTTTATTTATCTAAAGAAAATGTAATTTATTAACATTTGAAATGTGTTAATGCTTTTAGTCATTTACTTTTGTATGTTTGTGATATGAGTTGTTATTTACAGCAAAACAACCCCAGTGAAGACGTTATGCTGGCCTAAGGAAATAAAAAATACTAAAACAGAAATAAAGTCTCACGACGCCCGTGTTTACAAATAAAATAAAAACCCTACAAGCAATTCGCGTCAAAAATGCTAATACTGAGCGAGGAGATAGAACAGCCGAGGCTAATTTGGGCATGGGTTATGTTTTTCTGGAAGTCTTTATTTTCATTAGGTGTCAACGTACAGGACAGGGCGTCTGTGTTGTTTGTTATTTCCCGGGGATGGAAATGGCAAGAAAAGCTCGAACTGCCGCGTCAGCGCGGCGACGCGACGGAGAGTAGCAAGGAGAGCAGAGGAGGGAGAACCTCTCCTCTTGCCGAGACGCGCGCATGCGCAGTCGGTGGGTGAGTAGAGCGCTTCCCGCTGTGCAAAAATCTCTGCCGTAAGAAAGGCGTGGCCGATCTCTACATCGCAAGCGACTTCACCGGCCGACACTGGTGCAGCGCGCCGCGGCGCCGGCAGTCGAGGGCAGGCGGCACAGAGGTGCACCGTGCGCGCGATGGCGCCGGCAGCACTGCGCATGCGCCAACCGCGCCGCGCCGTCGGGCCCGTGCACGCCGCCGTCGCCATCTGCGGAGCCGTCGTCGGGGTAAGTCAGCGACCCTGCGATGCCACTGTACCCCACGCCTTCCGTCTACTTCTGGTTTATTAACTTTCCGGCGCTCGCGCGATTTAGTGTCCCGTGCGCGATCGTGGACGAGCATCATTCCCTTTTCTCAATATGACAGTTGCTCTTGATCGTCAGCCACGCGGAGTTTTAATTAACTGGGCATTACGTTATATTAAAAGTTTATTGAAACAATTTTAATGATTCTCCAGTAAAGAATTTTACTGGAAATAATCTGCAAAATCAGTCTTCTACTTTTACGTCACCCAACACTGATGACAAATTCATACATTACAATAATGACGTAATAAAAATCGAAATTAAAATGTAATGGGGTATAAAAGTAAAAATATAGTACGTATGATAAAGGGGTGGAGAGAAAAAGTATAGGTAACTAAATATTTTATAATAAAAGGAGAATATAAAATATAGAAATCTAGTGTACTACATTCCGTTGAAATTACTTACAAATTACACGTAATTAATAACCAATTTATTTACAACACAATTTACAACAAATTAATTAGCATAAGATGATTATTATGACTTATTTATGGCACAGGCGTCATCTCTCAGGCGACGCAACTAGTGCCGAAAGCTTCCCCCACCCTTCCTCCTCGCTCCCGGGTCTGAACTGTTGTCCATGGTGCTGTTGTGGGACCTGCATAAACGCTCGTCCCGTCGTGGGGGCGCGCGCGCGTTGGCGTTGGCGTGGGCAGCGACGGAAGGCGGGGAAGCGGTGCGGGAAGAAGCCTCTCTCTCTCAAACTCTGCCCAAATACTATGGAGACAATACAGGACACTCGACCTTTTTCATACTTTAAATGGAAGACAACTTGTCCCTAGCGAACCTAGTGACGTGGCCTGGAAAATAGGCGACTAATTCAAATTTCATTACATACACAATACTTACGTTTCACAGAGTGATTCGAAAGTTAATTGTAAGTATACTAAAAACCTTTCGAACTTCTACTCTTCGTACTTGATATCACAATGGTTATGACAGGTCGGGCCAGTAGGGTCGCAAGCTTTAAGTGTCTCCCGTTGTATCGCCGAGTATCCGGAATTGTCTCTATAGTATTTGATCTGTTCTTACCTTCATTCTGTGATTCGCCAGAGGAATACACTTAATGTGCGCGTTCCCGTTTCCTGTATACGCCAGTACTCTGCTAGACTGCGCCTTTGTAATAATGCTTGACACAGGATGCCTTTGAAATCTAGTGTTAATAGGGAGCGGATTGTTATATATTACATATTTTATCTCAACTTTTTTTTCTTGTTGGTTCTAGGTTCCAATATGAAATTACATGTTGGGGTGATGTCCCATTATATCCTTTACAAATTTTAGTGTGATAACAATATCATTTAAAGCGAAGTATGAACATGCACGGGCATTTTTTATCTCAAAATTGTCCACTTAAGACATTAATACATTTTGTAATGTAACTTATCATTGTATAATAAATCCTAAAAATGTTTTCATCAGGAGCACTTAAGAAAGATACGTAAAGTTGTCCATGCAAAAGTACAGGATCGGCCAAGTAACACCCTACGGATTGGAATATTATTTAACTTTATTACCGAATTGAAAGGTACACATGTGCAATTCAAGCAATTCAATTGCGAAGTACGCACTGAAAGAAAAGTATGCTATGTATGGCTATGTGAGAGGTGACAATGGTTTTCTTATGAACGAAGGATCTCGGTAAAACATAAAAACCTTTTATCTTTATTCGACGCTTCCATATTCCAAGTTCTTCCAACAGAACACTCTACAATCGCCTTTCACAACCCGCGTCGCATTCCGACCAAATCTGACTCCAGTGTAGACAGTATTTATTTTTTGTTTCCTTCTTTTCCAACAAACAAGTTATTTTTCATACGACCAGCGAAAGATTTGGAATCACTTGCAGTAAACCAACTAGCATCTGAACTAATTTCAAGAAATCAGATGTTTGTGTATCTTCAATTTTATGTTCTTCGTTCCTTGTAAATATCGTTGAATTCTCTTTAAAGCATAAAAATGTGTTTTACTTATTGTGAGAATTTGATATAGCTATGTTCTAAATCAAGACATGTTCTAATTACTAAGTATTCAACACACCGAAGTTTTTCCACATACAAATTCTCATCAACGTTTGCCGATTCTTCATAATTACATACACTTGCCCAATTACCTCTAGTTTTGACAGAACTACAAGATACCATTTATAATCTTTCCAAGATATTGAAACATTTGGATTAATTTAAAATAAATTCGTCTTGATGTCTTTTAACTTCAATTTCAAGAAATACTATGGTTCCAGCGATTACTTTATTGTTAACACTTGCTTCAATTTTTCAATCAATTCGTCTATTATTTCTTTATTTTGCCCTAGACAATCGTCGACTAAAACCCGATAACCATAAATTTCCTCTCCCCATTTATAAATAAGCGTGGATCAAATTTATTCGATTTCAACCCACATAACCTTACTAGTTTATTACATAATATTTCATGACAGCAACGACCTTCCTCTCGTAAGTCGTTTAAATTCTTTTTCAATTTTAATACTATCATTCCTTCTTCAACAAAGACACCTTTTGGAGAATTCGTGTAAAGCAGGGCTATCCTACTTAGAAGAGCTTATGAGCCACGGTAGTAGTTTTTGCAATATACGGCACTACAAAGTGCAAAGTGCAGTGCATGTATCATGGATGTACTCGTATTTGTCCAATACATGCCATTCTGATAATGAATAAGCTGATGTTGAAGTTAACATATTGATTAGGTTAATATTTGGTTAATTTAGGTTAACATAATTAAGGAGTATTTTACTACTAACTCGAAAATGGAGTAGTACTGACCATATTTCAGTTGTTCTATCAAGTGCCTAACTATCTCATACAATTAATATGGTATATGAATGCTTTAATGTTTTATAATGTACGGTATTATGTGCCGGTATGGTGACCGGTCATAGAATGTACTGATATAGTTTATTATACTACTGTTTTATGTATTTTTGAAGTGTAATGATCATCGCAGTACATTTACATATGTTTGTATTTTTATAGTAAATGTAGATGTATCAGTAGATTTTCATGTGTTTTTGTAAAATGCTTTGTTCCATAACATTTTATACTATTATAAAATAATACACAATATAATATATTCTTATGTGCTGTATCGATGAGTTATACTTTATTACTTTTTTCATCTTGCAGATATACGACGTTGTCATTGGAATCCATTATCTGCAAGGCAGTGCCTATGATTTATTTCTCTTAAGTAAGTAACAAATTGCGTAGCACTGAAATAAAATGTGCGTAATGTTTTATCTTCTTTTATTGCGTCTTTGTTTAGACATAATGAATTCGAAAACCAATAGTAGTAGAACGAGATATTTATACAGACTAGTATTATCTAAACAGACATACACATTTATAATAAATTTACTATTAAAACCATGAACGACTCGAAAAAATAGATTGAAAAAATAGATTAAAAAATTATCGAAACACGGTATTAAGGAAATGAGCATGAGCTATTACATTAACCTCACATTTTGCTTTTCACACAGTGTTAAAAGAATAATTGGAATGGTTTTGAGAGAAAAGAGGAATATCGGATAAAATGGAATACCGTTTTTTATTTCTTAGCATTTACATTCTAATCAAACTGTTTAGAACACTGAATATGAAATGAACCCAAACTACAACAGTTTTCAATTATTTGTTTAGAAAATTTAAAAAAAACTTTTTAATGGCAATATTTGTTTTAAACATTGCAGTTGGTTCAAGTTTAAGTTCAAAAATAAGTTTTGGTAGAAGTATACCCGTATATAAATTATAAAGGACTTAGCTCCTCCCAGTTGTTAAACGTCACTTATGATTTCTCATATGCTGCGGAAAATCTGTGCAAAGTTGTCGCATCATTATTCAATGATCACATCATAATTGTATACGAGTTAAACCAACAAGGGAAGATAAGCACTTTTTTATTAGGTTTTGGAGTGAGATACATTGCTGGCTACACTGCATTTGTTTCTTCATTGTCTGAAGTGGTTTTAGTATTCGGCGTTTTTCAGGTCAGTATTTCCCAATGAAAATGTCTTCGAAATAAAGTATACTTTTAGTTCAGAGTATTTTTTTACCAAAACATGATGGGTCTGTGTTTACAGAGAGAAGAAAAGGATATTTATAATAGAGTGAGCACTGTACTGGCGCTGTTCACATTCTGTGCCTCATTACCTCTCATTATCATAATCATGCTAGCTTGTTCAGAACAATGGATTACACTGTTTTGGGAAATACCTCGCATGTGTAAGTATGTTTATCAAGTCGGTATATAAATATGCCAAACGTAATGGATTAATTGTTGCATTTTTATTGAATATTAAATTAATTTATTATTGCATGCTGAATTTTTACATTTTCATATCAACTTCAAAAAAAACATGCATAGTTTTCTAAATTGTGTTTGGATATAGAAAAGTGCCCTTCATCATGTAGTTGAAGTTGCATTTTCATTAAAAGGGTCGGGAACTGGAATTCACAAATCCCAATATTTGCTTGGAACGTTAATGTTTACGGTCTGGTCTGCGTCCTTTTTCATTCGCAATCTATAGTTGTAACTGATACTGAAAAATATTGGACAACCGTTTTGTGATAATTATGCATTTTAATTACTACACCGTAATTTGTAAGTTACAGTTTCAATTAATCGTTACTGTTATTTATGATTTAGTAACATAGTTAAAAGCGGACGTATGATTATGTTGGTCTAAGATGTTAGGGACTTGTTAAGAATAAAGACATTCATATTTTCACTTTAAATGTTTGATAGTCATATACTCTGGTACATAATGTTGTTTTATTAGTTACTAGTAATTATTAAAAATGTTTCTGTCTCTGGAAACGAAGCAGAGACCCTAAAAAAATTTTAAAAATCAATAGCCCACCTTGACACCCAGGAAACGTCAATTGCAGTATTGCGAAACGAGCCACTGTTTTCCAAAATAAATTGTATAAGTTGATTTCTTATGATCAATTATACGATAAAGGAATAGACATGCAAGTCACACATTTGTATAAAAATTATCAAAATACATCAAGAATTTTCTGTTCATATTCGCCGTACAACACTTGATACAAGCATTACTGAAATTGCAAGAGAGTTTGTTGAAGTATAATTGTGTAGACAATGAAAGATAATTTTGTAAGCAGCATTGTATTATTCTCTATGGCAGAGATTGTTATGATTACAATTCATTGCGGTTGATTACGACGGATTACGCCGAGTTTAACTTACAAAGTAGTTGTGCCCGTTCGACGTGGAGAACTCCCTGCGTAACGGCCGGCAGCCGTGGAAGCTGTTCTCTCCTCTGTTTAGAGGGGGCCGGTGCCAGCCTGTCCTAAGCTAGACGGTATCAAGTGAAGTAGGCTTCCTCGACCAGAGTCTTACGAATGCTGTTGGCTGTCCGAGTGAGGTCGTGTTGAAGACTCCGGTGACGACATTTCTCCATTTTGTTGAGCGTCGACAACTCTGGCGCAGACCAGCCCTAAAGAGGACCACGACAAGATGGTCGAAACGTCGGCACCGCAGATTTCAACGCGACGACAGACGGTACCAACATTGCGCTCGGGGGAAATAATAGGAAGTGCGTGACGTAACGAAACCAAAGGTGGCAACGTAACAGTAGTTGTACTTGAAAATTGGAATTGTAGCTAAAATGTGCAAAAGTTTAAGCTTCTTTCGGCATTATCCTGCAACTACAATAGTTAATATTTCTACCTTAAAAAATTCGAACATCAAAAATATCTTCAAATAAAGGCACGTTCTATATTTCGAAAATGTGATTCTTTCTTGAGTATTTGCGTAAAACCCAGGGAATTTGGAAACAATTGTTTCCACAAAAACGGCTACGAATTTTTCCTTTAACTGTTTTCTTCATATGTAGCGAGAAAGCCAAAGAAATTGAGGTTGGTCCCACTTTCGCCAATGCCACTGTATTTTCAAAATATGCAAAAAATTCGAAGTTGTAAATTCAAATTTCCCGAAAGAAAATGTCCCAATTTAAGACAGGTTCTTTGACCATAATTTATATTTTCGTCTGCCAGTGCAATCAAGGTATTATACAAACTCATATATATATATTCAAAATTTGTTGACTATTCTTGCTTATGGTATTACTTTTCTTACATACTTTCTTAAGTTTTACATAATTCAAACTCTCTGGCGAACTGAGATTGAGCTAGTGTAACGGAAATTTCCAAAAAAGACGCTAATAACTTCTTATTATTTACTGGACGACTCGTTGGGACCAGTAATTTTCGCTGAGAACGCCATCTGTTGTACCCCATGCCGCCAGCGCTTCGTGTGGTTTTAACACCTACTGATGCATCAGATATCTTGGACTTCTCTGACTGAAGTCACTTGAGCTGACTGAAACGTTTAGTATTTGGATTAAATTTCTTCAAAAGCAAGCAAAAGAAAAAACTCGTGAGTGCCTGATACCGAAAACGTCAATGGATTTTGTTCCAATTTGTTGCAAAAATTGGCGAGTCTGTGAGCACATAAAAACCTTTTTTAAAACCGATTTTAACTACGTTTTACATACACTTTGTGGAACTCATCCCGGATCTCCGATAACTATGGGACAACCTGTGCTTTCACACCTCACAATCGGCCGATTTCGATTTCCAAACATGTGTACGTTTCCCTGACTTTGATTACGACATTTTGATTACCCTGCACAGCCACATCTACAAGTAGAAGTTTTTTCTCCAAATCCCGAATAACAATATCCAGTTTGTTTGCCACTATCGTGTGATCAGTTTCAATTTGTTGGCCGTACAATATTGTACACAGCATTTGTGTACAATATTGTACGAGCAACCAGTGCACAATATTGTACGCAGTCATACGGGTTTGGTGAGTGTTCGTACCACTTGGAGCACATCTTTGGAAATTCGAGGGCGTTACAGATCTGTCAGTGGAGATAATTGCTCACCATATCGTGAATTTTCAGTATTCCATCTTTGGTTGAATTTGACAAGCTGAGACAATGTGATCAATGGTTTTTACTTGTTCTTGGCAAATATGGATTTATCATCTTGAAGTTTTGAGAACAGCTTTATCATAAACATAATAGCCTGATCATGGGCAGTTATTACAACTGCTTCCCATTCTGGTTTCATTTTTCGCCTTTTAGCCGTATAAATGATTGATCTGTAACTTTTACATTCTTTTTAGATATTGCCCATGGAGTGATTTGCCGCTAAACAATATCTATCCCATTTCATGTGAAGAAAAATCAGTTAAAAATCAGTGTTTTTTTTCGAAATCCATCTGGCTACACTTGCAATTTGACTGTTTCCCAGATTTAATAACCGGTCTCATTTATGGGTCAACAAGATGACTGCCTACATACGCTCACATCCATACTATTTATTATTATTGTTTAGCATTTAGGGTTACATTTATTTAGTGGGTAAAGAACACAGCTAGACCACAAGTTATATAAATACAGTTAACACATTTACACGTAATTATTACGTAACTCTTGAACCTACTATTACTCTTCTGGAGAAGTAGCATGTATATGTAGTTACTGATTGCGCATTAGTGTGCCACAGTTAATAAATATCAGTTTATTTGCAGTGTTATAACTATTCCACTTCTGCCTCATCGGTCTGCTGAAGTGGATGCCAGCGTAAAACAAAGGGTACGCATAAGGGGTGCTACACTTAATAAATAATTTTCCATTGGCATGCTGTACCCGCTCCACTCGCTGCCTCTGGTCAGCCGTGCTGGTGACTACCGTGGAGATCACTGATAACGCGCTAAGAGTGCTACACTTAATAAATAATATTTCATTTGCAGTGGTACCCGCTCCACTTCTGCCTTCATGGTCAGCCTGCTGGCCGAAGCTTGCGCGGGCGGAGTTACCTGACGCGTCCCCTATCGTCGGAGGCTCAATAATAGCAATGCGGCAGAGGGCCGTACACCTTCAAGCCAGCACGAAGAAAAGCGGGAACAGTCAACGGAGCGGCCGGCACATGAACCTTCCCGCCAGCGTCCAAAATCTCTGCTGAGTCCAAACTCAATCTACGTTAGGCGACATTGAAACAAAAAGTGCATGCTCTAGCATGTGAAGTATTGTGCCTCTTATTCGTGGACATCGCAGCTGGACCCTTTTAGAAAAAGTAGTGTAATTCTGCACGATTGCGATTATTTACACCGATGACGGTCAGTATTATTCCATTTTGGTATACATGCAAACCATTTAAGTGTTAGTAAATTATTAGATTCACGCGTATCTGTACTGTGAACTCCCACCAGAGTGCATTCGTGATGTTTTAGCCCTGTTGTTGCGCGGTTGTTATCAGCCAACTGCTTTGAGTCAGACAGCGAAGAACGACGCTTCCTCATAATCAAAAGCACCTAGGACGCCACGAATATCCACCAATTGACTGCATTTGACATATGCCACAGTCTGGGATTTAATGAGGCTGATGTGTCTTGCTGGTTGGTCGTGTAATTGCCAGGCACGAGGGCTATTCAGATGCCACATGACCGATGTTGCAATCAATGGGTTCATGAGTGCACCCATGCACGTCGTGCAAGCTCAGCTCGATCAAGAAACATAATCTCCAGGGAGACCGTCGTACGGTGCGCCAAACAGAGCAGAATTCCATGACGTCGGCTCCCGCCATCCACGATCATTTACTGGCGACTCTACAACATTTGGTGAGTTCCCACACCGTGGCGCGACGACCCACATCCATCGTATTGGGCTCCCACTGCCCCATGAGTCGGTTGCCATTGACCCCAGAACACTGATGTCGGCGTTTAGATTGGGGCCGTATCCTGGAGGCATGTACAGCGAATGAATGGCGTCGGTTCATGTTCAGTGATGAGTCCCACTTCACCATGGCCTTCGATGCCCATCGTGCTCGGGTGTGGCGGCGCGAAGGGTAAAGGGTATCATCCTGTCCGAAATGTGGGGAGGTACACAGGCATACCCCGGGCGTCAAGAGGTGGGGAGCCATCGGATGCGTTTAAATCACGTGTAATAATGTTTCGGCCGACTTCAACGGCAAAGTGATATGTGACAGACATTCTGCACGTCATGCCCCTTGTGGCACAGCACCCTGGGACAGTATTCCAACACGATACTGCATGCCCACATGCAGCACGTGTGTCTATGTACTGCCTAGGAGCATGTTAAGGTCCTCCCATGGTCAGTAAGGTCGCCGAACCTCACCATCATTGAACATGTGTGGGATGGCATTGGAAGTAACCTCCCTCGCAGTTGTTAACCTGCAGGATCTGGAGGAACAGCCGCAACAATTGTGGGCGAAGTTCCGTCAAGAGAGGGTCCAGAGGCTGTTTGACTCCAATCCGAACCCCATAAGGGTATGCATTGTAGACAGACGAGGTGCGACACCTTACTGACCTGGCGCGAACTTTCCAAAGTGTAACTGCAAAGGCCTTGTCTCTTTCATCCCATATTGCAATCAGTTCAATAATGGTCTTTGAGCATATGTAGTTTCATTGACTTCCATCCGCTCCTTCTGGGTGCAACACGTTTTTGTCAGGTAGTGTATTTTGTGTTTTGAATTTTTTAAATTGTATTTTGTACAAATTGTATTTTTTAAATTGTATGTGTATTTGTGTTTAAATTCTCTCATAGATTATAACAACCCCTGTAAATCATAATTGCTGGTCTACACAAATAAAAGCGAAAAAATGTTATAACGAAAGTTCCATGATCCTTTTAATTAAAATAAGCTAAAAAGTAAAATGAAGACTACGCATTTCTTTTCTGTTTGATCAAACGTGCGGATTGGTGAAATTGTTGCTGCGCAAGATGTTCTCTGAAGAAGGTGCAGCGCTTTCTTTAAGATTGGTACTCTTCAGCAATTGATTCTCTTCAGCAATGGAAGAGCGTACAAGTTACTGCACAATCTCCAGAAACGAGACAAGTATACATCTACCTGTTAACAATAGTTATAGCTGTCATTTTTTCTCATGCAAGAATGATATGGTAAACGGGGTCTTTCAATGACAACCTAGTGACTGGTTCTCCATCACTTTTTTTATAATGTGCTATATCATATTTGATAATTCCGGTCTCTAGAGGTAGAAGGTAGCCAGTGCACCTGAATACAAGAAAATCCACTCTAATGTTCTTTAAACTGTTTTAGATCTTGTGACATGGCGTGTTTCCAACAAGAAACAGCGCCTTACGAATTTTCATACTCATATCTAGAGTGCGAAAAAATATTTAGAATAAAACAGAAAATATGAACATACTGATGCAATATAAATGACAACACTATGTAACACATATGTAAAATTGGATACAATATGTAATATCAACTCATGCTTTAATAGTATACAGATCATTTACAAAGAATCACAATAAATGAACACAATTTGGTTTATTGATTGGGGAATTCGAGCGCGTCCACTGCTAAGGTCATTACTTTTGTAACCGATATATCACATGATATATCACAGGAGATGGCGCTGATATTCCCTTGCTGCATGCCGAGATCATGCGCGAACCTACCCGTCTGCTTGTGGGTTTTTGCAGGTATCTCCCACCAGCGGGACTCCACCGCAGGAGGGGCAAGCACTAAGCTCCCGACGGGTCTCCCGGCATGTGTGGTAGAGCAGCGCATGTAAATGTGTGTAAGTAAGGGGTTAGGATAGGACAAGGAAGAGGAAAAAAAGATCGCGCGCCGTCCGTGATGCATTTATTAGGGTACTGCTCCGACATTTACTGGTGTTGATCGAAAAAAAAACGAAAACTACCGATCAGAGTAGCCGGCCACTCGAATTCTCCTCCAAAGTGACAGCTCGACCCAACTATTGAGCTAGTGTGGAAAATCCTATATCCGTCGGGAATCGAACCCTAGAACCTCCAGGTCAGAGGCACTTCAGTGACTCAACTGATACCATTAGCCACCTAAGACAGTACACAAAATGAAATTACATTAATAAAATGTTGGATTAAGAAAAATTGAATTTTGTTTTCGATTGTCCTGCTTCGCCAAGACCAGTATTTTGAGAACTGAACAGAGAAAGAAAAAAGTTACAGTATATGTGATTATATGAGTTTTTTGAATTCTGCCCCTGGCCGGAATTAGCTGTTAGCGGTTTCATCCAATCGGGAGCTTGAACGTCACCATAGTGACGTCAATATGGTGACGATCAAGCTCCCGATTGGACAAAACTGTCGATAGCTGATACCTGCCAGAGGCCGTTGGAAAAATCGCTGTTTAAAAAACCCGGTCCGTAGCCATTGCACCCAGCTTTCCATCGGCCAGGAGCGACTCGAGCTTCGAGCGGGTGCCGCGAGGCGCGTGGCGAGCGGTGCGCGCCGCGGGCGAAGGGCCGGTAGAGGCAGAGGCAGCCGCCAGTCGCGAGCGGGCCATGGCGGTGGAGAGTTGCAGCGCGCGCCTCGTGCGCCACGCGGCGGAGGCCGCCCTGCGCATGCGCCAGCCCGCGCGCCGCGCCGCCGGCTCCGTGCCCGCCGCAGCCACCGTCGCCGCCGTCCTCGTCGGGGTAAGCAACAGCTGCTGCTTGCTTTCTTCCTCTCCGCGCCAACTTTCCGGCTTCACGTCCGAAGACGCGGTTGGTTAATAGCACAGAAATTGGCCGGGCGTGTCGGTTTCGACGTTTCAAATAAGTGACTATGTATGTGTGTATGCAAATAAAAAAAAATCAAACACATACACGTTGATATATATCACGTTAAAGGGGAATCAAATGTTATATTGAACATCTTAATGGAAATAAAATATATGGTGATGGGTCCACCTTTCAAAATTTGCAAGGGGACACGGCACCCTCTGCTCCGTGGGCGCGCATTGTGTACACAGAACAACAACAACAGAGGTTCAAGGGCACCATACTTATTTCAGTGCTTCACTTGGTTGAGTGTGCTATTCACGTTCTCTTACTCGAATACGTCACAATATTGTTAGCTTGGGAGCTGAAGGTACGATCTTGGGGAGAAAGCAATACGAACATTCTGACAATGTGAAGAGAAGGGATTCAATTGAAGGGGATGTTGCCGAAGTATAAGTCCTAGATTCGTAGATTTGGGGGCATTTTAATGCCATGTCCCGTTTCACAAAATACTGGTATTTTTTTTTTCATTTTACGCACCAACAAAACATTATTGGCATAGAGTTTGTAATCGCAAAGTACCCCTTTCTTCTATAGGTTGTATTCAAACCTGAATAGTATCCACTTGGAAGTTGAATACCGTAATTGAATTTATTTTAATTTTGGAATAGTTTTCAACTGCAATGTAAGTCTGTGTTGTAGCTCAACTGAAGCTAGCGATCATTCAAATCAAATCAGGCAAGTCTCTCCACAACATCTCACAACAGCTAAATAAATGGCCGCATTTGACAGGCTATTAACAATATACAAATAATATATTGTTACTTCTAAGATACTCGTAGTTCTTTCATTAATGTTATTTTAATAAATTAGTGAATACTTTACAGATAGGTGAAATTCAAAAACAGAAATAGACGTGACATATGTGTCCTGAATTTTCCAACGGAACCTACTATTAAATCGTATTGTAGATTTTTATGGAGTTAAAACATTTCATTTATGAAATTTTCCAAAGTGAAATATTTAAACCCTATATAAACGACTCTATCGACACCACCTGAAACAACATAAATTCTTATATTTAGAACTAACAATGATACACTTAGTTTTCACAGGTACTCGTAATGGTACGTGCTAACCGAACTGGCAGGAATTGAAATAAGCCTTATATTGAAGCTTTTGTTATTTACAATCAAACACAAAAACCTAATTTTAACGGTGTGTAACTGTAGCTCCATTGTGAAGTAGAACGGTGTCACACACCTCATCACCGCTCTACTTAAACGTGGAGACATCTGTGCTTCCAAACTGTTACTGTCAACGAAACGTCTCAAACATTATAACTGTGCATTCGAATACAAAGGAGATTTCTTGGTCAGATTCTGAAAATGTCCACCATCACGAATTGTGAAATCAGAAAAAAATGTGTGCCTTTGAATTGATGTACTTTTAAATAATCATTTGCGAAATTTGTGTTAGGATATAAGGCATGGTATTGTTCCTTCGGCAGTTGGAGCCCGGGAGCATTACAGTTCTTTCTTTATACTGTGTAAGCAGTAGGCGAGAATGTGAAAAGATAATACTGGGGAACTTCGAAACGTCTTAATGTGTTTAACAACAATTGTAAAGATCTTCTGAATTTTTGAGCCTAATTTCAGTCAATGTTCTGATTTTCTTGATTCATTGAGCAAATAATGGGATTGTTCTTTATTTGAATTCTGAACAATCCAAAAAGCATTTTATCCGTCCCACAAGTCGCATGTAGTTTGTACAGTTGTGTACTTTACTTAAATTTAAAAAAAACAAATATATTAGTAATGTAACAACTAAAATGCCCCTAGCTCCCGATAGCTAGGATCTATCATTTGATTCCCTCATTCTACTCATCCAGTTCTGGACGCCATCAAATCTATAATCCTGTACGCTGAAACTCTGGCTATGGACAGTAAGGGTAGATCGAGTTTCAGGTATATTCGTCGATATACCTCTCATATGTTAATTTAAGAATCACATTCTTAAGGCATTGTCGCTGAACTGTACTCACGGAAAGTACTGGCCTTACTAAATTGTCGCACAAATATCAAATCCCTAACGGAACTCATCTGCGAACCTCAATCCCGATCATAACGCCACTCCTCTTTCTACTACAGCTGGCCTGCAAAAATCTCAGTCTTCTGCCGACGAGACACACTCACTCTTTTAGAGCTTTATGTATTTTTCATTCAACGTATTTTCGTATTCATTTTATCACAGTTTTATTCGGTAATCCGTATTACTGCTCCATTAACTCTGGCAAAAATTTCGAAACACATCTGAAAAAACTTTGTTTTGCTCGGTTGATATTGAATAATTGATACTTCGTGGGCTTTAAATTGTTGCGAGAGGTCCCAGAGTCTGGCTGCGCTGCTGTTTTGAATTATTAACCTACAAGCCCAGTCACATGTATCTTCAATGCACAAAACGTTTTTAGATGGCAATAAAATCGTTTAATAACTATTCCAAATGCCGATGTTACTTTTCAGCTCGACTCAAGTTTAAATAAAGAAATAATATTTACTATTAACATAATTTTTGTAAACAATCCTCAGGAACAGGTCAACCCTCTCGTGAAAATACACGTTTTGCGTTTGTTCTGTAAAGAGCTTGCGCTCGACAACTTTGTCGTCATCTTCTGTAGTGTTTAGAGAAAACCAGGCGACAGTTTGTACCTCAAAGATTGTTTTGCCTAACGACTCTTCACGTCATCTTGCCTAAGTTTCGACAAAGAAGCTGAAGGGTACAACCTCAGTAAGTTAGCAAAATATAGTTCGTTTAGTTTCCAGTTACTTAGCAAATATTTTGCTAACCAAGTCATTTCACGACGTCGAGGTCGGCGTTTCACTTCGTTGAGGTCTGTGTAGGCAAAAATATGAAACATGTTTTTCATTTGCCCAAATGTTAATTTTGCGACGGGAAATTAATACCTAAAGTTATTGAAAAATATTCTCGCTTCACTATAATTAATCGTTTTCACCGTTTGTTGCAAGTGTGACAGAAAGTTAATATTTTGTAACATTAAAGAACAAGATGTCCTTTCATATGATGTATCTAATGAATTAATTTAAGTTTTTAAAGTTCATTTTTCGTCTATTTCGTTATTATTTCTTAGCTTAATGATAATAGGAAACTAGTGGTGCTGCAAGTGCTGCAAGTACTGCAAGTACTTTCTCTCGCGCATTTTACGTGGCGTGAAAGAACGCAAAAAGTACTCAAATTTTTGAAAAACTGTACATGACCTTATTTCAACTTCGATTTTTAAGAAACAGCTCCATCTTTAATATTTTAGTTGTAGATAGACTCCTAAAAAATTTTGAACTTTTGCAATTTTCGAAAAATTAGATTTTTTATCGAAAATGAGACCAGCACCATTCCCTTAAAATCTCTTCACTATATCAAAAAACAAAATTTAATCAAAAATGATGGAGCCATTTGTTTTTCAAAATTTGAAACCGAGCGATACCAGCCAGAGCGATTAAAGAATATCTTTCGAAGAAAATCGGCTGAACTGTTTAGCCGCTAGCGTCGTTCAGAGACAGACAAACAAACAGAGAGACGGACGGACAGACGTTTTGCCGTCATTCGATTTTTCGGTATTAAAGACCAACAAAACATGAATTCTGGCTACACCAAGTGACAGATAATTTTTTTCTAAATTTAGCAACTGGATGTATCCACTTTTTCGTTTCCAGGTCCCTGTAATAAGCATTTTCCTGCCGAAAATTACCTTTTTTCGCGCAATATTATATAACTTTGCATTTACACCGTGGCGAGAAAGTAAAAATGGATGAATTCTTTGAAGTCGACAACATGAGTCTGATAAGATTCAAAGTGAGTTTCCCATAGGATTCTGAGAAATTGAATACAATAGAAATGGCTACTCATCGTTCTCCTGCACCGTCATATCTGCTAGTGCGTCATCTCCAAACAGAGAAAATCTTCAGAAGAAACTTACCACCGTTATTAGATTCAGATAACAATAAATACTCTTCTCTTAACTACACTTCTCCCCGTAACACGTTTACACATAGTTTTTAATCGTTTTTCATGTAAAATAAATTTAAAAAAGTAGAAATATCGCTTTACATGCGCAATTTGAATTAATAAGGTAATATTAAATTCACGAAACAATAAAACGAATAAGGATACGCGATTGATTAAACCAATATTTTATTTCATGTCATGTTCATGTCGTCATGTTCAGGCTTGCTAAAAATGTCATATTCTTCACATTATTAACAGGTCACAGACAGAACTTCTCAGATAGACTAATTGCTTCATCACCGGGTTGAAAATGAGCTTTCATAGTGGACATTTTTAGTTTTTTCTTCTCCCTGGCCCTCAAAGTTCCTGTTCATGAGACGTTCCGAAGACTCTTTTGACTCAACTGTCACATTGAAATCATCTTTGTGCAAGCATATATTCATATTTTCCTCTGTTTTTATGAGAGTGCTTGCTCTATATGATAGGTCAACACTGTCATAATCTTGCTTGAGAATACTGTTACATTGTTATAATCTTGTTTTAGAAGTGTCACGAGATAAATTAGGAAGGATGCAGAGTAGTTGGGATCATTCTAATTATTACAAAGCCCTTACAATCCCTTTCAGGAAAATACCTCCAGAGTCAGAAGTAGCTTCAGAGTAAACATCACATTAGTCACTTTTGATGTTACATTTTGGATTTCGAAGTAATATTATTCTCAAGACAGTGAGATTTGGCATCAAAGTTTCTTTTATTTGGTTAATGTTCACGGCTCGTTGGATTGCAATATAAAAGTGTGACAGCAGAGCATCCAATTTTAACGAAAACATCTCTGAAAATTCAATCACTTGTGTTTTTATAGTTTGTAAGTCTGTCGACGGTTACCCATTGGCTGTAAGTAATCTGTTCAAAATTTTCTAACCCAATCATTGCAACTCTGCAATAAAACAAGATGTTCCAGAAGCCGCTGGACATTTCTTTAATTATCAAGCAGGTTTTGTGAGTTTGAGAGTTATTCTCGAAAGAAATGATTTCCACAGACAAACATTAATTAAACATTTTCATCGTAAATGTACACTAAATCAGGTGGGTACCATAAACTCCTGGAATAATGCATTCATTGGGATGGAGGTCTACTATTCAGAAAATCCTTCTCTCATGTCCCAATATTTGTTCTTAAAGCATTAGGATTTGCACAACAGCAATCGCTTTTGTTTTTGTACTTTTTCTTCTTTCTTAAAATAAATGTTTTTCTTCCCACCAACAGACAGCGGAGTAATCGAATGATTGTATTTTTTTCGTATGACTAGCTTTTCCAAGTACGAGAAACTTTGTATATTTTCTCAATTCTTTAATACTTATGTAAACATTGGTTCAATTTTTTTCAATAATCATGCGCTGTCTTTTTGCAAGTGGCACATGAAGAGTCTTCTTCTATACGAAATACCATTTCTTTAGGGTCTTTTGGAATTACTGTAGTATCTGTTGGGGATACTGCGTCTTCAAAACATAAGGAAAGGACAGTTTTAAAACCCGTTTTCTTATTTTATTATTACCAGTCATGAAAGTGAGTATTCCCTACCAATTTTAACTGTTAACTTCTCTGTCACTGGCCAATATGTTTGCGGTACTCGTAACTTTCGATGACTCTCCCTTTCTTGTAACACTTTTTATTGACTCATCGCGAGAAGACATTTTAAAAATATTTATTCGATTCATATAGCAAAATCAGAGAACAGTCGGTTTTCAATCAACGTTAACTGTGCTCTTCCCTTCTATTTTTTTAGATTGAATGACATAACGATCGTCTTGTGTTAGAGATACCCTAGCAATAGGAGTTGTTTATAAATAAAGCCAGGAGTAGATTCTGACAGAACCCTTGTATGGTTCTGCGACCCACAACATGACGTAAGTATCAATCTGGCTTCACATTTAGACGTCATGTTATTGAAGCCCCGTAGAGCCGCTGGCTAGTAAGGCGCGTCGAGGGGGAGGGGCGGTACCAAGACTCGGTCAACGAACTGCTTTTTAAATGTTGTGTTCCAGTTTGAAATTTGGTAGATAGTAGCAAACAACGTTACTGTAGATAATAAGAGTATTTTTAAATTAATTTCAATGTTGCCCGAATGTGAAAATTTGTATTTAGGAATTAAAAAGTCATAAATGTGTACATGATGAAGATGCAAATGTTATTTTTAAAAAAATACATTCACATCATAGAAAAAGTGTATTTCTGTAGTTTTAATTTAAGTTTATATATTGTTTTCTAAGTAAAAAGACGACGTGTGAAGAGTATTTAAACATGCTCGCCAAGAATTTTGAAAAAAATATTCGTCGTATTTCTGAAGAAAGAGGGTATAGAGAATTTCGGTTGAAAGAATCAAAGAGAGAATTTCGGTCATTTATTTTTACTCATATTTCGTAAAAAGAATTGTGACCTTACAACACGTTTTGTGATGTTTTAAAGAGTGTGAGATTTGATGTGACTCAAATACGAGGCTGGGGATGGAGGTATTCTATTATTATGTTACGTTACATAAGGGATGCTTTTTTAATAGCAATACTACCAATTCAAATATTGGTTCGTTTACCGATGAAAATTAGTTTTATATCTGTTTAGCGCGACCATGTATAGTTCTCAAATGTTGTTAAATCGTTTTGCTGGGATTTGAATTCATTCTCAAACTATATACAGTAAAAGAGTCAAAATATTTCGAAACTCAAAAATGCAGATTATACTTTTCCCTCCTCACTACACATTCAGTTTTTACCGTTTTTTCTATCAAATCAAATGACTTCTATCTCTTTTTCTTTTGATCCCTGAGGAGAATTCTACAGAAATGGGGTATCTCCTAGTTTCTTCCTGACCTTTGTCCCTCTCACCTGCTTTGCAGTTTACCACTTTTAAATTTTGGTCTTTCTGGGAACCACAACCCGAATGCATTCCACAAAGTGTTAAGGGAAGTGGAATGGGAAAATATGAACACTGTATTAGAAGGGTAATGCAAATGAATTTCTTACATCTCTCTATGTGGAACTTCCGAACACAGGTATCATAACATCTTCAAAAACGTTATTTTAAGTGCTTGGGGTAAGAACTCACTTGGTGGTTGGAGGTTGTAAGTTTCGTTTCCACAAACTTTTAAGAGTACGTGACAATACTAAAGTGAAACCGAACACATTCTTCATTTCCTATTTTGCTCTTACGTGTTCTCCAAACACTACAAAAGTGAAAGGACGAAGTTCCAAAAACTGACGCCACACTGAGCTCTTCCTTTTACTCACTCCAGAGGTATGAGAAGCGGGGGGGGGAGGGGGGAATCCAACGATGCAATCCCCACGACAAAGTGAAATAACATTTGGGAGGATCGGCCCAGTAGCTTCTGGTTGGGCAAGAGGCTTAGAAACCTTGACAATGGAACGATGTTCTAATGTTCGCTTACATTTTTCTTAGTCGCAAACTTCACTTACACTCACGTCACTTCATGTTAAATTATTTGCTTAAAAATAAACATTATGGAATAATAATGTTCATTAAATAATAAACAATAATAATTTAAATCATTCTTAAACACTTCGAGATTTTTCAGATCTGGCTGACAGTCGTGTATTCGCCAACTCTACTAGTATATTTGAATTTATGAAAAATTCTTATTGTTTAATAGGGTTTTAATAGGGAATTACTAAAACGCAGCCTTTCAACATTATACTTGATGGTAATTGAAAATATATTCAACTTACGTCAGTTGAATGAACACTACATATTTATTTTTCGTAAAAAATGTGGTTTTAAGAGATGACCTCTTAATGAGAGACAGTAAATTTGGAAGTACACATTAGTTTAGTTATATTTATTAAGAATTTGGAATTTACAAGATCATTATGATAACTTTTGTTGGCTGTCGCTATGACTAATGAGCACTGTCGTTTCATCGAAACTGCTTTTAGGGATAAATGTTATTTAAAATTCATGAGGAACGCACTTGTTAGGCTGTGTGTATTTGAATAAACGGTTATCCGTAAGAAATACAATAATATTTCAGTGGATGAGTGTGTGGCTTTCTTATTCTTAATGGAACTGTGTGGCTTCAGAAAAATGAAATATTTGTTGGTATCATCCTTGTCAATACATTTTCGGAATGTGAGTTATGCTTTGCAGCAACGAGATCATAAACAATGCCAGCATCACTTTTCAATTCTGAATATTCAATAATTTATAAAGAAATATTCAAAACTCTGGAGTTATGTTTCAAGTAAAGGTAGTCAATGAGGAGTGTAACAAATTGATGTTTATAAAAATATGTTTATGGAAAACTAATTATCCAAACCTTCATTAATATGAAGGTTCTCGTGCAAAGATAAGAAAACCACAGCAATGTCCTGTAGGACGTGTTACTCTGGAATCTTTGGCAATATAACACAGAAAATTTTAAATTCTGAATGCGTCAAACAGATTAGCTATAGCTACGTTTTTTAGCTTTGAAAGATGGACATTTGCACAGTTAAGTACGAGCATGTGTAATTTTGTCGCTAGAAATTGCGATGAATGAATTAAAATATATACATAGCTTCTGCAACATATAAAACAACTTGCCAGGCACGAGATAGGGAGAGAGCAAGGATGTTAAAGACATTTCTGAAACACAAAAAATCCTGTTAATGTAGTGATGTAATGTAATATATTTTGATTGTTTCCATCTAAGTTAATGATATTTTTATATTCTATACATTAACCCAAAATGTCAAGTGTCTGATTTATAAGAATAAGAATGTAATATAAATGTAATGATATAATTATAACAGAAAATGATTACATAAATATGTCATTCATTCGCTAACTATATCTTGATCAAAAGCTTCTTATTTTTCAATAATTTATAATTTTCATTGAAGTAATGCTCTTGGGAAAATTCAATATAAAAACATAGGTCGTTTCCCTGCTCCTGGAGTTTGGCAACTCCAAATTCAATTAATTTTCTAAGTTCATTCCGTAAACGATGATGAGCATTTTGCATGAGATTTTCCAACCCGTGAAAATGACGTGTTTTAATGCCGCCAATGTATTACATCTGTCCATCAATGTTATTTTTATAAACAAGGAAACATTTCTGTAGTGAAATTCCAACCACCACATTACTATGCTTTTTAAATGCATCTTGTGAAAATATTTTTCATTTTCAGATGTATAATATTATTGTTGGAACCATCTACTACTCAGAAAGGTATCATTTCTATTTTGGTAAGTAGGTTTTGTACTGTATTCAGACTAGCAAGCTTTTTTAACGTGATGAAAATACATGTAACTCAAAAACAAAAACAAAATATTACATAATTTAATATTAACGCATGAAGTATAACACATTACATGTCTTTGCCCTTGAAGAGCAACTTTATTTTATGTTTTCAATTGCTCGACAAGTTTATATCAACCAAATTATCAAAAAATTCAAGTTATTGGAAATATTTGTTCGTCAGAATTATACGTTTTAAGAAAGATCATACATTTGTGTATTTTTCTAAATAAAATATGCATTAATTTACATTTCTTTTACATACTTTTGAAAAAACAATAAGTACTGTCTATTAGATGTTTCATGGGCAATATTAACATGTCAATTGTAATAAAAATGTTTCATTTTTTAATTTTTAAGCCAGCCATCCTTCACAATTTTTTTAATGAGAATGTGCTTTTCAATTAGTACATTCAAGCTCATCCAGTCTGATTTATAATGAATTATTTATTTATTGCCCAAAATATGCAGAAATAATTTATAACAACATACGTTTCATTATCAGGTTTGCAAGGCCTGGTCAGCACTGCCAGCTGCTTGGCATTCGCTGCTTCATTGGCTGATGCGGTCTTAATATTCGGCGTCTTGCGAGTGAGTACTGCCTAAGGGAAGATACTTCCATTATTTCGATTCACTTGTTGTCTCCTTTCCCATTACCCATGGTTGTTCTTTTTTTAGAGAAAAGAAGAGTATCTGCACTCCATAGTATGTGCTACACTGGCAGTGTACATGCTATGTGGATTAATGCCTCTTTGTGTAGTGATCGGCCTAGCTATCAACATGAAATGGATTTTCATGCTGTGGGAAGTGCCTCGCCTATGTAAGAAACATTTTCTATACTACAAGTAAAAGAGAAAGTTGATATAAAATATTATTTATATTATTGTTACTCATTAAATGTACGTGTAAATATTAATTTGTGCATCTGTTTCATTTATAGTAACATAACTGATTTTTATTCATGTAAATTTTACCAATCGAAATTGTAATTATTTACCCCATCGAATATTCAATAGAAATCATTCAAATAAATGATACAGTAGGGGGAATATGCGGGTCTGGGATCAGGAAGTTGATAAGATAAGCTTATCTTATCGTATCTTATCAACTTCCTGATCCCAGACCCGCATATTCCCCCTACTTGATACACACTTCTAAGATGTGTGGAGGGACTGAAACGATCACTTTTTGCCTATACACATGCAGGAAATTTAACAATTTTTAAGTTTCACACGTGTCATGTGTCCCTGATTGTTAGGCAACGTTTCATGCACTAGTGTTTGTCATGTTCTGGCACGTACCAACACTATATAGTGCATGAGGAGATCTGTCAGAACCAAAAAAAAGAACCAAATGTCGCGTATGTAACTTTGTTGCCTGAAACTTCGCACCGTATGTTCATTGGCAAACGATGATCGACCGCTCTTCTTATCCTAGACGTTTAACATTTCGTCGTCGTTAACCTATGTGAGAAAAACATTTTACAATAGGAAGCAAAAACAGGTTTGAATATTAATAACGCAGAGTTGGCTAAGTTTAGGCATTCTACGCTTTCTGTAAAATAGTATTAAATATTTATTGTAATATTGTTTTGAGAGGACCTTACGAAAATCTCCCATGTGGTTCTTACCACATACCAGATATTCTATATTCTATTTTTAGAACACAATTTCTATTTTTCTTAACTAAAGACCAACCAAGTTCTGAATCACTGATGCCAAAATGTAAAAATCGCCAATTCCGTCATATAGGAGAGCCCCAATCTCTTCTCTCCCCAATCTAGATCGTATTTTTCGAAAGACATGTGCCCACTGCGTTCCGCTCTGAGTGTGTGTGTGTCTTGTGCTCCGCAGTGGCGTACCCCGTGCACGTGTGCGTCATGTACTGCCTGCTGGCCGAGGTGCGCGGCGAGTCGCCCGCTCAGGGGCTGGGAGCGGCGCCCGCGGCCGACGGCTGGCTCAAGAACAACCTGGCCCGCGCCGGCCACGCGCCCCTGGCGGCGGACGGGGTGCTGCTCAAGCTGCCGGCGAACGGCCCCGCCCCCGCCCCCGTGCACTTCGGCTCCGCGCCGCCCCCC